>OY804523.1:12079310-12511810 GCA_963680855.1 Lepeophtheirus nordmannii
AAATATCCAATCAATTATGAACACCAATAACAGGTAAAAGTAGTGTAGAAATCAAGCGTCAGCAAAAAAAAAAAATAAAGAATACAAAGTAAATTTTAATAAGGCCCTCTTGGATGTACTTTGTACTCGTATCTCACAACCTGTTTTGAGCTTTATGAGTTATGAGAACTACATATAGGATTACTTTGTATGTACATCTAATAGATAAAAACGGCTTGACAAGATCTAATTTAGTGCTGCTATAGTATAATCAATGTTTAAAACACAGCTGACAAAAGAATACATATGTACATATGTGGTGTGTACATTTATATTATATTTTAGTGGGGGGTAACAACGCCCTGATTTCCAGCTTCTTTATTTATTTAGTTTTAATTTGCAAGCATTTTCTAACATAAAATTAGTTATTTAGTTACTTACTTTGTTATATACATACTATACAAAGAGCAAAGATAATCAATTTTATATTATTATTATCATTTTTTTTTTTGAACAGGTCTTAAATTCCTTTCATTCTATTGTGCTCTATAATTATTTTTGTAATGTACAAGAGGAGATAACAATAAGAAAAAAAAAAGTATATATTAAATGTACATATGTACGAAGAAACATATGTATTTATTTATAGGTGGAGTTGTAAGACCCTTAATTACAAATCATAATTCAATCTCTTCATCTTGCGTAATTTTAAGCCCATGAGGTTGGCATATTATTATGTACTCAAAATGAGTATGGAAGTGGTGGCAATAAGTACTCTACTTCTTATAGTATTACCATAACTCAAATCCTCCAACTCCGTGTATGGACGTAATTATCATGCTAAAGAGTGGTTTTTATATTAATAAATATAAAGTAGGTAAGTAGGAACATAATGAAGGAACTTACATAAACGGCATGTGAATTTGGAAATGCATAATTAGGCTCAAATCGAATTGCATTTAAAGATCAATAGGCATTTAATAAATAAGAACCTATACTTTATTTTGACTCTCTTACTTATTTATTTGATTCTGCAAAGTATATTCAATATTGGGATAGTACCACAACTCATGATAGCATTTAATCCATTACACAGATCAACAAATTTGAAATGTCAAAAATCCTAAGGGGTATAAGTACTATAAAAGTCATTCAGTTTTGCGCACTGATTTCAAATCTGTATGCAATTATTTTTTTTTCGAGAGTCGGATGGTTTTCAAGGACTCAAAGTAGAGCTACTAAAGTAGTAGTGAGCAGAAGGATTACGAAATCAGCTGAAATCCTTCTGCACGCTACTACTTTAGTAGCTCTACCTTGAGTCTTTGATTTCTAGCGAATTTTTGATCGAAATTGAATGAAAATTTACTCATTTTAGATGAAGAATTTCTTCCTAGCTAAGGATTCTTATCGGGCCCTTGACATCTAGATTGAATATTGTGGGCCACAGATCTTTAATGCATTCCTTATTAATTCATTTCATATAATATTCAAGGAGTTATTATAGTACAAACGTTTTGGTCGACTTTTGGGCCTACTCTTACCCCCTACGCCCCTTAGGTCAAAACAAAGACTGCAAATGGAATTTACATTAAAAACACTTGTGGTTCATAATTTTGTAATGCACAAAATGAGTATCCTTCTAAGCTTAATTTGAAGTTGAAGTTGGAAAGTTGGCCAAAAAACACAAAAAGTAGAGTCCGATTTTTCGAAAACCGTCGGACTTTCGAATTTTTTTTTTTACAGATTTGAAATCAGTGTGTAAAACTAAATAAATTTTATTATACTTAAATCCCTTTGGATTTTTTAAGTTTGACCAGTATTATCGGAGCACAGAATATATTAATCAATAAATGTCTCTAATAAAAATCAAGGAGCATTTAGTTTAAGTCTAAGAATTCGTAGGTCACTTTAATTTTGTTTTTGACATAATATGTAGGTATAAAGATTTCAAGGCTTTTTGCGAGTACTTAATAATAATTGCATATATCAAAGGAGTTTAAAATATGTAAGGATGAACAAGTGGAAAATTGTCTTTAATTAGTTATCTTAATCAATTTGAAATCAATTAAAATTAATGAACCCAGACATTATAATTGGATTATGTATAAGGCTATGATGCGCCTCAATATTTGTGGATAGAAACAACGAATTGGATTTGAAGTTTTAATTAATTAAATGTTTAGTTGTACCATTAAAGCAGTGCTTCTCAAATTCTGGGGTACGTTCAAAGAACGTTATACGGGATGAGACATCATGCAGCTCAAGGTGGGAAAAAGTAATATAAAATTATTTATGTTTATTTTAAAACAAATTAGATCAAAAATTATTTTTTGTAAAAATTGTAGAAATTATAAAAGACTCTTCATTTATAAAAAATAAAAAAATTTAAATAAATAAAAAGTCAATTTTTGTTCGAGATATGAAAAAATATTTCTATGTACCTTAAATAACTAATTTTGTAAATTTGGGAATTTATACAAGAAAATATAATAAAATGGCAAAGTTTTACAATTTCATTCCTTTAAAATTTAATACTTGCCTCTTTTTGATTTGTAGAATGATTTTAGGCTGTTTTATAAGTTATTTTAAACGCATTAAATTGGTTTTTTATCAATTAACAAATATACAAGTTGAATTCAAAACATTAGGATATTTTTAATACGTTTTTACAACAAGTAAAGTTTCTTGGCTAGAATAAAGCTTTAATAAGGGAAACGAAGATATATATATATATATTGTTAATAATTTTCCCCTCATCTCAATGAAAACAAATTGATAATGAAAACTTGATAATTTATCTTTAAACTAGATAAGTCCAAAGTCCAGCCCGGGGGCCAAATGTGGCCTGTGGTCAATATTCATCCGGCCTGCAGCCTCTGTCATAAAATTAATCAGGCCCGCATGTAGAATTAATACTTTGGCAACAGCACTGTCACCTGCGTGTGCTAAGTGCTGCCATCTAGAGGTATAGCTGAAATTAAAATATTAAAGCAAATGTGAAACACAGAATGGCTCGTTGAAATTTATTTAAATTAATTGCTGTTCTATGTATAGAACGTTCACCAAGGTCGGTCCCCTTACATTTTTTACACACCAAATCTGGCCCCCTTAGCAAAAGTTCGGACACCTCTACTTTAAACCAACGATATCAAGCACTAATATTTTTTTTTTTTTTGGTGCAGTCAAATCATTAAATATTGGTAGTAGGGTTTTTTATACTATATATGAAACTGCATGTCAAGTTAGAACCAAGAGTATCAAATCGAAATGTTTTTACTAAACATTTTCGACGAGCATAATTTATAAAATGTCTTGTTGATACTTTGTTTGTAGATTCTGATATTGTCCTGTTATTAAATCATTTTATTTTACATTCCTGGTTCAATTCCTTTTAGTTTTGCAGAGGAAAGGAAAATGAAGTTGAAGGTTATAATATCTTCATGTTAAAATCTTTGTTGATAAAAGAAGTTGTTGTACCCCAAAATTGTCGTACTCCTTAGTCTTGGATGCTTGTTGCTGCTACAATTTCTTTTATTAACTAAGGTTACGAAGATTTTTCAACGTGCAGATATACCCTAAAACGTTAAAATAAGGATTGATGATTTAAGCTTAAAGGAATATGGTACATAGACTCAATATATTTATCTGACTTCTACTGTATTTTTACTACTGTAAAAATAAAAAAAAATCCCTGTTAAAGAATGAGAAATAATAACCTGATCAAATGATATTTTCAAATTTGAGAAGCACTCCTTTAAGGCAAATAACTCTACCCATTTAAATTACATTGAACGGCATTATTTGTTGTTTTTTTTCAGTTCCTCACGTCAAATATTCCCTAACAAAACATACATTGATATGCTTATAATATGTAAATATATTTGCATTGCATTTGAATAAATGATTAAAATTTGTGCATCAAAAGATTCAAATGAATTGCATGGTATAAATATTAATTAATAAATAACTATTAATACATCTATTATTATCATTTGCCTTATGCATCTAGAATTTGTTATGTACCTTCGTACATGCGTATGTAAGCATATTCATGCTTCAAGTAAAGACTTAACGAATATGTATGTACATAAATGGATCATAGACATGTGAATAAAAATTAAATTGTGCAGAGATTTAAGACCCTGATAAAATTCCGTCTTCCTCGACCTAACTAACTAACTATATATATACAAACTAAGATTACTTTTTAAATGATCCATTAATTCAAAAAACATGAACATTTTTTATATTTTTTTCATTTTTTTAATGATCTTTAAAGATCATTACTCCAGGTACTTACTTACTTGGGCTCTTTATTTATTTATTTATTTTCATTTAGAACATTAGGTGTCCAGGCTGTATCTATGTATGTATATGGGAAAGAGAGTGATATTAGAAACATCGAGAGTAGTAAGAAGGAAGAAACACATACTACATAGTTACACGAAATGAGCTCATTCCGGAAGTCTATGCATATTAGTGTGTACATACAGCATGAATCAACATATTTAAAGACAGCATGAGGTTTATATGTCAATGTATATATATATATATATATATATATATATATATATATATATATATATATATATATATATAATATTATGTATATATTTGAAAGAATAAAATAAAAATGTCGTTCGTTCATTCATGGAGTTCAAGGTAATTGGATTCTTCATCATAATTAGATTATGCGATCTTAATAAATACATATATAGTTGTATTATTGTGACCAAGTTGTACATACGGACTGTACAAGATGCAGCCAAAATTATTATTCTATATAATAATATAAACTTCTATTTTGAGATACATAATTATTGCGCACGAATAATAATAATCAATTGGAATTCCATATAAAATTGATTCTGTGATGCATTACAATGCTCAAGAATCTTTAGTAGTAGAATGACTCGTCATGAGTTATGCTTGAATTAAAATGCAACGATAATATTAGCATCAACTAATACCTATTTACTTATGAATGTAGCTAATTGAATGATTAAAAAAGACCTTTTGAGGCGTATCAATTACAATTGCAATAATTTCAAAAAACCTAATATATTTACACATTTCATTATTTTGAATTTATAGATAAATTCCTCCTTATAAAAATTAACTGACAAAAATGAATATGTTTTTTTACAGAGAAAAAGTTGTCTAATTTAAAAAAAATATTCAATTCATCTCTCAATTTCTACTCCTCCTAAAAAAAAACATAAGAAAAAAAAAACCTGAAACATATTATTAGCAACTTTTGTAATAATCTAGGCAGAACTATTTCAGTGCTTTTGAAAATGTGGAGAAAGCCTCATGAGAGGGGGTAGGGAAGTGGTTTTAGAACAAGGATTTATAGTTTTATGTAAGAAAAGAAAAAAATATTAAAAAATTTCTTCATAAAAAAACCCCCCAAAAAATCACTTATACAACAAGCAATATTAAAAAATCCCCCTTTTTTTAGGGGGTGTAGATGATTTAAAACTATCTGAGAGGAGGAACGATGGCTACAAAAAAAAGGTTTGAGAATCACTGCTTTACTCAATAACATAGGAATATGTTATATTTTAACCCATCAACATTATAGAACACAGAATAAGAGTTGTAAAAAAATACACAGGTGACAAAGTTTAAGTTTTGATAATTTTCATATTATATCATATCCATGATAATCCTGTGATGTAAATGGGTACATGAGGGAAATATTCACGTTGATTAGTAAGCATTAGAATTGTTACTACGTATTTCAAAAACTATTTCCAATAGTTTTTTATTTTGCAATCACTTTAAACACCTTTCAAGCTACCCAGGAGCATCCTTTTATTCCATGAACAAGTCAATTATGTGCCCATTAACATCTCTCACTCTACGTGTAATAACATCATTTTAATTAAAGAAACAAAAAAATACATAAACAAATGAAATAATGGAATAAGATATATATATATATATATATACTACACATTCAAACAGAGAATGAGTTGAATGGAATTTTGTAGATGTGTAAAATGTCTGTGAACTCACGCTCCCATGAAAAAGGAGTGAATATTTTAATCTATTAGGCTTGTATGTATGTATAGGCCTAGATGGGTAGATATTTTATAAGTATAAGTATTTCATATATATAAAAAAGTATATATTGCTTTGCTAAGGAACGCATATTTTAAGTTTGATGTAATGTCTCTTATGCCTATTCTCTATGTATGTACATACGTATAGCATTGCATAGTACCTACCTGGAATCCTCTTATTGAGTGAAGAAGATATCAAAATATCTTCTACATATATGTATATAAATATACATTAATACATCTACCTGAGATATAAATGTTTAAAACAACCTAAAATAATAATAATAATATTTTGTCTTTTAAAGTACGTAAATACTGCTATTTTGATGTATATACATACTTTTTCCAAACGTTACATAGGTAATTGATTTCCAGTTAACTTTTAGTGGTTTTATATATGTATACAAATATATATATATATATTTATCAATTTAATTGTGTTTTTTGGTAACATTGCCTTTAGGTTTTGAGTTCTCTAAGGTTTGTTAAAACCCTTGTTCTGAGTTTATTTCACATTTATGTATATGTTAGGTAGAAAACGAACAAAGGTCTCTTACATATTATGAAGATCTATATACCTACAAAGACTAATTACACATCTATATATATCTATGTATGTACGTTTTTAGGTGTCCCGTTTTTTTGGAGGTGATTTGTTATATTATGTATTGTCTGTACTAAGGGGGTTCTATGTTGCGTATATGAATGAAAAAAAATGATCTCTCATGTCACTTGAAACTTGAAAAATAACTTATTTTCCGTCGAAATTAAATACCTTTTTAAAAGGCTGTCTTTTAATTATTTTGTCTACACCAAGGGATTTTTTTCTGTTGTATACTAATGAGAAAGATGAAAAACTCGAGCCTTTTATGGCTATTTTTGTATGAGCTCTCAAGTCATTTAAAATGAGAAATATGACTTTTTTTTAAATCCAAGTTGGTTATTGTCGAAGGACTTGAGATGTTTCGGTATCTCAAAATTACAACCAATAAGGGGAGGAAGTCTCATTGTACATACTTTCACTAAAATGAGTAATAGCTAGCTGAATAATTATCGTATATCCAAGCAATGAACCAATTCGTAAATATGGGGAGAGGAAACAGCTATAAAAAATGGTAATATAATCACGCAACTTTTCATGGTTTTTAGAAAAAGTGGGGAAGAACCATTATTGGATTCACTTTTTGGATGCCTATAGGAAATTTAAAGTCTACTCCAGTTTTAAACCATGTAAAATGCCATAGGTCATAATTTTGAAATATGAACTCTATTTACCCTGTATATTGTTGAATAGATTTTGAATCATCCATGTGTTCAAACGTACTGTACAAACCAATGTTTGTAGATACTATAAGTCTATATTATCAAAGTGATGTCTTATTTTCAACAGTAAATTAAATTAATTATCTGATACATAATCAAAAAAGTTTTATTAAAACTATTTATACACTTAGGTACAGAATATAAAGCTTTGACATTTCATTTTGGAAGCTGAAATCACCTCATCGATTAGATTTGAGTTCAAATTTGTTGTTTGTTGTTAGAAAATTATTTTCTAAATAATTGTTATGATGTATGAGGGATGAAATAAATAAGTTGGATAATAGTATGGACTTTTTCTTGTAATAGATATTACAGTTATATAATTATCCATTATTATACAATATTTGATACATTTTAGTTTTGATATGACATAATATATGATGTTTGATTGTAGAGGTAATTTTCAGAATTACATGGTAATAATAATAATAACTTCATAAACATCCATTCTGTGACGACTCAGATTCTGTATAAAATCAATAGTATGGTTTGTGTGTGTTTTTCTAGCTCGTAGTTGAACTAAAAATCACAATTTATAACAAAAAAAGCCAAAAAAAGAACAAATTTGTACGTTGTATTAATCAAATGTCGAGGGTCTACTGTTCATTTTTTCTTGAATATATTTTCTACAAATTTTCTTTATATCATACCTATGTATGTATCAAGTAGATCAAAGCTTATGTACAGAGGAAAATAAAAGTCATAACTGTTATTGGACAAGCTTTCTAACCAAAAATTTAACAATACAATTTATTTTATTTTATTTTTTGTTAATAAAATAACTCGTTATATAAACAAAAAAAAGAAAAAGATAACTTGAGAATACAAAAAAATAAAAATAAACAAAAAAAAACAACATTTAAAGTTCATGAAAACCTTGACCTCATAAACACAAAATGTCAAACTGTAAATTCAATTGTATTTTTCTTTTGTTTCTCTATATATTTTTATATTTTTTTACCCTCAAGTATGTAACATGGGTAAATGAATATTAACTTACATATAAATTAATGGGAAAAAACACTATAATGTTATACGTAATTAAAATTTACTTCAAAGCAAGTGAGGATCCAGAAGCAATGGGTCAAGTAACTAATATATTTATGAGCTTTTTTTGCTTTCAATTGGCGTGTATAATAAAAATTGAGTTGTTGTTTTTTTCTTTCAAATTATAGACATTTGTTTAAGAGTTAATTTAGTAAACAAGTTGAGTTTTTTTTCAACTTTTTCAAGTGACTCTAAATTAAAAGATTAAAATGGGGTCTGTCAACAGATAATTTATAACTAACATTCTTGAATTAACTGACCGTCAATAAAATATTGGAGTATTTATTATATAAAAAAATAAATTGGGAATTGATCGGTTTTTTTATATACATATTTTTGTTTTAAAAGTATCTCAAATATGGATTCATTTATTAAAATTGACCAATTGATATATATGTATATATATATATATATATATATATTTGTATAAATACTGACCGTGTGAAGGGGTCTAGCTTTACTTGTGAGCTAAAATTAGATTTTCTGCTTGAATATGTTCAAGCAGTAAATAACATCTTCTATATTTGAAACTGGAATTTACTTCTTCTACTATGAAAAATCAAAGTTCAATGACTCGATAAAGACATTATTATTATTATTATAGCTATGAAAATACGAGAAGGGGCGGGGGGGGGGGGTAAAAAGTGAGAAGAGCTCTTGTTGGTAATGTTGTTAAAGTAGAATATATAAATATATATATAATTGCTTAATTGTAATTGAAGAAAGAAAAGGGAGGAGTAAGATAGTGTTGAAAATTTCTATTTTAAAATGTTATTTCAGTTGTGTGTACGTATTTTATATATATATATATATATATATATATATTTTCCACGTTCAGGGAAGTCATTAGGAGAGTCGATAAAATTTATATTTCAATATCTATTTGGACATTCATAAATATAAAAACTCACTCATAATGGAATTAATACAAAACATATGGTAGTTAAACATGTTAAGGCTCCACGGAAATACATATTGGCCAGTCGAATAAACTGTTTGTGAAGGATTGCATGTCTATGAATACTTACCACTCAACCCATAAAAATCTATAGAGAAAAGCGTTGTCAAAGCAGTTTGAAATTGCTTTGAAATTCTAGATGGAGGCAAAGTGGCTATTTTTGCAAGTTCATTCTTCCCCTTTCACCCTTAATTAATCTACAATTGATCCTTAAGCCATTATTTATAAATGCTATATTTTTCATTCATTGTAAAAAAAAAAGAGAAAGGATTATTTAAAACCCCAGACATGGTCACGCTGGCCTTCAATAAAGACTCTGGATTCTATGTGTAGAGAAATGAATTCATAGTTTCTATTCGTCAGTAAGAAAGATTGTACAAAAAAATTTACCATCGTTCTGGCAAATGATAAGATACTTTGCTATGATGATAAGAAATGTTATGAGTGGGCTATGTTTGTTGAGTTTTAGTGTGGCTATAATTAAAACGTGGTTTTAAAGGGTTCATTTGAAAGGGAAGTTGGCAGAAAAATCAGACATTTTTTTCCTTCTCAAATAATCGGTCTCAAAAAATCCACATTGGTTCCAATATATATAATGAAATTTTGTTAATAACATTAGGTTAAAAAAAAACAACCATTGGGATGTTGGAAAAAAAAAACCGACATTATTATGCACTATTAGTCACTACTAACCAACCTTTAATAGATCATCCATAGATATTTATACAAATGAGGAACAAAGATCTTATCACTCTGATATTGATTGTGTGATCTTTGTATAAAAATCCAGAGATGCGTATTGATAAATTCGAGGGGGGGGGGGAAGTAACGAATGAAATAACAAAACTTTATTCGGATCGTAATAAGGAGCCCTTTATTAGACTCATTCATTTTTGTCACAAAAAAGAAAAAGAATTATTTATTAATAGTTTGAATTCATTGTGGATTTATGAGACTTCATATCATATTACATTATATTATTTTTAATGTGTTCTTTAGATCCTTTCTTTTGTTATAAAGTTTTCAATCGATATGTGATCAATTATTTGATTATACATAGATACTAGTAATCATATCGTTGAAAATCAATTTTATTAATTGAAATGGATTTGGATTTTCTCTACAAAAAGGGAAAAAATGAGATTAAATTAATCTTACCATATAACCGTTTTTATCTATGTAAATGGATATTTATTGTGAAAAAAAAACCCTAAAAAAAATTGCTGCACATAGAATTGTGCGTAGAAATACTATATATGTATATTGTGTGAGTGACCATGGAAAGTCAATGACTTCAAGTCAAACTACTTTTATCTACACAAACATATATTTTCTATCTATTAGTATCTCTTTGTTTAATACCAATTGCTGAAGAACGAATTTCTTAGATAAAAAAGCCCTCAAATAAGTGGAATCCTTTATTTGTCTACCCATTTCCTTTTGACATCTCTTTTTCTTTCTTAAGTTGATCTCTTCATGTTTCGATAAAAGTAAGTAATACAATTACAATCTTCATTTTTTTCTCTCTGAAAATAGGAAGTGTGTAAAATATTTTCTGATCAATAATGTTGAGCCCCTTCTTTATTCTTTCATATATAACATTGTTTATTTGCCAATGACGTCAGTTGTGAACAATCATTAGAGTCTATAAGAAAATTAATTGTAATTTTTTTTCTTTTTTAATGTAAACAAGCCAAACAAATATAGATTGAGATCCGGCTTATTGTATCAACATACAAGTTATTAATATGATTATTTTAATAATTAATTATCAAATATCCATTTAATAATAACCAATATTAAATAAAATAAATTATTAATCAACAAATTGAATTATATTGCTTATATATGACGTACATTAAAACATACATTTGATGAGTGGTATCGATCAAAAACGCATAAAAGTTACGTCAATATTTAGTTAAAAAGCTCTTTTGATGCAAAATATTTTCACAACTATGTATTTTTTTTTTTTTTTTTTGGTATTTGACAAAGTAGAGCCTGTAATTTCTTCAACCTTGTATATATATATATATATATAATTTGAAGGAGCTTCTAAAGAAAGACTTCGTGTTGGAGGGTTTACCATTGTCAATTGAACAAAGATTATACCCTCTAATACTCTAAAATCTTACTGCATTTATGGGAAAATAGACGAGAGAATCGGGTTAAGAGTTAATAAGATCCATGTTGTAATATAGTTAATCTACAAATTAAAAAAGTATATATATTGAGTTATTAAACATTTGCGGTTACTAAAAAGAATTAAAAACAACAAATGCATCAATCGAAACTTGTATTTTTAATTTTTTTTTTTTTGTGATGAAAGGGAGAGAGGTTGGAAAATGGAATGGCTTTGTCCAAGATATAATTAAATGCCCATAGTTAGATTTAAGTTCATTGTATAATTAATTGACTAAAAGTCAAAAGAACAATCATAAATAAACAATATAAAAAGACTACAATAAAAATAGACAAAGACACATTCATACATATTACTGGCTTTGTCTAGTCCCTTGGCATATCCTCGTGAATTAGCAAAATACCAACCATATACTTCACGTGTTGATATTGTTTTGTTTCTTATTTCTACATATGTTGCGAAGAAGATCAACAGTTTCCTTATCGCTCAAAAATATGGCGTTTTTAAATTACCTATGTATCTACTGGGGCCATGTATCCAATCCCTAAAAATGCAGTTAAGCCATTATCAACTTTTTAGAAATTTGCAGATCTGATTTTTTTTCAAAATTCTTGAATATTTGTGAATGTGATTATTTCATAGGTCATATGGGTCAGGTAGTTTCAATGGTATCAAAAGCACTTTGATAGAGGGAATATAGAAGAAGAGATATGCTCTGTCTTTTCTTGCCCTCACAATGATACCTTAATCTACAATACTTACAATTTCATGAACATAAAATATGACGATAATATTGCGTATCTGGCAAACGAATATTTCAAAAAATTTCTGGTTCTTAGACACGTTTTAGAGATGTGGGGAACTTGGAAAGGTAGAAGGAGGCAGAAAACTGAGTTATGTCTCCACTTGTTATTACTTGTTCAGGTGTGAATATTTATATAAAGAAAGTCATTTGCAGATATAATTGTGAGTATTTGATATACCACTGTTAGATGGTACTTAAGGTACTTAAGTAGCCAGAGGGACAGAGAGGTACGCTCTGACCTACCCCTGACCTTCTTCTACTCTTGCTTCAAATATGAATAAGGGAAATTTCTTCAGTTACCCACTTGAATATTTCAAAAATGCAGATACATCACTAATCTACTGCAAACATTTTTCATTTGTTCCTTTTCTTAATAGAAGATTTGACTGCAACATAAAATGCTAAGACGTCTACAAGTTATAGAACCATAGAAATAAAGGTGAATCATGGGAACAAATGAACATTTAAAATGTTTTTCTTTGAAATAGCATATCACAAGGTATGCATGTCTACAAAGGTAATTCACTTTAATCATGACTTAATTTAATGGCACAGTATAACAAGATTCTTAACTCTAAATTCAAAATCTTGATCCCATTAGACTGTGAGTTCTTTACTTTGGGCTTTAACTTCAAACAAAGTCTCATTATTAGTTTAAATTTAAGCATGAATGATGGTTATTTAGACTATTTGTGTAATTTTATTCTCCATCATTTAAAAAGAGAAAAAAAAAATGCAAATGTAACTGGTTCATAAAACATTAAGTGATGCAAAGAGTATTGAAGTATCTTTTTAATGGACTCTATTGTTGCTTTGCCTTGTCGACAAGAACATAGAGCATCATCATATTTGATCTAAAATTACAAAAAAAAAAACTTTGGCAAGGTTAAAGTATGCATACATATACATATATAAGGATGAATAAAACTCTCATAATAAATATATAACCTACATATTAAATCACCCAACCTCTGATTTTACCTTATCTATACTGTGATTCACACACAAAACAAGGTTTGATTCAAAAAGAATCGTCCAGCTAACATTACAAAATCCAGGACAACATGTTAAATAAATGTACATATAAGTGCATGTAGAATATCTCTACCTGTTACCTCTCTGCTCTATCTTTGGATCAACCTCACCTCCATATCTACAAAGATTATAGTTGCAGTAATAATGTATATCTAGATTAATGAAGCACCACGGATTGTGGTGGCGCTACTTGTTGTCCCATTAAATATCATCACCAGAAATGAAACACTGCCCCCGTATTTTGGTTATTTTTTTTTTTTTTTCCTTTTTCCTCTTTGCAAAAAAAATGATATGTTAAGGTTTGCAGAGGAAAATACTTCCTTCACACCAAGAGAAGTGTTTCTTAATATCTTCAAGGATATCAAACATCCTAAAATGTTCTGCTATTGAGTCATATGTATTTATACCTATGTACAACATACATACGTTCATATAACTTGTATGTAAATAGATGATAGCAATTGAAGATAAATATTATGTACAAACATATGTATGTAATTAAAAACACACTAAATAATAGTTTTACCTATTTGCTAAGAACTTTGTTTTATTGCTATTTTTTTTGTAAGTGCTTATAATATGCAGTATTTATAATAATAAAAAACAAAAACCATGGATGTAAAGTTCAAGGGAAAAAGAGAAGGATACTCAAAGTTAGGATTGGGGGGGGGGGGGGTATAATAGTAATAGCAATTTAAAAAATGGCATGATACATATATTCAGTGTCTGCAGTTTTAAACTCTTTGAACCTACATATATGAATTAATGTTGTAGTTTTCGATATTGATCTGTCTCTAGGGAGCAGTCTTTTATATTTGTTTATGCATTGCAAAGTCTTGGTATTTCGACATCCATTCTTAATTGTCTTGGCACGGAAATCCTGAATGACTGGGTATTTATAGCCTGAAAATCTTGATTTTGTCTATGTACATAGGTTTAGACCCCTCAAAGTCTTGTCCCCGTCATGTATACAACTATTGAATGCATTGGTCGGGATCCCTGAAAGCCTTCTTCTTGTCTAGACTCTTGAATGAACTAGTCTTGTCTTCGTCAAAATCCTTCAATACAATGTTCTCAAATATTGAAAATCTATGGTCTATGGTTTTTATCTTTGTCTTGATCCCTCAAGTCTTGATCTCCCATAAGATTGTCTTGAAGGATCAATATCTTATATATATAATCTTAGAGCCCTATGAACCAATTGGTTTCTAGTTATATCCCTCTGGCATGGATTATATCTCATTTACAATTCTCCCTCAAAATAAAAAGTTATATATATTTTTTTTACGTTACAATAAATCTTATTGCTAAGAGCATAATATTGAAATACGTTTTAAACATAAAGCTCATTCATCTCAAGGATCCTTCTGTAGACAGCTTTAATTAAGGATTATATGTATATATATATATATATATATATATATATATATATACTGTTTTTCTTGAGGTAGATATGACTTCTACGATCGGGGGGGGGGGGGGGGTTCGAAAATAATCTTGTATTGAGATCCACACATTTAAATGTCGCTTTTTCATGTTCCTTCAAGTTATACAAATGTTCAGTATCTCATATAAATAGAAATTTACCGACTCTCGGTCTGCTCAGACTCATTTTAATTTTGTACATCTATCGAGTTGTCAAAGCTCAATTTCAAAGTTGCTGTTATTAAACAGTAAAAATTTAGTTTAAAAAGTTCCAGTGGGGAAAATGAGTTTTTATTCATTCAAGGATCGTTTGGTACTCTAAAAAATACACATTGTACATATTTGAGCAACATGTAGCTGAAATGACCGCTACATAAAGCAAAAATAACTCTGATTTCGCTAAAAGAACATCTTTTCTTTTTCTTTCATTCATTTTTTGTAAAAAAATGAATTTATAATTTTATAATTTATGCATATACCTTCCCTCTAAAACAGTTTATAATCCATCTATGAACATGCATGTCTTGGAATATCTTTTATCCACAACACAATTTAGTCACTTTAATACTTTAATGTACATATAATTAATCTAAAAGATAGAAAGTCAGACACTTTAAGTTTATAATCATAAATACTCTTCATTTTGAAGATAATGTTGACTAAATATAAATCTAAGTTGCTTTCATTTATTTTTTTACTTAATATATGAGAAAGCAATCTTTTCTTATTTTTTTTTAACTCTTCATTATTATTTAACAATAGTAAATATAAGATTTTTTTATCTTTTCGACAAACTAAAGAAACAGTCATCAGAGACTTATGTATCTATTTTTACACACATCATATATATATATAGCAACTACTAAACTTTGTATTAAGATTCTTGATTCGGAAGAAAGTTTAATAAATAAATAAATAAATGAAAATATCTACCAATGTATATTTGAAAAATAAAGGACATTGATTTGATTGATTGTAACTAATTGTCTTGTTGGTGATGAGAGCACATCTCATCTTATAGAAAAATATTTCATTTACAATTCACATGAGATTTGCTCATCATCTCTTGTGGACTCAACTCAAAGTTTAGATTAATATTTGTTAGAAAGACGTTGTTCACAAGTTATCAAGGAAAAAGAAGAACATATAATTAGGAATGTGAATAATATGCAAATCGGGCTTGTAAGAATCAAAGAAAGAGAAAATCAACTTGGTAACTCTGACAATTTGATGAATGTTGAGAGGGAAGCAGCTTGAGCTGTCATGACGTTTTACTGAGCTACAAGCTGCTATTCTCCTCTATATATACATACAAATGAAGACATCAATAATAAATACTAACATTATGTATACCATAGATGAGAAGCAGAAAATTAACTGAAATTAATGTCAGGAAATTATATATTTTTAACTAATAATTATACTAGGAATTTATTTGTCTTATTAACGTTAATGCATGTATTCCTTCATGCGAGATCATTACTATCCGGTAGATGTTCTCCCCTCAGTAATAAAGGAAAAATGATAACAGCTTTGGAAAACAAAAAGTACTGTTCGAAGAGCCAACTCCACAAAGTCTCGCACTCGGCATTTTGCATATTATTTACATTCCTACATATAATGAAACTTTATATTTTATATTCTGTCTTTTTGACGTCATAAAAAAAGAGAGGAAAAATATCAAAATATAAAAATCAGTTCTATTCGATTGAATTTTTTGAAAAGTATGTAACATATATGGTAAATAAAGGTCTATCCTTTATTTTGAATACTTTACTTACTAAATTTGATGGATTTACCTTTTGCGTAACATGGCTTTACATAAATGTAAGAAGGAATAAATTTCTTTATTTTCATTTACTAAGATATTTTTTATGATGAATTGCTCAAACTATCCGAGTCTCAAATATGTCTATAGATAGATGGGAAATATATTTTATAAAAATGAAATTATATTAGCTTAAGAGTAGGGCACTTTATCTTGAGGTCTTCCTTCATGTATGTATCTTTTAAAGCAATAACTTAATTCTCAGTACACTTTAATATACTTGCAAATAAATATCTGATACATGAATAATATGTTTCTCACATATACTCTCCTCTTGAGATACACATCTTTATATTAGCATATGTATAATATTAGGACATGTAGTTTGCTAAAACAATTAGCAAATGTAAAAAAATTTTATATGTATTTTTTAAGTATAATTGAATTAGAGTAAAATATATTATATGATATTTTATTGTCACTAATACAAAACATAGAATAATGTTTCTGCATTCTGAAGAGCCAAACTATGCATGTGTGTATTTTTTGTGTAGATAAATAACTTTGACATTTAGAAGGAATTGCGTTAGCATTTAAGAAAGGAATTGCTAATGTGTATGTACATACATAATACCTATGTTGTATCCAGGTCAAGTTCTATGTAAATATAGATGAATCCTTTAAATAGAAAATACATCTGTTCAATATATATTATACACGATTGTACCTATATATGTGCCTATTTATTATGAATACCTATTCTTGAGAGATGCTTATAGATTTTTGTAATAAAATAATAATAATAATAATAGTAATAGAAGCCACGAAATGAGCTCTCATTAATCGTTAACTAGAAGGAACAAATGAGTTCCGTGTTACTGTATTCTTCAATTGATTTTTTTTATTTTATTTTTAAAAAGAGTATAATTTTAGATGCATATCCATGAAGCATAAGAGAATTGATTGATCAGTAACGATTTCAAAAAAAAAAAAAAAAAAAAAAAATCAACACGAAGGCAATCAATAATAAATTACTTTGTTACTTTCAAAGATATCTGATGACCAAAGGCAGTTAGGACCATTTATGAATATATATGTGTACATAAATAGAAAAGAATGATGCCTTATTTAAACAAAAATCTTACAGATTTTTCGGGAATACATACTTGACCATACTTCTTTATGCGCATGCGCAGGATTCTTTCATAATCAAGATGTGATCCTTATCATTATTTCTCAACCTTTGCTCTTCCAAAAAAGGAATTAAAAAAAAAGGCCCAATTCAGGGTTGAATATAAATTTGTCAATTATTTTCAACTCTTCTTGACTTAATTGTTCACGAGTCATTTATTACGAGTCAAGTCTTTTCACTTTGAGTCTGAGACGTGTTTGAATTTCCCGTGAAAATGAATCAAACTTAAGATTGACAAAAGTCTCCTGCTCTGATGGATTCAGTCATACTCATCAATTTTAAAGTTGATTCATATTAAATGAGGATAAATGCTCCACAAAATTATAATTTGATACAAAAGGATGTTCGTGAGTCTTATTTAAGTCTGAGTCTATGAAACTTCGTTTTGGAGTTGTATCAAAAGTGTTTAACTTTGATTCCAAGTGTTGTTAAAAATATTTTTGCTTCCAGTCATATATGAGTCTGGAGCTACAAGCTTAATGAGACTTATGTGCGAATTGAGTATCCAGATCTTCATTTAGTTGTAGGGAATGGTTCGCAGTTGAAGAATAAAAAACCCTTTTGAGTTCAAAACACAAAGAAGGGTTCAATTGAGCCGTACAAAAAAAACCTGACATGTACTTTTCATCGTATCTTTCAACATGTCTTTCAAAAAGAAAAAAAAAAGCCCCCAAATTAAATGGTAGTTGCCCATTTTCTTCTCTAAATCAGAGCTATCCTTCAATAGTAGTAATCGGTTGATGGCTTATCAAGGGGTAAAAGTTGTTTAACCAATGAGCAATAAGAACACTAATGAAGGGAAAATAAGTAAAAAAAATCGTCAAAAGACAAAAGAAATATATAAATAGATACTCTTGATGTTCCGGGGATACCAGTTTTGAGTATAATATATTGATTTTGATTTTTTTGTCTTTTTTCAGGTATTCTTTTCCAATAAAACCATTTCTTTATCTTTCTTTCTTTTTAGTTAATAAAAGGTCAAAAACTGGCAAATATGCATGATTTCCATATTTATTTATGTACAATGATTTATTACATCATCTGTATTTTTGTAAATGAATTTCGTCATCATATTAAATATTAAAAATACATATATGTTTAACTTGAAGTTAAAAAGATATGACACTCTTTTTGTAAATGAATATATATAATTTGTCATCTGGAGGATTTTCCTTTTTATAGCCATTTTTTCTTCCCTTCACATCCATTACAGAATAAAAAAAAAGGTAGTACTTAATATGAACGTTTAATTATACTTTTAACATTATTTTTTAAATATTTAATTTAATTGCCTTTCTTTTTTTTAAAAAAAAAAAAATATATATATATATATAAAGAGACGATCCAACTATTTCCTTTTTCTACACTGATAATTATCTTACAAGGATTGAATAATGAAAAAACACATACTAAAGTATAATACGCACACGTTATGAGAGAAATTATAATACAAAAAAGTTAATTAAATAGATGACTCTATAATTAATGGGCTATCCATTTTTTTTCTACTTAACCTCCTGAGGTTTTTTTTTTTTTCTTAAAAAAAGTCCTTATAATCTATATACATACTAAAAAGAGAAACTTTAATACTTTTATGAAATAAAAGTTGTGTCCTATCATCAGATAAGCAGGATTGCTCATAAAATGAAATCTGGAATACCTTTGCGTATATATTTGTATATGCTCTTCATTAACAGTTAATTAATTATTTTAATTTCATTTTTATCAATAAGTTATTCTGATTAATTCCTTGGAGACACGGTAAATTGTGCTTGCCCGTAATCATTAAAGGAAGATAATATGCCAGGTTTTACAGGTTTGGAAAGGGCAAATAGGAGGTAAACAATGACTCATAAATCAAATATTTCTCAAAGTTATCTATGTCACAATACAATAATAGTTTCTGCTTTTGTAATTTAAAACAATAAGACTTTGATGTATTGTTCACCTCAAGATCTTTGCTATAAAATTAACACATCCTGGTATAGTAAAAGCTTAAGAAGCATTGGGTATTTAAAACAATTACAAAAATTTGAATATAAAGTCTAAAATGTGTCAAGTCAACAAGAATGCAAATTTGTTTTCAAATATTGAAAAGTAGAAAATCTACTTAACAGTTTTTTTACTTCATAAATCTAACGGCCAAATATTTCGGAGTCATTTTAAGACCTATACCGTACAAATTTTGCTAAAGTGTCACTTTATATCGAGAAACCAAGGATTGTTGTCTATCCAATAGAGCAAGTGGTTAAATGTTACGACTGTATATGGAGCCGATATGGTCCCTGAAAGCATATCTATATTTTTCATAGCCCCAGAGAGTGAGATTGGTTAAAATTAGAGACTAACAAACATGAATAGACACAATATATTTTAAGTAGAGTAACTCTTCGTGTAGGAAACATAAGACAAAACAATACATTCAAATGGATGTTGTGTAATACAATTAATTCTATGTATGTAGAACAATACAAAAAAAGTGAATTTGATGAGTTCAATAGAGTCCATCATTTGGTCCTTTTTTAAAAATAAAAGAAGATGTTAAAAGTATGATGACGTGTGGTAAACCAATTGAAATTCCTGGGCATATTTTATACGTCTATATGTAAATACATTTATTGAAGGATCCTATCTCTCACATCCTCTCATTATTCTCCTTTCACGAGGATCCTAAGGCAAAATAGAAACAATAGGTAAACATATCTACATAGACATCAAGTGTTGATGTTCTACTTAAATATTCTATAAATTGATTTTAAATACATGCTCCTTGGTTAAAAAAAAAGTTGTTGTTTTTTTTGCTTTTTTAGCAACCTCATATCTAGGTGGTAGAATGGCAAATCAAGAATCATTTTTATTTGTGACTATATGTACATAATAGGTATTGTAAGAAGGTTGTAATAATTTATTGTTCAAGTTGCTACCAACAATACACACACACATGTGTGGTACTTTTAAAATTAACCACCATTTAAAAGGGAGTAATTAATAGACATTAAACTCCTTACCACTATTCTATGTTCACGTTGTCGACCATTGTCTGACTTTGAGCTTTGAAGAATAAAAAGAAGGGCTTTTAAATGTAAATTGAAGTCATTTTAATTACCTAGGCCCTCTCTCTCTGCATTTGATTTTTGAGGGTATAATATATATATATATATATATATATATATATATATTTACTTAAATACTCTTAATACAATGATCTTCGTTATCGTTTCTATAGTATATACATACATAGTATGAACATTTGACAATAGCGACACAAATTTATTTTGTGGAGTCATTTTAGTAGGAATAATGATAATAACGAATAATAATTCATTTATTGAGTGGGGTAAAAAAAATATGTATATTCTTTATTTGTTCGGGGTTTGTATCTTTGGCTCACATTGACAGAAATATGTATATGTATAGACAATTTGAAGTGAGTTTTGAGTCATAATGATGAGACTTTCATTGACTACAGTTGATCATTAAAAACTTTTGTGAGAATTGACTTCTATCTAAATATACACAGCACATATTTATGTACTTATATCAACATTGTGATCAACATAAGTGATGTATCAAAATTTCGCATCCATCCACAAATTATCCGTAGAACTCCTTCTTGTTCACATTTTGAGAATGTTTGTAAATTTCTTAAAGTTGATATCCGCATTTTTAAATATTCACAATTAATATAGTCAAACTCCTTATTATCCTAATTGAGGCAATTATTTGAAAGAGACGTAATTAGATAAACTCTTTTTTTTTTCTTTTTTTTTTTGCAAATTATGTGTTCTTTTTATCATAAACCTATGTACTATGTACCTTTTTTATAAAGTAATTGACTCTCCTCTTTTAAAGGCTTAAACAATCTCATACATCACTGAGAATGCATGAAAGGCCCTTTTCTTTTATAAGGAAATAATATGCAATGGATTCTTACATAGATTAGGTATATACATGAAATTTCCGCAACATGACAAAAATGAATTTAATTAGTCACTTAATGAAAGGAGTTAATTAAAAAAAAAGTTTTTTTTGGAGTTGCTGAAGATATGAGTATGCATGGGATATGTATCAATGTTTGTATGCGAATAATAGTACCTAGATACTGCGTAAGTATATATAGGAAGTAAATACTCTCAAATATGGAGTACAAACCTCCTATCAAAGTTTTTGCATATCCAATGATGATGAGGCATACACGGATATATTATGCTTCTATAAGGATTTTATGCTTAGACTACTGAAAACGGAATCATTTAGTTTGCTCGTTTTTGTTTTTTGCCATCAGAACTCCTTTATATGTATTAGTTATGGAAACACTATTTTAAATTAAATATACACAACAAAAAGAGAGGGAAAATTATGAAATTTCCCACTTTTAACAAAAGTATTCTTTAGTATTTCATTTTTCAACATTTAAGTGTTGTTGAGTTTTAAACGACTTCTTCTTTTAATCAAACCAGACCAAATTGTAAATAATGATGAAGTAAAAAAGAGTCAATGGTGTTTTTTCAAGACATGTATTACTTATTTTATATTCTGGATCTACAGTTATGATACTGGTATTTACGAATTTCATAAGCCCATCCATTTCAAATCAGTCCATGTTCTGAATTGTCTTTATTTTTTTTCGACGTTTTACCGCAAAAACCGGGCATTTATCTATACTGCTTCCTCCCCACAGCCAACACTGATGTAATGACATCATTAAAGACAGTTTATTGAAGCTACTAATATTATGTTTGTGATTCGTCGCCACAAAAGCAATTTTGAAAAACAAAATTTATTTAGAAACGGAGAAATTACCTATTTTACTTCACAGATATCCACACCCCAATATTTCAAAGATATATTTTGGTAAATTATGGCCTTATATTCAAATTTTTGAAATGGGTTGAAATACCCAGGGGACTTTATTTGATTTATGTGACTTTATTTGGACTGGATATGACCTTTCAAATAATATGTAAAATCAATGTATGATTGGAAAATTTTGAAGCTTATAAGCAACATTTGCACGCCCACTGGATTATATAGTAATTATAAATTGAACATAATAATTAATTAGTTGACAAATACCAATTTCATTCATACTTATTTTTGAGAAAAATCATTTTATTTCTATGTTGACAGATTTATTATCCATTAAAATTAGTTTTGGTAAATGGCAAAAACTTAATTTGTACATATTAACCTTTTTACAAATACGTACAAAAGTGTTTTCCTTGTATTTCATAATAAATTAATAATTAACTAATTTGTTTCTCATCTGTAAATTAATATATAAATTTATAAATCAGTGAGTATGTTTTTTTTTTAATGATTGAATCAGTGTGTGAAGCAGTGGCTCACTGAATACAACTTAGATAGGGAAATAATTTATTTATTTATATTCAATATGTGTGTTCATACGTTTTCATATGAATTATTATTGGAGTAGTTTTGTAGTACCCATTTAAACTATGTATGTTTAAACACATTAATGATATAATCATGATGACGATATAAAATACTTCTATAAAAAAAAAGCGGAAATGAATGTCTAATAGGTAGAGTACCTACATATATGTACATAATTTGACCAGCAGTTACTTTGATTGTCCTCCATAGAGGTACGTAGAATGGTTCAAGCTCAACTAATAGCCCAGTTACATATTTCCTTCCTTTTCATTTTGAGCGTAACATCATTAATAACAAAAATATTTTTTTAGTGTATTCAGATTAAATCATGATTCAAAAAAAAAAAAAAAATCAAACTTCCTATTAGGACCAAATATTTAACAGTTACATATATATATATTCTATGAGTGAATCTTCATGCCATTTGCAAGGTATAGGGATGTGAGACCCTAGATATTAAACATGCATTTTGTACATATTTGTGATGTTATTCAACTTTTCAAAATGCAGATAAACACTTTTAGAAATTTAGGGATGAGGACATTTCTAAAATGCAATATGTTGATACATCACTAATCAACGTTGTTGTAATCTTCATCGAAGTCATTTGGAGTCAAGAGTTGCAAATTTAATTTATAATTATGCCTACTCAATTAATCTATGTATAAGTCATTTTGAGGTAATCGTTTTGTTCCTGCACGTACATTTATCATAGATACATATTATGTGCATAAAACCTAGTCTTTTCATCTTTTTTGAATAAGTACGAAAGAATAAATGGTATGGTTGACTCAACAACAAACCACAGTTAGTACATATAATCATATATTTACCATAAGACTTTATACAATTTCATTATTTATAATAATGAGAGCAAAAGTCGTGTGATGAACAAATAAATACTTGAACGTAATTCTCATACAAGAGAATTCACAATTAATTATTATTATTATTATTTATAATCCATTTCAATGGTTGAAGTATTTACATATTTTATTATATATTTAAGTTAATGGAAAAAAAAAAAAACGATGATGATTTTTTTTTTGTATATTATATACAAAATATCCAAGTTCCTCACACACAATATGAAAAATTAATATACAATATGTACCTATCATTTAAAAATTTGCATTTAATTTTGAGGATATTATTACCTTTTAAATAGGAAATCATATTTTTTAATGTCGATACCTAAGAGCAAGTAAAGTAATCAATATCTGTGAATACATTCTTAGATAAATATAAGGCCACTCAATAGCAAGGTCATTTGATGTCTATGCAGTTAGAAAAAAGCTGACCGGTCCTTGCCTTTTGAAAACAATAACATTGAAGAGTTGCGTGACTATGGGTTCATCAGTCAGTGATTTGATGACATTGTTTCCACTTAACACTTCTACGAAACGCCCGTACTTGAGGTGAACTGAATCAACTTCTTTGGCAATCATAGAGAAGATTACTTTAACTGACAAAATGAAGTATGTGCCATGACGTCACATGTATTAATAAATAATATTTGGTTATGTCAAGTGAAATAGAGTAACATTTCAAAGAGTTCGAACATTTAGATCCGTAGATATAAGAAACAATTCGTGGCTGTCAGTACTCGCATATAAATAAGGGAATTTTATTAAAAGGGATTTGATGTGAAAAATTGAACTGATTGAAATAGGAGTCAGCGGGATATTCAAATGATCAGTGATGGATAAAAAGGGTCCAGCTGACATGCAAAAAAAACGCGGTTGTTGGCAACAATTGTCTTTTCAAACTTCTTTTTCTTTCTTTCTAAAACATCAAAATAATAAGTTACATTCCGCCCCTTCAAATGTGATCGGCTGAAATTCTGCCTTACTTCAAGGGTACCATGTTTATTTATGACATCATCTTGGGCGTGCGTGTCAGCTGGACCCTTTTTATCCATCACTGCAAATGATATACTTTACCTCTATGTATATTGAATGAATGACGCAGTCATAAGATTTTAGGTTCGCCGTTGACTAATAATTATACCGAACTTACCAATGGACGGACGCTCCTCTATGTTGGAGAAGTCAATGTTTTACATGAAATCTCAAATATCACTCGTTATTTAAGTGAAAAACAAGAGATCGTCCATCTCCGGAACTATGTAAGTTCTTCTTCAGTTACCTTTTTGGTCTCTTGTTTCTGAAAACCTGTAGTGCACAGAGCATGACTGATGCTATTTTGATTCAGTATCTCCTGGCTCTGTAGATCCATTTCAGAGTTGGAGTCTAAATATATTATATAAAAAAATCAAAAAAATGGTTATAGAGACTTGTATTGTTCTTATAAATATATGTAAAATTCTTATAAATTACCAACTTTTCCTACTTTTGAACCCACGAGTTGCAAAATTTCATTTTAAGAAAGAGAGTCACACAACAATAATTTTGATTTACATATATAACAAATGTAGTTATTTATGACCTCAATTAATCCTTATTGACAACATGGATCTGTGTAACATCCTCATACTACTTGTATAGGCATGAATTAGTGTTTCAACATAGCATGGAGGTTTTTTTTTTTTTGGTTTTTTTTTTACTCAAAATAATATTTAAAATATTGAAGAATAAAAAGGACCATGAAACATTTTATTTCGTTTATGAATTCACCTTGATTAAAGATACTGAGGATATTATTATTATTATCAAACATGCATTTGACTATAAATATGAATTTATATCGATGTGGGGGGTAAGACCGTATTTTAAATATCCAGAGTGAATATACTAGTATAATATTTTAAGATTTGCAACAATGTTTTTTCTTCTTTCTTTCTTTTTTATTTTGCTATTCAAATATTGGTTTTATTTTTCTGCTTAAATGTCCTGTTTGTCAGACTCTATCAGTGTTCATATTCATACTAATAAACCCTGTATAATCACTGATAGAGCAAGTACCTTCTAATAATAGTGATCAATATTTACATAAGTGGTATGGTGACTTAGTCAAAAGAAATATGCAAGCAGACACAAACTGGTTTTTTTATTTTAAAGATGTATCTAAACTAGCAATTTCTATAAATTGTTATACAATGTTACTTAATACTGTAGGTATATTATATAAGTAATGATACGAATATTTACATTTGCACGGGTACTGAGACAAAATCTCCATTATTATTATCTGCAGTTTAAAAATGTGGATATTTGCTCCTCTATCTCATTTCACATTGAGAAATGGAGACATCATGGAGGAAGACAAGAGAAATAGTGAGAAGGGATTCTGAGGCAGAACAACAAAGTCTCTCTCTATGGCTGAAATCATCTCTAATGTACCTACGTATGGTATGTTTGCTTCCACATCCACGAATCATGAACATTATGTGTACTATTGAAAATACCTAAAATTATATAAGTTAGATATTCAATATAACAAATATGTCCAGTCAACAAGAAAGCAAGTTTGTTTTCAAATATTGAGAAGGAGAAAATCAACTTTTAAGTTTTTTAACTTCATAAATTGTATGACGGTCAAATATTTTTGAGTCATGTTAATGAATGTTGAGAGGGAAGCAGCGTGAGGTTTTACTGAGCTACAAGCTGCTATTCTCCTTTATATATACAAATAATAAATAATAACATAATGTATACCATAGATGAGAGGCAGAAAATTAACTGAAATTAATGTCAGGGTATTATATTTTTTTAACTAAAAATTATACTAGGATGACTTGAGCCCTTTTTGTTTACATTTTATTTGCTTTATTAACCTTAATGCATGTATTCCTTCATGCGAGATCTTTACATTCAGGTAGATGTTCTCCCCTCACTAATATTGGAAAAATGATAACAGCTTTGGAAAACAAAAAGTACTGTTTGAAGAGCCAACTCCACAAAACCTCGCACGCGGCATTTTGCATATTATTTACATTCCTACGGATAAATGTGTCGACTACACATGGAGGCGATATTTTCTCGGAAAGAACGTCCATCTTTTTCATAGCCCCAGAGATTTGTTTAGTTACAGTTGGCTAAAACCAGTTCATCTGTTCAAGAACTATTAAGAATCCACTTAATTCGCTATCATACTCACCTTGAATCATAGTAATAGTAACTACTGCATAGTCAGAAATACCAGATGTTTTTTATTCTTGATTGTGGCCGGTATTTTTTTACTCCTATAATACAGTTGCAATCATTGGAGTCATTATTTAATTAATCAAACTATGTTACTAATACAAACGAAAGAGAATGTCTTCAAGAATATGAATACAGTTCTAACTCATTTTTGAAATATTTCGGATAAACTTGATTCTTGTTAACTTGACACATATTTAGTTATAGAATTCTTCTTTTTTTATGTTGAATATTCTGTCAAAAAAAAAAAAGAAAGAATCAATAAAACAAAGAAGACTACTCAGCAACACTTCAGCAGGTTTTATTATTCATTTCAATTATGAAGATGTCTTCCCTGATAAATAAAAAAAAAACAAGTTTTGATGCATGTACATATAATACTTTTGTGCTTATGAAGACTTACATACACCCTGGTACACTTAATACTTAAAAAATACAAAATTTCTGCTAGAATGATCTCTAACAGCACCTATTTTGTAGAGCTCTGGTATTTTTTTTTCTATGTGATTCTCATTGAATATTATCGTTTACCTAATAATAATAACAACAACAACAACAATAAGTAAACTACATCTAATGATTAGCTACAATACCCATGTACTCAAGAAGAAAACCCAAGAGTCACGACTAACATCATCTTGTAAACATATACATATACCATATATACTATATATATATATGTACTCACTAAGTAGAGTCATTCATAAGGATTACTATGGCAATTACAGGATCATTCTCGTCATCTTCATAATATCTACTACACTACAAATTACTCAGCTTAGCAAAGGATCTTCTTAAACGCTCTTTACTCTGTTTATTTTGTACAAACCCATATAACAATGCCTACACACATAAACATGTGAAGTGAAGTGAAGTAGTTTAAGCCTGAGAGGATCTTGACAAATTTTTTTGAGATATAAAAATTAAACAAATAAAACTATAAAAAAATATAAATTGAGTATCAAAATTCAGATACAAAGACAAAAAAACAAATTAGCCTTTACTTCATAGCAATTTGTACAATAGTATAATAATTATTATTAATTTTCTTACTTTGTTATCAAACATTTAACATAATTTTGCTTAAAGAACCTCCGACTTCTTTGCAATTTGATCAGCTTTGATCTTTTCTTTGCTTGTCAGTCAAGTGTACTACTGATAATAGAGCCAATGGCAGTCAGGCTCAACTTCAACAGAGGTGGGGGGAGAGTGCATTTGCGCTTAATGATAATTGTATGTCAACTGACGTGGGTATCTACATATTATCATAAGTTGAATAATAAAAGCAACAAAAGGAAATTGTCAACTTATAGACATTTACAATAAAACAATAGCCTCTGGCTAGATGTTGGCTAACATATGTATAAGAGGAATTCATGTTTTATCAACGATTGATAATCCATGTATTCGAATAATTGTATTTTATTATTATGTATATATAATATGCACACCGTATGTTACCTCCCATTCCTATAAAATAAAAAAGACTCGAACGTTTCTTGTGAATACCTAGTTAGCCAATTAGCCCAATACACCTCAACTGATGGGCTAATTATATTAGTAGTAGTAGGAGTATGTTCATAGGGGGAACAAAAAATAATTAATTAATAGTTTAAGAAATCAACACTCAAATTAAACACTTAATCTGGCTCATAACAACTCGACAGCTGACAAAAAAAATACATGGCTGTTTAAGGTATATCATTGTGCTATACAGGAAGGTTCTTTGGATTGGCATGTATGTATATCGTGATTCCGCAATATTATTTTCTTATTTGTATACTTTACAACAAATAAACTTTAAAAGGTTTCCCTGCATCCCATACTATGCCTATATTTAATTATATATGTACATATATTTATTTACTTAAAAATTATGCAGATGTGTTGTTCTAATTCCTCTTTATTTTTTGATTATTTTGCAGGTAATGAGCGATACTTTGTTTGTTTTCTTGTGTGTGTGTGTGTGTTACCTACAGAGTATTTATGTATGTATATGCATTTATCAAGTTTGTCATCTCTTCTTCTTCCTATTGAGTCATCCTCCTTGGATGTCGTCTTCAATAAGAGAATAATATATAACAGCAAACGGGTTATGAAGATAAGAATAAGGGTATAAACGTACATACATACATTTATCAAAATGATTAATGGTAAGTATGAGTTAAGGGTTTTTTAAGCCCCCTCTCATCCTCTTCGTTCCACAATTATTTGCTTCACAAAAGGCGATGATGATCCCTTGGTCATTGAGGTGAATCCCTAGAAGAAGAATAAAAGATGTATATTTTGTCTGTTTATTCATGACATTGAGTTTTAAAGTGTTTACATATTGAAATGAATATATACCTATAATTTTTTTCCTTGATTCCAGTCATGAGAACCATTTTTATTTACCAATAGTGTGTACCTTTGATAACTGTCAATGTTCATTATAATTTATACGTATATTTATGAGGCATTTTGAACGGAGTACAGGGGTCTGTTATTTATCATTTGTATCCATAATTTTTTCGAATTAATCAATCCTTTGAGAGTGTCACAAATTGTACTTTGAATAGATTGCAAAAATTCACAGTTTTAGTGGAAAAATTGATAAATTCTATGTACATAATATTTGGGTCTAGAAAAATTTATCGACCGTCAATTCATCGATAGGTAAATTCATCGACGATCAGTTCATCGATTTATAAATTTATCGACTTTTTTTCCCCAATGAATACTTTCAACAGCCTAGCGTAAAATCATGCACACCTATAGCTTCCTATGGTTATATGAACTAGCTTATAATTATACTTTCTCGTTTTCTCATTTGAGTGCTTCTTTACATTCGTCAAGTTCACATCATTCGGAAATTATTTTAAATCTTATTAACAAACCTTATTCTAAACCATTGTTTTTGCTTTGTTCCATTCGCAAAATCTAAAAATAAATATAATTTACGGTTTTTGTAAGAGTTTCAAAGTTGGTTGTCGTATTTTTTTTTTTGGAAATACAAGTCCTAAATGTGTCATTAAAACAATATTTTTTGCTACTTCATGCACAAAATTTCTTTATATAGTCTTAATCTGGTTGGTATTTATGTAAAAAACCATGGTAAAGAAATTTGCTCCAATCTGTTGAAAGTATTCATTCGGAGAAAAAAGTCGATGAATTTACCTATCGATGAATAAACGGCCTATAAATGGATCATCGATGAATTTACCGGGCACCATAATATTTGATATGCTACATGGGAGCCAAAGAAAATACCATATATCAAATGAAGGCACTATATTATGTAAAACCAACAATTCCATCAGAGAAATTTGAATATAAAACCCATAATTTATTCAATAACAAATTTGAACATTTATATTAAATTATATAATAATTTATATATGTATTTATATATTCAAGATTGCTTTTCTGCTGATTTTCTACATGTGTATTTTCAATATTCATTTATGCTTTGTATACAATTCCTATTTTTGACTTTTATAACTTACGTTATATTTATATACATAATTTAGTGAATGACTCTAAATGGTTAGCTAACGAGACGTTATTTCTATCTCAAAACACAATTCTTATACAAAAATGATTTTATCCCCCTTGATTTGATTGTTTCGCATAAATTATAGATATATAAATCCTTATTTGGATTTATCATTAAATTTGTAGAAAATTATTTAATTTTTGATGTGGAATCCTAAAAAAAGCTGCACCAAACCCATAAAAAGTGTAAAACCACTATATAAAAACAAACATATAAAATATGTTTGAAAGCCAGATTAAAATTGAAGGTGATAATTACATGTTAATGATGAATGCCTCAGGTACTATATAGTTATAAGTATTATTATGTCTAATCTAGATAAATACTTAAAATTTCGAAGAATTTACTTCGTCCTTTAAATTAAGTCCTTTAATATCTTTACATCAAGAAGGAAAAATAGACAAATTTTGATTATGTATAATATAACTAACTGGTTCTTATAATTTGCTGGTTTATATATAAATATTGCTGTAAAGTGTTCAAAGTTAAATAGATATTTACTCTAATTATACATTTTCACACATTTATTATTATATTTGACCATAAATGGATTTTACATAAATTCACATTTTTTAATTTTTTTTTTCATCCCAAATATTGGTTACAAATCACTCAATAAGTTAGTGCAAATTTTTGATTATTAATATTACGTAAAAATACCAATGAATTTCATGCTTGATTACATACAGACAACTTTGTGTACACATTTATAATCTGTGTACCTATATATACATATATATTTATAAATACAGTTCTGGTATTTGTTGCAATAATACCTATTTGTATGGGTACAAGTGTGTTATTGTTTTAAAGAATTGGAATTTGTTTGAGAGCCTTCGTATTTTAGAGTATATATATATATATATATTTATACTTAAGGTAGACTCGGTCACTTGACTTACATATTTTTATCATTCGACATAATATGTAATTTGTATACATATTTAAATATAAATTTACATAGATTGTACTTAATACCTTCAATAATAATGGTTTGAACATGACTGAGTTATTATTTCTTCGTATTTCACATCGCTTCGTAGAAGAGATGGCATTTGTCATTATATACACATAGAAACATACATACATTTTTATGTAGGCATGTTGGCTATTTATGAGTAGATATATGCTCCTTAACAATGAGATAATCTTTCTTCAAGGATTTTGACATCCATTGAGGGATGAAAAGGGATATAAATCTTGCAACTTTTTATGCAGTTCTTATTTATTTGCACTACCATGCGCAAGTCTCAAATTTGTTCTAATTATAACTACTCTTTACATGTAGAAAAAGTTAGCGGAAAAATTAATATACCTGCTTACTTTTTGAGTGTAAGTCCCGTCCCTCTAAATCTTACGCCCAAAACGGACACACGAATCGCCATATGAAACAATATTACCTAGACGACTTAAATACTAATCAGTGATACAATTATTAATCTATTTAGGCTACATCTATGTCTTTTTTGACTATTCTGAATTTCAAAAAGAAATATTTATAGTTTTGCCATACAAGAGAAAATGTATAAACGTCCTTTTGAATTCATCGGCTCCTTTAAATGAATGACGGATTAACTGATGAAAACAGATAATGATATAAATCATTCTACGTTTATTTATTCCAAACAAACTATCATGTATATTAGGGGTACATAAATGTATTGATAAGAATAATAAATAGATAAGTTTTGCCTAATTAGGAATAGTAACAAACTATTTTGCATACGTTTTGCCAAACGAATTCCATTGGGTAACTGAAGTACTTTACTAAATAAAGTGCAAGTGACAATGATGTTTTGTAGAGGGTGCTTTTATATTTGAAAAGTTTTACAAGGACAAAGCACGACGAGCTTTTGTTATAAACAAACATACCATATATTCTATCTTCAGCTGTTTGTATCAGTTGACTTTTCACTGATTTAAAGCAGCTAACAGCGTACAATGAATTCATGACGAGATGAATACTTCTTAGCATGTACAAGGCTACCATTGAATGAAAAGACTAAGTTTTAGTACTATAATATATTATAGTCAAATTCTTAATAGTCGTGGAAAACAGGGACGTGACCAAGTCCCATATTAAGGACTGGAACAGTCCTGTGTTGTGTTTAAACTTTTTAATGCTATATTAATCACTCGGCAAACTATATAGTTACTTTGATATAACACTATCAGTTCTATTGGAATAAAAGAGACTTATAAAAGATTTACTTTACTCTTTCACATAATACAGTGAATGATGTAGCCTTCCACATCTATGTTTGTCTCATTGATAATATCAATCTGCACTAGTGTATCATAGGAGAGGACAAATAAGTTCCATAAAAATTATATCTCCTCAAAGTCAGGGTCTCAAGTAAAACAGTCATGAACGCAGTCCTACTCTTCAAGCGTTTAAACCCTCATAAAATTTATAAAAAAACAATTTCGTCTATTGAACAAACATACCAGTAAGGTCATTAAATATCCCTTCAATACTTAATCAAATGGCTTTGTCATTAGTCAATTCAATTTACTAACTTTTAGGACAATAACCTTTACAACGTAGCAATGGTCCCTAATCTTATTCTAAATAAAGGGTATTAACCTAATGGGCAATTAATCCATTATAATTAGTTACTTTTTATCAGGGAGATTTATTATACATATCATATATTGCTACAAAGTATCGAGAAGAAGTTTTGAAATTGTTAAATCTCTTCGAGCGCATGATGTTGTTGTCTTCTATAGCCAAAAATATTGCAAATGGTATTGCAACTTTTATGTAAGAAAAAAGTTGTTGCAAATGCTCTTCAATGCGTTTAAAAATAATGGTTCTATCAAATAGTACACTACTCGTTTGTAATTTAGGTAGATGCGCATACCTTCATATTCTTTTGATAATCTGAACTATTTATCATTTATTTAATGTATAATTTGGCACAAAGCCATTTGACAATAAAGTCATTTATTTGTACAAATAATAATGAATTAATGAATTTGAAAAAAGAAACGACTATAGCATACGTATATGTATAATTTCAATATTATGTACACATAAAAAGTCTATTTTTTCGATTCATGGGTTCGAATGTCCTTGTGTTTTTTTAGCACTCGCGGAATTGTATTATGTATGTTTATAAGGAGGAAAAAACAAATGTTGTTCATGATAGTGAAATCCTTGGTGTATGTATGTAGAGATACCAAACTTGGCAATCCTTTTTTCAAAATGTTTCTCGTCTGAATCATTTATTTACTTCAGGGTCTTTGACAAAACAGTAGTAGGTACATACATATATATATTGTATCTCCGACGGTAACTCAAAAACAGAATTATAAGGAGACAAATAAACCACCTGATTGATATGAACACAAATATATTTACATATATATATATATATATATATATATATATATATGGGTACATTAGTGTATTTGGAAGAGTGAGAGGGAAAAAAAAATTTTTTTTTTGTCATTAAAATGAGAGTACATATCTTTAAATATGTCACGAAGAAATATGATTCCAGAGTCGTGAGGGCATCATTATCGTTTCTTTAATCTCTGCATGTTTCGTTTGTTGACTTTCATAAATTGACAATCATATCATTCATAACAAAACATCTGCAAAAAAAAAAAAAAAAAACAAGAAAAAAAGAAGTTTCAAATGACCTCAAAAAATATGATCATCTCAGGGCCGTCATAAAAAAAACAACAATCAGAGTCTAAACAAACTAACATTCTTCAGAAAAATATTCATAGACTATTCGGCATATTATGTGGATGGTGGTAGCATTTATTAATTCATTGAAATAGGGGCAGAAAAAATCAACGGATTCACCCATCGAAAATATCTAAAAGGCATTAATATAATAAATATAAATATATTAAATTGATATCCATATCACGGATTCTGTTTTTTGTTTGTCTCTATTGATATATTTTTTTATATTGCAAGAGTCCTTTGCAAAGGATTATTGTCATATTGTGATAGTATTGTCAAGGACTCGATCGATGCAAAAGTGACTTAGTTTTAACGGACTCATTTTAATCATTTTGGCAGTTTGTTATTGCATGAGGAGATAGGGTGATCTCATTTTGTAGACTTGTATGTATTATGTATGTCGACGAATGTACATAATGCATATCATAAATGATATAATTCTTAGAAAGCTTTGTCAATACCGTTAATACTTTAAGCTACAACATTACGTTGCAAATATCACTTTTCAAAGAAATTATTCGTCTATAGACTCTCTTCTCAATAGCTTAAAATTAAGTCTTGACAACATCTAAAGTTGCAAAAACCTTGTTACTCTTTGAATAGTTCTGATGGGAGGAGGTAAATTAGTTTTTTTTTTTTTTTTTTTTAATTTGGGTTTGGCAGTTTATTGTTTATAATATTGCATAATTTCTTATATTCATCAATATTTTGCTATTAGTCATAGAAGTTCAGTCATCCCTAGTCAATAAAATTGTATTATTGTCTATCAAGTATGAAGCATTCCTTTAAACCACAAAATAAATAATGTAAAAATATAATGGACAAGTGGTTCCATCTACTATGGATCAAAATAAATCCTTTTAATATCCACGAGTGGTGATTCTGACTGGTTTTTTGAAAATTAAATACTGATATTGCTCCCTTTATTTCAAAGGAATACAAAAGATCAAGAAGGATCTTGTCGGTCAACTCATCATCCCTTTTATTTTTTTTTGTTTTTTTGTTTCTTTAAATTACAAAGGGACTTCTTTACTAATAGCCTCAATCTCTCAAAATTTTAGTCTCATTTAGGTTTTCATAGTTATCTTGAGTTTGTCTAAGTCTCAAGAACAGTAATCTAAACTACAACTCTTTGAGTGAATATTGTCCATAAAAACCTTCACACCTCAAATTTAATTTGTTACTTTTAAATGTAAGCAAACAAACAAACAAACAAATAAAAAAGTTTAAAATCTTGATTGAATCAGGAGTCGATACAATGAGTACATAACTATATATATATATATATATATATATATGTGTTATTATTTATAAGTAAGATCTATTGATGAACATCAAAGCTAGGTGTGGCTTTTAAATTTGTGATTTTTCTTCTTTTTTTTTTTTTTTTTTTCCTTTCAATTACCTATGTAAAAGGAGTAACGATTAGGAATAATTCAAAAGAGATACGTTGATATATATGTATGTATGTGTGTAGAACCATTCAGTGGGTGATATGTATTGTCTATTTTAGATTGATGAAGGAAGAAAAGGAAAGGAGTTATGTATTATGTAGTATGTGAGGGAGCAAGCAACTCTCTGTATTTATTCTCTCAATATTGGTAAAGTCATGATGCTTAACTACAAAAAAAAAAAAAAAAACCCCAAAAAAACACCTTTTTAGCAGGTTCTCAACGTAATTCATTGGATCCTATATAAATAATAATAAACCTTTCCAACTTCCATCACTCCTCACCAAAAACTTCTCCCACCTATTTTGTATGTACATACATGAGTATGTATGTATCTACATAAAGTCAACCAACACCCTAATTGATTATTTTATAAGTTTATTTTTTCTTTCATTTTCTTAAAACAAAAGGTTATATAATGAATTCCTCAGAAAAATATCTACTTCAATAACTCCGTTAGAATAATAATATAATTAATGTAGGTACCTAAAGGAAGAAGCAATGTGGTAACACTATATATATATATCTTATTTATTTGAGTACATTGGATCTCTTTGAGCCTAAGGGTGATGACCATATTTTGATTTATAAAAAAGAGGAAACAATCAGTGTTAGTATGTAATGTTTTCGAATATGTCAAAAAAAAAAATGATGTGGTAGATCTTTTTAGCCAGTTTCAAGCTTTACAGGCAGGAATTGCATTGCAATTTTTTCAAGAGCTTATCAAACAATATTCGAACTTGAGCAAACCAATGTTAAGGACATCATCAATAAGTAAGGGTGATGTGTGGAGAAAAGGGGAGTTTTGTTGAGATGAGTGAGCGTGCCAGCAATTACACTCAAATAAGAGTCTGCAGTTTATCTGCTATTGATTGCTATTTGATTATATTTATTAATGTTCATTCACTGATAAAAATTGGGAGAATTGAATTGAATTTTTATTGTCAATGGTCCATGAGACGAGGCACACTTTTTTAAGTTGTATGATTTCTAAACAGCGAGTAATTAAACTACCTATTATTGTAGCAAGTTTCTGCCTCAACCATACAACATTGAGTTCAAATCAATGATCAAGGTAGGGGTACCAGCTGATATGCTTCTTTCCTTCCTTAAACTCAACTTTATCTTAATATTCTGCCCATTTCTAGTCATGTGTTCAATGTGTTTTAACATGACGTCATCGTTCTCGAAATTAGACATCTTTGAGGAGTCATAAAGAACCAAATTTTATATTTAGTTCATTTGTTTGTTTTTATTTTTAAAGCCGTTAGATTAAGTTTTCTACTGGATAGATAACTTTATGGAAATGCTTTATTTAATAACTACATCACACTACAAACGAATGTATATAACAACTATCCTTTTAAAATAAAGGGCGTCGGTTTATTATTTTACTTTACAATCCGTGATGTCAGTACAAATACAAATAAACAGCTGGTTAAAGAAAAATATATTTGTGTAAGATACACGTCAATAAAATAATATACGTTATCAAGTTCCAAAAAAAAAAATGAAAAAGATTTTGTTTTTAGGATAAAAAAAGCTGCAGCCAGATCCTGAATCCCTCATTTCAACACCACTCAATTCTTTAACAAGAAATAATGTGGTTATATGTACTATTAATAATTAAAATTCGTGATGAATATTATACAGACTGCCTGCCTTCATAATTATTTCTTTTTTTAAAATAAAATAAAACTATGAAAATAAGTGAAGCAAAACGCTTCACAGAAGAGTCGTGTCCATCCATACATACAACTCTAAGATCAATTAAAATTATTTATTTATTTAGTCCCTCATCTCTCTTTACTTCCTCCTTGAGCTAAAAAATATATGTATTAAATAACGTTGAGTTATATATACTACTTATAGATAGTTAATACATGACCCATGCAATTGTACTCAACATTTCCAAACCTTTCCTCCAATAAGAGACTGAAGACCGAGCTCGTAGCAAATCATGTCATTATTCCCAACTGTTGTACGGCTATTCTTTATTGAGTTGTAGAGAATTTTTCACAGATAAAGAGCATTTGAGTTGGGTAAATTCAACGACCTGAGCACTAATAAGATGAAGACATATCGACATCTCATAAAAAAGGCTTAAAAATTGTTGATGCTAACAAAAGGACTGATGAAACAAGCGTCAATTACGTCATTCTCTTCATTTGTAGAATTATTTTCTATTAAATTCATTTTTTGAATATTCAGAGGTTCGTAAGAAATTTTTGGAGTTTCAACTCTCAGAACAAGATGCAAGTATCCTATAAATTAAAACAGGTGATTAAAAAAAAATATTAGGAATTGTTGACGTTGTCACGACGAGCTTTTTGGGATAAACAAAAATACACAGTATTTTCCCTTCAGCTGTTTTTTATTCATCTGTTGACTCTTCTGATTTAAAGTAGCTGACTCTACGTGACATGAACTCAAAAAAGGTATTGTTAATATTTCTGATTTTGATATATAAAAAATTTATTAAATCAAGGATTGCGCGCCCTTTTTTTGAATGATTGAATAATAAACCAGTATTAACGATTGATTTGTATATTGGTAGAATTTATCAATGTTTAGTATATTCAAATAATAACTCCCTGTGGGTATATTTGATGGACATTCGATGATTTATGATTGCTCCCTTATAAGCAATTAAATAGTATATATTAAAATCAATACTTTATCCAGAGAATGAACCAATTTGTGTATTTGTTGAATAATGATGTAGAAAAGCGTGGATTTATGTACGCTCAATTAATTACATTTAATTCCCCATTGACTGAAGAGTATAATTTCATTAGTTGGAAAAAGAGGATTGAAATTATTTTATAAAATTGGAATAATTAGATTCACATCATTAAAATTCAAGGAGTTGAATCATATTAGGTAGATAATAATAATAATAATAATTAAGGATTTAAAAAGATTACATTTAATATCCTTTTTAATTTTCGACGAAATTTTTAATAGTAGTTATTGAGTAATTTGTAATCATACAATGTTTTTAAGATTACTACTCCACTGATTAAATTACTCAATGAGTATGGGATGTAAAGATTTCTATTTATGTGTTAGTGTTGAAACTTGGTGTAGAGAAATTTCAATATCTCCTCCGATAGGGCGATGTCATTTTAAAAATGGTGAAACTCATTGTATTGTGAGGCAATTAATGCCCATCCATTTGAGTACAAATCTACAGAAACTTTTACCCTAATATTATGTAGAAGAAGGGAAGGAGAAAATCACTTGATATTTATTACCTTATGAAAAAAATGTTCATACCGAAATTTTTTGATGCGACGAATCCAAATCGAACTTAAACCGCTCAAGAAATAATTTATGGATTGAATAGAAACATTGGTTTTTATATCTATTATTCCTTATTCTGTAAGGAATATCTGAGAGTGAGTCTTCAAACATGAATATTATTTATTTGTCTTTCATGTTAAATTCAATTTCAATGGATTCACCCAATCATTTCCAAAGCCATGCTACGATAAATATGACGCTAAATGTGTCATTACATACATTCGAATCCATCTGGTTATTAGGGATATGTACATACATATGTATGTAAGTAAAACCAGACATAGCATTGAAACAAAAGCAGTTTCGACTCTCTAGAAATGAACTTCCTTTGTGAATTAATTACATTCTGGTAAACGAACTTGTAATACTTTTATTTTTCATATATGTTTATATATATATATTCATAATTTTCTGCACGATTTTGATTATAAAATCATTTAAAGAAGGGGATTTTCCTGCCTTCAAGGTTCAAATAAGAGCAGTAATAGTTCTACCATATGAATAAAATATGTTTTAGTATAAAGAAGAAGAAAAAAAGAAGACACTTTGCAACAATGGTAGTCAGATCTATTCACAGGTTATTTTGTACAAGTTCTAGTCTTAAAGCTCCAAATATGGTTGCAAATCTTTTCATTATTTCAAGTCCATTTAGAGTCCAAAGACTTAGTGATTTAGTCATCATCAATATTGTACATAAATATTGAGCTTGACTTTATGTCGAAGTCAAGATTAATAAGGCAATTGCTTAATGAAACGCATGTTTCTATGGAGTCTTATGTCGTGAGTACACACATATCTGATGTGAGTATTATCGTTCGATTTTGTACTTAAATTATGTAATAGAATAAGTGAAATATGGAGAAAGTACATTATTATACATATACGTACTGATATATACTCATTTTCATGTTATTCCCCTCTCCCCCTAAAAAAACCCAATGAGACCTTTGGGTGAACAAATATTAAAGTGAAATAATATACATATAACCTTTTCCGTTACATAATTTTTTTTAATAATACATAATATAACAGATAAATATACAATATGTAACCATGGAGAATCCATGCAGATTTAGTATTGAAAAAAAGGTTACAACTACTCCTTGGAGTTATGAACGTTGATCATGAAAGAGGGTCGTCTGCATGCAATTTCATATTTTTCAATATAAGCTGCTCCATACATATGTAAGGACCCACCTAACAATACCCATGTAATTAAAAACAATAATAATCAGATAGAAAATCTTCCCTTTTACGTGATGTAACATCAAATTACATAAAATCAAAATATATAAATGGATTTGATATGAACATGGTAGACAGAAGAACAAAAGACTGGGAATTTAACATGAAAGAGCTGTTTGTTATTATTACTTATTAATAATAATTCTATACTTTTGAATAGTTATAAACTATTTCGTTTTGAGGAAGGGATATTGTGGGGAAGGACATACAATATGCATCATTTCTTTGTCAACTTGGTAAACTACTTCTCTAGCATACTTAAAACAGACTTGCTCCATCAACACAAAGGCAATCTAGAAACAAAAATCAGAAAATCGTGAAATTTCAAATTTATTTCATAAATATTCATATGTGATGAGGAATAAACATAAAATAAATTACAATTTTTGCCCACTCAAAATTGAGTGCCTTATAAATCCCCACTCCTCCTTCAGCTAATGCTTTTTATTTCTTATTAAATACATTTGTGGATTTATCTAGTCTGAGCTCCGATTACTATGGTTATTCATAATGAAAATAAAAAAGTTGATTACATTTAAAGCCAAATTGTGCTCTAGGCAAGGCATCAAATTAGTAAGTAAGGAAGTATAATCTTTTGTATATCATAAGTCAAGCGGCTTTTTAAAAAAGTTTGTTCGTATAGAGCTGGATTTTATATTTGAAAGTTCCATTAAGAAATTACTTTTTTTTATTCTTCTTCGTTTATGCTTGTTCCTTCACGCATTTGAGTCAATTATGGCCTTCATACTCAAATCTCAAAGGATCAGCTAAAGATACTCAGGGATATTTGCTGTAATTTAGAGTCTTCATTTGATGTACAAGACTTTATTTGACCCCAAAATGGTCTTTCAAACAATTTATCTAGATAATTATTTTTCTTTAAATATGAGGGAATGGCTTTTTTTTATGTGCAATTAATTGCGTCTTTCAATAATAACACTGGTCATCAGTCAAAAATCCTAAGGGGTATAAGTATATAAAAATTATTCAGTTCATTTTCAATTTTATTCAATTTCGCCATTTTCCAATGTCAACTTCAATTTGTGTATTAAAAAATAATGATTCGCTAGTGTATTTAATCCAGATTTAATTTCCAGTCTTTGTTTTGATCTAAAGGGACTTCTGGGGGTGTAGGAGACGGAAGTAGGATCAAAAGTCGACCAAAATGTTTGTATTTAAATAACTCCTTGAGCATTACATGAAATGAATTAATAAAGAATGTATTAAAGAGCGGAACCACCAGCTTTCAAACGAGATGTCAAACGCCTGATAATACTTCTTAACTAAGAATAAATCATGCATCTAAGTTTGTAAATTTTCATTCAATTTAAAGCAAAAATTCGCTAGAAATCAAGAACTCTTGTCAACGGCAATAGACAGCGAAATTTTTTTTAATAACTTTTATTATACTTACACCCCTTAGGGTTTATGACATTTCAAATTTTTTGACCTGTGTAATTAATTAATGAGACAAATTTATTAATAGAAACGAAAGACAATTAGTAATTAAAGAATACAAATGTAATCCAGACACAATTTAAAAAATAATCAATCTCTCCCTAAATGTCTGTTGATGGGTTACAAATTTGCCTCTTTTTTTTTTTTTGACATCCAAATAATATTTTCTTTTTTTGGTAAGTAATCGACAGATATTAATGCTGTAGAGATATATAAAGTTTCAAAACAGAGGCTCTTTAAACTACTATTTATCATAAATCTATATTTTATTTGCATGATTGATATTTGACCATTATTTTGTGTGTTTGTGGTTCTTTATCCTTGTAGAAACAATAGAGACAACATATGCCATTGTTTTTTACTTCTCCTATCCGTATATATATATATATATTAATAAAACGACTTAATCAAGAAGCCCTTTTATGTAATATCCAAAAGGTTTGTTTTTTTGCATCGTCACTCGATCAATCTGAAGACAAAAATAAGTTTTATATAATTATGACCAATTAATATACTATAACCAAAGGATCAGTGAATGAATTAATTACCATTTTTAAAAAGAACATAATGAGTATTCTTTAGAAGGATCATTAAATGATGTTGCATAGAGGGCAAAATTACCCACAGACATACAATTATATATTTTTGCACACACCGGAAATGCTTGTTTTTTTTTTTTCTTACTTCTTTAAATAGATGATATCATCTACATAAACATGTAGCTTTTATACACATAGAAATATATTTTTCTTTATCTATATTTAGTTTTACTTTTTGTTAAAAGTGCATTTACCTTATTTAAAAATTTTGGAGTGATTTTTTTTTACTGTTTAATTGAATCAAGTATTGAGTATTAAAATAGAAAAATACATGTGTGATTATCATGTGTTTTTGTTTTTTTATTATTTTTTTTTTTGCAGCTTGACGCGAACAATCAAAAAAAAAAATTATATCTCATACAATCAATAAAATAATAATTTTGCAAATATATGAGTTTTAGTTTTTTTTTGTGGAACAAAGGAAATTGCTTTTTTCATTTTTTGGGTTAAAATGAAATAAATCATAGAACCAATTATGGTCTCTTATATATATATAAATATTTATATACAAATAAGTAAAGTCTACCCCATTTCAATTACTTTGAGTTTTCTCATAGAATACACCCAATACAAATTTGTATACAATAGGGGATTTTCTATTTATTTATAGGGCAAAGAGATTCATTTCAAATGTTTAAAAAAAATGTCTTTGTAAATACATATTTAGATCTCTTAACATCAAAGAATAATTGATTAGTCTAAATAATATCTACAAAATAAAACTATAATGTGATCATTTAATATGCAAACGACTCACAAATAATGTAGCTACATTAGCTGGTTTAATACGTAAAAGGGTTCAGTAAAAAGAAAGGAACAACAAAATCCACTTTCATTTGGGTTGATATATTGACCTTGGAGTTTTACTCCTGAAAAATTTATTTATATATATTATCAGATATACATATCTCTAATGATTACATTTCTCAACTTCAACGTGGAGTTGACCCCTTTTAATTTGTCAGCTGATGAAGAAAAAAAAACAGCTGAAGGGAGAATTTACTTTACTTTTGTTAGAGCTGACAAATTAAATGCTGGCAAATAAATATGTACATACATAAGAGTATTTGATTCTTTGAGGATGTCATTTGTGATATATTTTTTTTTTTTTTTGGCTGTAGCAATGACTTTTGAAGATATTATTACCTATCCGTAGATGATATCATTAAATGTTTGTTCCTATACTGGGGTTGTGTATAACTTTTTTTAAATTTACAATAAGTTAAAGTCAATATTACTTCATTACAAAAAAAAAAAAAAAATTTAATCTCCATAGAAGTTTTTTCTATTAATTGTACAGCCTTTATTCTTTGACATTATTGATCAATTATCTTGGGTGGATGAATTCAAGTATACCCCTTACACTGTGTACTCCTATTAGAGAGTGTAAAACCAATGATATATAAAAAATTACAGTGATGTCGGTGATTAAATGATCAGCGAAAGAATAAATTGATATTATAAATAAAGTTATTTAATATAACTTGTAAAAGAGCGTATTATAAAATAATTATAGAATAGACACACAAATGAGTAAGGTAGTTACATATTTACATTAGACTACAAAGGTCCAATAATCTACATATATATATATATATATATAAAGAGGCGTCCTTCCGGAACAAATTAAAACTCTTTAGATTAGATTTTAACCCAGATATTCCAAGTAGCACAATATACGTATTTGTAGAGAACCATGCATATAGCCACCTATTTACATTGTAGGTATATGTTGATACTTCCTTTAAACGGATCCTTTCCAACCGATGTACATAGGTAGGAACGTAAGTAAACGTGGGGTATATAATTTGATGTATTGCTTCGTAGATTTTGTATATGTATAGGTTCTGATATGGAATATAAGGGCTGTTGTACTTAATTCAGGTTCATTCCATAATATGAGTATGTGAGCTATGGATTAATTCTCCAAATGACTCATAAATATCAAGAAAACTTGGGATAAAGGACGAATCAAATTGCATAATAAACCGAAAGTGACGCCATGATGAGGATATTTTCGAACTAACTCTGGATCTTTCTTCATTTAATAATAGTAGAAAACTTGTTCATAGTTTAATACGTGACTGTCAGTGTGTACAACCCACTTGTACAACTCTTATTAGACATAGAAAAATAAACAGCTGACGAAGGAATAATATTGTGTCAATTTCCATGTTTGTGAAAAAAAATGGAAAAATTCCCACCCAAAACTCTCTAAATGAAACTTCAACTAATGGCTTTAAAAATAAAAAAAACCTAAACTTCTCCATATACATATCATATTCTCGAATCCAAGGATGGAGTAGGTTTTAATTATAAATAATGTTGCTTTAACTAATATAAAGACTACATGCGTATTTATTATGTACTAGATGTCATGTAGGTCATTAGTCTATGTACATACATAGGTCATATGTGATTACATATTATATTATAAAAAGTGTCTCATAATTAGGGGCTCTATTCAACATTTAATGCAATCAATTATAAATTATTATTATAGTACATATTCATATTCATTCCCGTGTAGTACTTAAAATGGACGACAGTTTTAAAAAATAAATAAATGGTGAAGTGAAAAAGAGATTCGATATTTGTGGGCGGAATTTGTGGATACTATGAGCATATATTATTAAGTAGATAATTTATGAGGAACCTTCTCCTGCTTCTGTCTTTTCCCCCTCCTTCTTATCCTCCTAAACATGGTTACATAAAGTTCATCGGTAAAGGATATTTATATGAACATACTTGTACTTGCACTGCACCTCGAATACGTCACGCTCCCTTAGTTAATAGCTAGAGGAGTCAAAGGAACATTAATTACATTGATACCATCATCGTTAGAGCAAATAATAATGATTATAAGCCAGGAGTCCTCGATGTTGGTTGGTTGGTTGGTATGAATAATAATAACAATAATGAGGAAATCGGTTTTAATTTTTTTTTTTTTTTTGATATCAAAAGGATGCCAAAAATATTTTTTTTTATTTTGTATTTAAATATCAGAGCTATTATTAATAATACATAATCATATTGTTATTAGATTGAAAACCTTTAAAGCCTCCCTTGTTTCCAACCCCTTTTTACATAAATAATATATTGTGTTATCTACATTCATACTTGCTTTGAGTCAAATGCAAATACATCAAGATATTTGAGTGCTTTTTTTTTTCATACTAAATAATATTAATGAATGTTCACTTACGTATATTACATATATATGAAGCACTCATATGTAATATGTATTAAAACAAAATGGGGGTTCATTTATATACCCATACGAAGATGATGAATTGGATAGTACTTGATATTATTCTATGTACCGTCGTTGTTCTTTTGACGTATGTAATAGGACAAATTTACTGCTAAATGAGGCAGTACATTGCTTAAGATACAGTCGAGGATTGGCGTGTGCCTTCCTACTCCACAAAGGGACTCAACCGATATATTGGTGAGTCAATTTTATGACAGATATTTAAGAATAAATAATCTGTCAATGTTGCTGGCTACTACAGATATTTTATTGCCCCAAAAAATCAAGATCCAATTTTTAAAGAAAACAAAAATTAATTAATTAATTAATTAAAAGTTTTCAATTATGCACTTTATCATTCAAAACTCATGCAAGGCAATTGCAGCTCCCTTTTGATAAAGTTCCTTCAGCCTTATTAATATTTGTTAACCCTGAGAACCCATATAATTTAAGGTACATATATATAATATCCCTTTAACCGTTATTTATTATTCAATAGCTAAAAATTTGGATTAAATCATATAATTGGCCATTTCGGCTACGAAATGAATACAACAGACATTACAATTTGAAAATTCTCAGGACTAATACTTTTGAATACATTTTCTCAAAATCCTGACACATGATTCCCGTGCTCTGCCATGATGATTAGAGTTCATTTTTATGGCCGTAATGGACATGCTTGTATGAAGATATTTTTACTGTAATCTCAAAGGATAATTTGAAAAAAAAAAAAAAATCAGCTGATTAATTGTATTTTGGTTTTTGTATATAGTCAAAAAATCCATAACGATCGAAACCTACAACACACAAAGACATCTTCATTGGATCTGTCAACCTTTTGTTCCTCAAAAAGAAAAAGGAAAAAAAGGGCAATATCTCCTATTCTGCCCAACTGTGGTACAATTCTCTGTTTAATTTTAATGATGGATTATTCATAAAAAAAGCAACGTTCAGAAACTAAAATGGGGATTAGACAAATGCAAAAATCATTGACCAAATCATTATTGAATTCAATATTCTACAAGCATGTTATGTACTTATTTACATCATAAGTATATTTTGCAATTCCTGTTGACATTCATTTAAAGAAGGGCCCACGATGGAAGAAAAAAAAAAAAAGAAAAAAAGACGCTCCCATGATTCTAACAAAACGATATTGTTGGATCATCATCCTTTGTTTCGAATAAAGAAAAAAAAACGTGAATCCGGAATACAAGTTCTCTTATTGTATGAGAGATACCATTGAAACTAGGAAATATACATATATACATGTAATTCGATAAAAGAATATGTTATGACCTAAGAGCTACCGAGCACTAACTTGAGATTTTGATGACATCAATTTGCAAATATACATAAATTATATCATCTTTACCTAAGACTGAAAATATTCATGGATTTTGATAGAAGGATTATCAATAACTGTTCAAGAGACACAATTGGGTCTAATGTCAAAGTTTAATTGCACTTCGAGTACGAATCGTGACAAATTACTTCAATGATTCAAGCCTAAAAAAAGATAAAAGACGCTCAAATAATTAATTTATTTAAAATAAAGGATTTTTGTACCTTGATTCAAATTTGTATTTCTATACTTGAAGTCTGAGTCTAATCAGATTGGTGGAGTTTAATACAATTTAAAAATATATGAGTCCCTGCTCTGGTGTACATGTGTTTTGAAGCCAAATCTAAACTCCCATAAAGACTCTTCAAATCAATCTTTTTTTAATACCTTGTGCATATATATGCACAAAGAAGGATGAAATTTGCATTTGCAAATATACATGTATAATATGTATACTTATTACATCGGTGCAAAAGAACATTTATTTATCATTGACACATCATCTCAAGGTAATAGAAATATAATAAACTGGGTGTAATGAATAAAGTTTAATTTCCTATAAATAAGATAATTTATACAAACACTAACTTAACTTATATGTACGTTCTATATCTAAATAGATGTATAAATATGTATATAATTTATTCGCATATACAACATATTATGTACCTATGACACACGAACCTATGTATGTATGTAGGAACGAATGTTTCTTCCGCATTGCTCTAAATTTATTCCATCTCTGCTACATATGTACATTTGAATGAAACAGACTAAAATGACTCGAAAATATTCAATATCAATTATATTTCATGTTTATAATCTGTGTAAAGACATGAAAGTTTAATCTTTATTTTCTTGTCAGCTGTCGATTTTTCCATTGCTTTTAACACGACGAGCTTTTTGGGATAAGTAAAAACACACTGTATTCTCCCACCTTCAGCTGTTTTTCATCAGTTAAATCCTTTGATTTAAAGCAGCTGACTATACGTATTATGAACTAAAATAGGGTATTATTATTATTTATGGTTTTGATATACATATAATAAATTTATGAAATCAAGGACTGCGCGCCCTTTTTTGAATTTTTGAATAATAAACAATTACTAGCCATTGATTTTTATATGAGTAAAATTTATCAATGCATAGTATATCTAAATAATAACTCTGTCCAATATTAAAAAGTTGCCAACATGGAAAATACAGAAGACTAGCTACCAGTGTTTTTTCAAACTTTTCCTCTCCTTTTTGAGAGTTGAAGTTGCATGTGCACAAAAAAGGTCGTTGTGTAATTCTCCTTATTATTCTTTGGAATAGCGTTGATTGTTTGATCTCAAATTAGCTCTTGTTGTTAAGGGGTGAGCCATGCTTTTATTCTACATGAATACAGATTTGAGTAACTTCTATCTATTATTTTTGGGGCCTCTTTGTATCTTTCTTTCTCAATATGATAATATTCTCAAAACATCAACAAAACCTTTGTACTGTCTTGCAGCTGTCGATTTTTGTCGATTTGAGGGAGGGTGGGTGGGTAGAAAAATCCACAGCTGATAAAAAAATATCCATAGTAAAATTTTATATTAGTGAGATGCGACTGTGTGGAGAAAACGTCTAGAAAAAACAAAAAACTCTTAGGAATACATTTTGTCTTTCTAATTACGACCCTTTCCGTTCATAATTACAAGATATTTCAAGAAGGAGAATGATTTTGTATCGAGTAATTGTACTGTAAAATCATCCTCTGCCTACCTTGCTGGGCATAGATATACCTACATATAGAACACAGGTGTAGTCATACGCATCAATAGGTGTTATTGTTGTTTATCTTCATAGATTTTTTTTTTTTTGCATTGAAGGTACTTCGTGATTAGACTCCATTTTTTTTATATTAAATTTTTGAAAGGAATGTATTTCATTCTTTTTTTTTTTTTTTTTTTTTCATGACGTAATGAGCTTTTGAGCTACTGTGTGTCGTAAGTTGTACATATATATAGAATATGTATAATGAAAAATATTTGTTCCCTTTTGTCTTTATTGGTTTTGAAAAAAAATACATAATTCTTTTTCTTTCAATATTAAAGGTGAATGTAGGAAAGTAGTAATTTTCATGAATTAAATGAATTCCTCAGAAATTAAAATAAGCAATTTCATTTTGCACTGATGTACATTCATAAAATAGAGATTTTCTGCATTCTAAAAATATTATTCGACTCTCTGTTCACAATACTCCCATCTGCGTGTGTACTAAAAGGCAAAAAAAACTGCATTATCACATTCACATTGAAAATGCCATTTGTTCCTTACTGATTCCTCTTTGTGCAATGGCATCATTGGAAGTGTGAGAGAGTTAGAGAAGTCCTCATGTGAAACAATTCTCTTGCATCCCTAATACAGTAAAATCCCCGGACTCAATCACTTGAGTACTCCACATTCGACGCAAAATATCGAGAAAAATTTGTCTTCAAACTCGAATAAAACTTTTATAAAAAGTAAAGCCAGTGCTTAAGTAAGTACATGCAGCTAGTTGATGCTGTTGATTCGGAACTCAACTGCATTGCTTGTGAATGCGCTCCTTCTATATATGCAGATCAAATTAGTGTCAAGATCTGGAGGGTTCCAATTACTCTATTAAAACACCAAAATATTCAAATCATAAAAGAGTAAAATTCAAATTTTCCTAGAAGCCTCCACGCCCATCTCTGCAAAACCGCAGATCCATCACTAACTCCTAAAACGTTTTTTGCATTAGCTGGCTGAGTGGGAAATATTTTTCATGCTTGATTAATTCATGGGTTGACATTAATAGATAATAAAGTAACATGGAGCTTTGGTAATAGAGGTGACAAGAGTACGTAATAGTATTTACTGTCTATCTACGTCAAAAACAGGATGAGAAACTTTATTCTTTTATTCATTTAGAAGGCGTACAAGCCATTAATCAATTACATTTTAATATAAAATAAAGAAAAAGAAAAAGAATACTCAATCAAATTATACATAAGAGCACTTACATATATTATTACTTAGAATTAACATATCAAATTGAAATCACTTTTGCTTAATCGTTTGTTCATAATTTTTTTTCTTTTTTCAGAGTGGAAAGCATTGACCTAAAAATGTTTATTACATATATTTCTGTTGCTAAAAATCCTATTATAATAAGTAATTTTATGGTATATGGTATTCACGTTCTGTAAATATCTCTTTTATTTAAATGAGTAAGAAATAAAAAGGGAATGAGATCAACGAATGAGGTTTCCTTGAATATGCATCACGCGAAAAAAGTGAAAAAATAACCTAATGTTTGCATACTATAATATATAGTATTAGCGATATAATTGAAGGTATATCCTATGGTTAAATCGTTTCTCTGGCCATGGTCTGTAGTTCTCTCAGTGGTGCATCAAATTATAAATATAAAGCCATAAATAGATGAATACAAAATAATATATTTTGTGCTTTATTTTGTGAGAGATAGATGACGCTACAAGTGCACTTCATTAACTTACGACAGAGATATTGCATTCATTAATCAACGTTTCATCTATTTGGAACGCTTTGGGAGGGAGCCACATCCTTAATTGGATCATATAGGGCTCCATCAAAATCTTTTAACTATACATATACATATATGGACTGTACATACTTGCGGCATCCTGTGCAGCACATTCTATAATCCCATTGATATTTACGCCGTTTTTTATTTCAATTTGAAAAATAATTTTGTTTCTAATTTATAAAATGATTTTTTGATGCAAAACTAAATTTACAAAGAATATAGCAAATCGTAGTTTAACTACATTGATTTAACACCCTTGGGACTTGTGGTGGAGAAATGAGCAATCTCCGCTGTAATCGACGATATTTATTTGATGGAGTAACCCTTCATCCCATTCTGATTTGTCGTGAGCCCCTGGACAAAAAAAAAAGTTTTTACAGAAATGCCAAAAGTATAACATCAAGTGGAAAAGTAAATGAATTTATAGACACCCTCGTAATATTTGGGACATAAAAAAGTAGCGTATGCCCTTTGCAGTGACCTAAAGGGGTCACATGCCAAAAAAAAGGACAGTTCATCCTAACTGTGGAGCTATTCCTTAAATAACAGATAGCAATTTAACTTAAATTAATTTAAATACAACCAATTAACATTCTGTGCGCTAATAATTAATAATTAGAGCAACAAAAAATCGACAGCTGATACGAAAATACAGTGTAAATATCAATGTTATGACTATGTTGTGATAATGCCGTGATTAGAAAACATATTCGTTTCTCACATATGCAAGTTCAAGGGGCGCTCTATACTTTTGTTTTTGTATGAAAATGTCTACAATTAAGCAGCTTAATCGACTGTAAATGAAGTTTATTTTAACATTCCTTTCAAAAAAATAAAAAACAGAGCCATTTTGTAAGACAGTCACATTTATACATACAAACAAATTTACTTCATTCTGGGTTCAACAACCTGACTATGCATTAGTAGAAAGATTTAAAAATTATGTCTGTAAAGAAAAATAAAAAATAAAATGTCGTGTCGGCATAGTTATATTATTTTGCTCAAGAAATTTATTCGAATTAAATGACTAAGGGGAGACCTGGGCAAGGTTAATTCAAACTACCCATATAAATGAAATCACAATAGAACATACTCGGGTTAATCATACAAAATTTAGTCTCAAGGATTAAGAATCAAAGAAAAATCCTTTTCCTTGTTTTTTGATAATTTTTCACTTCTTGAGTAACTAACAAATACACATGTTGTCAAAACATGAGCTCATATTTATGTAAATTTGTTTCCTAGTTTCTAATCTTTAATTCTAAGGAGTGAGGACAAAACTAATGCTTCTTTAAATAAATATATATAATAAATTAATTTTTAAATTGATATTATACTAACGTCTCTCAATCCAAAAGATTATGTCAAATCTTACGTTGATCAATAGATTTGTAAATTAAAGAGAATGACGGATATAATTACAATAATTCATCGTAAATATGAACTTAAATTGTCTTTCACTACTGAATCCAACAAATCATGACCCATAGACTTTAAATTAATGTACGAACAACTGCAGCATTGTCAAGTAGAACTGACATGGGACAAGTTGTCATATTTGAAATAAACAACGACTTAAATTTAACAATACATCAAAATCTACAATTTGTTGATAAGAGATTGAAGTTTTAGTTGGATTTCAAGTAGAATGAAGACCATAAATGGTCATAGTCATGTAAAATGTAAAAATTGGGATCATCTGCCTTGGTATTCCCTATTGTGATAGTTATGATCAAAGAACGAATTTTTTGTTTTGTTTTTATGAATTTACTTGTTGTACCATTTCCAACATTCAATATTCTATTTAAATCTGTCAAATGTCCTTGGAAAACTTTCAATGATGCATTTACGTGTGTATATTTTTTTCTTTTTGAAATTCTACACATTTATTGCCTTGGAGAGTTTAGAATACTCCAATCTGTCATATGTGGGGAATATCTCTGTGATTTTTGTTCGGAGTCATGTGTACACAAGAAGTTTGTTATATACTCGTACTACTTTATTTATTAATTGGATCCCTGATGTTCATTATGAAGCCCTTAGTAGGGCTTCTTTCTCTTCCTCAAGCCCCCTTCTCCCTATTGCAATAATGAGATAATCACTTGGAGAAGAGATGATAATGATACGTAATTATCTCCAAAAGTGCATGGATTTAAATAAACAAAAACGTTTTTAATTAGTATCCATCTTAGTGTGACGCTAATTTTGATATTGTAGAGTAGTAAAAAAGCAAAAAAGTGAAAAAACTTGAATAAGCTCATTCTAATAATATGTATGTACTTTAACAAAATATAAAACAATTATCAAGCTATTAAATTCGTGATTTTTGAGAATAGTATGTACAGCACAAAGGATGGAGCAAATCCATCTCTTCTATTTGTAAATAATAGTAAAAACGAACCGAAATGGATCAAAAATTCCTTTTACGTACATATAACCTTAGAATGGGATGCAATGTTTGTTGGTCCAAATGATTGAATGCTACTTCATATTGTTCACTAGACTGTTTCATGGATACATTAAAAAAAATAGAGAACTTTGTGCATTAAAGTAATTGCATTTTGACAAGAAATAAATTGTTTTTTTTGTTGTTTTTTTGCACTTTTGACTCAGTGTGCAAATATCTTTATCATTTAAGTATATCAAGGGGCAGTGATAACACATATATTTATAAGGGAAAGAGTTGCACTTTATAATAATTATTATTATTCGTATGTTTGTAACCGTTATCTGAGGGCAATTTTCAAATCATTTTAGTCCCATTTACTCTGGTTCACATTGATTAATTTTTTATTAACTATCATGTATATAATTTGAACCTCAATAAAATGTTCATAGCTTATGAATGGCAGGATTTAGCCAACTAAAATTTGAGGCTCAAGTTTTTCTCTTAAATAAGAGATTCTGGGCCAAAAATCATACAATTCTGACATAGTCAATTTTTAAATATTTTGTAATTGAATTTTAAAATTTCAATTATAAATGCAGGTAACTTAATCTACATCACTCAGTTTCAAATTTTGTATGGGGTGTTCAATGCATATAAAAAACAATGCCTAAAGTTTCCAACATTGAGCTAAATTTCACTGCTCCCTAATGTATATATAATTCCCTTTCCTTCTCAAAAAAAAAAAAAGAAGAGAAATAAAGTAATGGCTCAAAATCAGTTGGCGGGAGTGAGTCAACCATTCTTCATTCACACGAACTATTTTTCAATTAATAGTAGCAAAATCGACTAGTGACTTAGAAAATTACATTGTAAATGTGTATATCTTTGATATATCACCCTGTTAAAAATACGATAATGGATATCTATGTGTATATATTTTTAATATATTTATTTTAATTTTCTAAAAAGAAAGGATTTGATTAAATAAATACTATAACTACCTATTTTTAAATGTAAAAGATAATTATATTACATATGTTTATTAGAAGTCTCTCCTGCTAAAGATCAATCAAAACCATCCATAAAAATAGTTGAACCTTATTTATATGTGTACATTCATATAATATATTTGTCATGACGCTATGTAAAGTCCTTCCCTAAATAATATATCAAATAATTTATTTGAAAAAAAAACAGATAGATGTATTTAGGAACAATTACTCGAAGGCTGAGATTGTAAGAGACTTAATTAAGTATATATGTTTGATAAACATTCTATGACGTAGAGTTGACATCAACAATAACAGAATAAAGGGCCTTTTATATGTACACTACACCACTTTTGTATTGTTTATATTTTTTGATTGGAGTTTGTTAACAAATCATTTCACATTTATTTACGTACATCTATGTGTATAATTATAATTATTGTTAATAGAGTTACGTACGAGACACAATTAGCTCTGAGCTCAAGGCTATAGGGAACACAGAACAATTATCTGAGGAGTCAAAGTCAATAAAGAAACGATATTGCATGAATATACTATTTTAGAATTGGAAAATTTTAATTTAGCTGCCTCAATTTTTTGGAACCAGAATATGAAATCCAAGGGTCAACATCCCTCGTGCCAAAACCAGGGATAGAAGGGCAAAGATCAATAAAGAAATTGCCTGATTAATGGGTTCATTCATATGTAACGTCATTTTTTTAAAAACTGGCCCGTCCAGTTATGAAACAGTTTATATTTTATATATACAGGGTGTCCCAAAAAAATGTATACGCATTAAAAATAACTGTAACCCTGGTGTTTAATTGGAATTTCATTATTTCAAAAGTGTAAGAATATTTACATGTATCATTTTTCTGTTTTTTCACTGCTTGTTCTCAAACTGGAGCCCACTTTGATCCAGGCACTACTGACAACGGCAATCAATTGAATCACACACATTATGAAAAGATTTCTCTTGGTGTTTTGGGTGCATTCATGCTGAATGGCTTCTCTCAATTCAGCAACTGTTGTAGGTTTCGTAGCGTAAACTTTGTCTTTTAGGTATCCCCATAGGAAAAAATCGAGTGAACAGGGAGAATATTCAAATTTGATGATGTTTAGAGGTCTTCCGGAACTCTATTTATGAACGTTTTGAACAGTTATATCAGCTTCAAACTTATCTCTAATTTGAGAGATGGTAACTCGTGTTGAAGGTTCTCTGTGAATTTCCCTTCCCTTCCAGTACTATTTTAGAATGAACTTTCTTTCTTCGAAGTTAAGTCTGGCTGTCATTCCTGTCTTGAAGGGTTGAATCTAAAAACAAAACGAAAAAAAACAACACTTAAAGTTAAATTATTAGTTATTTACGATATTTCTTACACTTTTGAAATAATAAAATTCTAATTAAGCACCATGTTTACAATTATTTTTAATGTGTATATTTTTTTTTTTTTTTTTTTTTTTTTTGGGGGGGGGGGTCACCTTGTTTATAAGCTTATATATGTAGATTAATAAGTTAATTAAGTATGTTACGTTAGTACCTTTCATCTCCTTGCTCTAAGTATTATGTCATAAGGTTGTTGTATAACGAATGTTAGGCGATTAATAATGAATCAGAGGAGAACTTTATTAAGTAAGGGTATGTATATTTAGCAAAGGTCTTACGTATAAACACAAGTACGCAGCAAACATTAACTTTATACGGATTTGTACTATTATACTGAATATATAGGATGGAATAGCAATAAATAACGTCTCATTAGAGACTTATTTGGGGTCCACATGTTCTTATATACCTATATTTAATTTAATTTCTTTTATTCAATTATGAACATATCTTAGGTAACTTTAATTTTCCATATACAGATCTAATGAAGAAATAATTAGACTACGTGGATTGTGAATAAAGCCTTTGTGTACGTAAAGGTACATTGGCGTGGTCCATGGGGTGTCCTTCCTTTATGTGCTTATGTAGACATACATATATGGGAAGGAGCCGACAAACACTAATTAACTGTAATCCAGCTTTGCTATTGCTGAGATAAATGAATGAATGGCTCATGATGGAATCTCCACGTACCACATACTTTCATAAATAATAATAAATATCCAAACGTCGATTCCAGATTTTTTTAAATAATTAATTATTAATATATCATCAGGGGCTTATATCCTACAATGATTTTAAAGTAAATTATCTCTTGTAAAAACCATATTAACTATGGTTGTGTAATGTATGTAACTATGGTTTGATATCGTCTTTGGTTTATTTTGCACGTAGGTCAGTGAAACCATGTTGAAGGTATGGTATTTTCTATACGTACATTCATAGATAGTTCAAGATAGTCTTGTGGCTAAGTATCGATCAAAAACAGTATTAGAAACTGTTCCATAGAAGTAAGGGCTTTGATTCGCATAATATTTGGTTCTTTGGCAACGCTCTACATATATAGCTTAGAAATAATCTTATATCCTCAATAATTACGCGGTCAATAAATATGAAATTCCAATAATTCTAAGGGGTATAAGAATAATAAGAGTTATTCAGTTCTGCACGCTGATGTGTAAATTTTCATTCAATTTCGATCAAGAATCCATTGAAAAATCAAAGACTCACGGTGGAGCTACTAACAAACAACTGCAATAGACTGAGGTAGTAGCGTGCAGAAGGATTTCAGCTGATTTAGTACACCGTCTGTGCGCTACTACTTTAGTAGCTCCACCGTGAGTCTTTGATTTATATTGTATTTTTGATCGAAATTGAATGAAAATTTACACATTTAGATAAACGATTTCTTCTTAATTAAGAATTCTTATCGGACGCTTGACATCTTGTTTGGGAACTGTGGGTATAAGCTTTCGAATACATTCCTTAGTCAATTTCATGTAATATTCAAGGAGTTATTTAAGTACAAACGTTTTGGTTGACTTTTGGGTCTAATCCCACCGCTTATACCCCCAGGAGTCCCTTTAGGTCAAAATAAAGACTGGAAATGAAATTTCCATTAAATACACTAGTGAATCATTATTATTTAATGCACAAAATGAGTAACCTTCTTGGCTTAAATTGAAGTTGAAGTTGGAAAATGGGCCAAATTAGCTCAAAAAGTATGATCCGATTTCTCAAAAACTGTCGGACTCTCAAAAAAAAATAAAAATACGGACTTGAAATTAGTGTGTACTGATACATAGAATGATGGGTCAATAAGGCTTTAATTTGAGGAATAACGAGTAAGTACCATTACGTTAAACCCTTGTTGTTCAAAAAGCAATTTCTTTTCATGAGGACATTCACACAGATTATAAACAATTAGGATATACATATATTTTATTCAAGGATTTTTACGAGAATAAATAAGTATAACAAACATAGCAAAATATAAATCTTGTATACAATATATGTATAAAAACAGTCACAAGTAAATAGGGATTGATAAAAGTCAAAAATAACAAATAATAATAATAGCGATTCTTAACACTCCCAGCACGAATTTCTTAAATGATTTCCTGTATGTACATACATATAGTATGTATAAAAATATAACTTATTTACACAGCTAGATACATTTTTTTCAAATATAAGTACAACTAGGAAATGGCTATTTATATTAAAAAGAGAGAGAGTGAAGGATTTTAAAATCTGAGTCATTAAAATCATTTTAGTGAAATGATGTTAGGTTATAATTATTATGATTAAGTCATGAGGCATTGATTTTAATATTGTGTCATCCCTGGGATACATAATTGAGCCGCAAGGACACTACTAATTTCTATAAATGAATAACTGTATGTAGATTTTTTCTGCTCTAAAAAGTAATATCAGTGATAAACAGTAATGTTAAATGATATATTCATTGTAATCCTCAACCTTCCCTTCTCCAAAAAGTGTACCGTTGGTAATCCTTTTTAGCTAATTAAGATATGTGTTTAGTCTATAAGAAATCAAGTTTATCTGAAACATTTCAAAAATGAGGGTGAACTGCACTCATATTCTTCAAGACATTCTTTTTCGTTTGTATTAAGAATATATTTCGATGAATTAAATAATGACTCCAATAATTGCAACTGTATTATAGGAAAAAACCAACGGCCACTAAATAAATCTCGGGGGCTATGAAAAAGATGGACGTTCTTTCAGGGACCCTATCGGCTCCATGTGCAGTCGGTACATATATTTAATTGTTCTATTGAATAGACAAGAATCCTTGGTTTCTCGATTAAAAGTGACATTTTAGCAAAAAACTTGCCGTGATAGGTCTTAAAATGTCTCCAAAATATTTGGCTGTTATATCTATGAAATGGAAAAACTTAAAAGTGGATTTTCTCCATTTCAATATTTGAAAACAAACTTGCTTTCTTGTTGACTTGACACATATATTCTTCATTGAATATTTTTTTTTAAAAAAAGTTCAAAACAGCTTAACAAGAAAACAAGAGTACTTACGGGTTCAACAGCTGATATAAAAATATAACACTGAACGTTGTTGATATATGAAGCTCTTGTAATTTATTTACCCAACGAAAAAATCAACCAAATCAATATGCTTATCGACATTAAGTCAAGGGTAAAATTAGAATATAAATTACTACCAATTTCAGGAATGAATTGAAATCTCTATGATCTGTCAATCAGACAATGAAATGATTTATTTATTTATGTATTAGTATGCATGGAATAATAATTAATATTAATCAAAGTATGTATGCCTTGGGGCCTTATTTTTATTTATTTAATTTCTCTTAAGTTAAGGAGAATAAGATGAGAAATGAATTTGAGGATTTATTGAAACATGAAATTGAGGTTGAAGTGAGTAATATTTAGTGATGTATCAAGTATCTGATGTGGGTCCAGATATCAACTTTTATAATTTTTTTCCCGGATGCGGGTATTGCATGTTTTATTTACGCAGATGCGAATACTTCTAAAAATCAAATACTCTGTAGATGCGAATACAAGCATTCGATACATCACTAGTTAGGAGGTTTCAGGCCTCAAAGGCAAGAGGAACTTTGGCGCACGGTGAACGGAAGTATTTATTCTATCTCTGCAACCCTTTCTTTTACCTTCTGATGAGATTTTAATTCAGAAATTTTTCAAAATGTGAGGTGTTTCCTATAGGGTAAACATGAAAAGATGTTCAACAAAAATCTTGGCTCTGTTAAAATGAAGAATGGGATGTTAGATGTTATGGAAGCACTGCTTTAGTTCCATGGGTCATTGGATAGAGAGGGGGGGGGAAGACTGGAGGTATAGCTTTTTGAACCTCTACAGATGCAAATATTCAATACATCACTATGTAGTGAATATGTACATCATCAAATGGGTGTCTTATTTTCTTCTTAAGTTTGTGGAAGGTGGTGGGAGTTGTATAGTTATTAGACTGATTATCAATCCACCTATGTACGGGGATTTCCTTATAGAGTCATTTTATTTTTCGTTTCCATTTTTTGATGCTCATTGAGTTAATGAAGAGGTTCTAAGGAAACGTATGGGAACTTCCATTTTTTTACCAAGTTAAAAACACATGAATACATAATTTGCTCTTGCTTACAAATTGATATTTTTTTTTTGCAAAAGTTTGATTGGTGTAATTCCACCCATTGAATCCCATAAGGGCATAACAATTTATATAGAGGTTCAGTTGGCTCTGAAGACAGTATGTCCTCCCTCCGGATGTATTAGTTGTACTGAGTCTATAAGATCATAAATATATTCATATATTATGTACATATTTCCATATTGATTTGAAAGTTTAATCAGCAACCTTATGATAATAATATAGGTACATAGAAAAAGCCAGAGAACAATGGGCCTTCATCATCTATTTCGTATCAATTTGTTGTTGTTTTTAGTCACAAAATGACTCTAAATATATTTACGTAATTTTTAACAGAATGATTGACATTTTTTTTTAAACATAAAAATTATAAAAGTATTCGAGATTGAGTGAGTTTTCTTTAATATGCTTGCTATAAATGTACTTACTTTTTTCTTTTTTTTTTTTTTTTTTGCATAAATTGCTCTTGGGTGTGGCTTCATCATATTTTTATTTGAGTACATTATAATAATAATGATATAAGAAATATGAACCATACTTAGATGGTTGGTTGGTTGGTTGGTTAAATGGTTGATATAAGTAAAAATACATAGGAGTTTTTTTTGTTGTTGTTTCGCTTTTAGTGAGCGAGAGAACAAGCAAGAGCAGAAGAAGACGACAACGACGACGACGAAGTCAATTGGCAACGCCTAGGTTTCAAGGTCATATTGCAACAATGTTTCGTTTTGTCTTTCTTTCTTTTCCAATAAATGATGATTTTTTTTTTTGATATTTTTTTTCGCTTATAAAATAAAAAGTCAAATCATATTTTGCACAAGGCTGACGTTTTTTTTGTTTGTATTTTTAAAAAAAAGTACTTTGATTATATGGATGCAAGTGACGGCTCAACTATTGATATTTATTTTTTAGAACGTAGTAATCTTTAATTCATATCAATGAAAAAAAGTCTCAAAATTAGCTGATGCTATTTTTGCTACCAATTACTCCCCAATATTGCCCAATTGTTTGACTATTTTGCCATTGGCTAATAGTAGGTATATGGTCACAGCATCTCAATATTTAATGCAAATTCAGTATAATAATATTTTATGGTTAAAAGCCATGAACATACCCATGGTTTTGAATCTTTATTTCTTCAAAGAATTTATCCTTCCTTCCTTTTTAAGTCCAAGTGGGACTTTTTCTCAATTATCATGAATCCAAGTATCTACAACTATATGGAGTTGGCTATGAAGGCCAACTGTGGCAAGTAGTTTTACTTACTTACTTGCTTCTTGATCCATCTATGTATACCTCCAACTTCAGGAAACAACACATAAATCAACACACTATACCAACACCCTGTAACCCCGCCCGAGCCCGCGCCCTATAGTCCAAGCTTCTATTATTTTTTTTTCTTCTTCTTCTACTATTTCTATGAAAGAGGACTTCAATAAAGACCGTTGCTTCTTTATTTTTATTTTTTTTTTCTTCATCTTCTGAGAATGATGGTATGTGAACCAAAAATTGGTATGAAAGAAGGGTGAAAAACGCCGTGCACGCTTCAGGTCCATGAAAAATAAAGACAACCAGGCAAGCAGTTGGAATTTATCTCTCTTTGGAATACCTTGTAGTGTGAATCCGTCTTCCTTTCATATAGACGTATTATTTTATATCTGTTTGTGCTGCTTTCATTCCATCAGTGCTTCCCTGTGTTCCCCTTATTTCCTTTTGAAAAACATAGCGGGTTTTTTTGCACCCATTCTAGCAAAAAAAAACAACAGTCAGCTATGAGTTATTGTTCTTAAGTTAAAAAAACAAAACAAAACCAAAAAAAACAGTGACATGAAAAATTAGAATTCCTAAATTACTTCCATCTCAAATCATAACTCGATATCTGTCACCTCTAATACACAGCCTCTATTTATATACAGCTTTAGGTAAGAAATCATGGACTTTATAAATATATATATGCATGAACCTATGACCATACAACTTTTATGTGCACCTTTTCTGCTCCTTGCCCTGTTGCTTGCTTGCTCTGTATAAAAATAAAGTATGACTCTTTTACCATCAGGTAAAAAAAAATAGACAGTTCTTCAAAAAAACCCGTTTTTATAATATTCCATTAAAAAAACAGCTTTTTTTTTTTTGGTGTTCAGTTCTTATTTTGAACTTGTTGTTAGGCTGTTGTATAGTTGGTACATAATACGTATTTACCTACCTAGACTAGGTAGGTTAAAAAATTGCATTGATCTATCTGGAAGAACTGTATATTATGTATGTAAATATATATACGTAATTTTTTTTTTCTACGAGTATAAATAGTCCTTCAATTTTCAAATTATAAATATCCATAAGATGATGACGACTTCAGACGAAAAAAACACTTACATAAATACAATCAAGAAAAATCCTTCAATCTTGTAAATTATTATTTATTATTATCAAACCGTTACCTCCTGTTATCGATAATAATTTCACAAGGATACATATCTCTATCTATGTGTGTATATATTTATGAAGGAAGAAACATACTTCTCACAAAAACCACATTTTTTTAACTTTTTTTTTTTTGCCAAGACGTTGTTCTTCTACCTTTCTTTTTCGAATCATTAACAATATAATAATATGTTATGTTTACCTATGTACATTCTACATACAAATATAGATGAATAAACAGATGTCTATCCAAATATGTATGTACGTATAAATGTTGCAGCAGTATGTTCCCGAATATGTAAAAAAATTTTTTTTTATTTAATTGTGAACGAGAGATTTGTTGCATTGAGGCAGTGATTTTCAAACTTGTGTATTTGCACAAACTCCTTCATTCTAAGAGAGACATTTTTGGCTTTTTTTTTAAATAGAAGGACCTCTGAGGTTGCTCTACGTCCTCTTTCTCCCTATGGGGCGCGGTCCATTATTGAAAATCCCTGTATTACGGGATATATTTTATTATTTTGAGCATCTCATTTGAGTGGTTTCGTGATCCCTTACGAGACACGATCCACAGTTTGAGAAACTTTGGGCTAAGGGATGATTTTATATTCTTGAAGTATGTTTGATTCCTTGAAATCAATCTTGGTCTCAAAAACAAATAATTTTTGAAGATATTTTATATCGTCACCGTTTCACTGCTCAAAATTTTTTTGTCTTGTCTCTTGGTCTCGTTGTCATGATCCAAATCAAAGCAATTATATTATATAAATAAAATAAAAATAGATGAATTCTTATTCTTCAGATATTTTAGATCCCTCAATGCCTTGATCCCGACCCCAGTGGCATCAATTCAGCAAAAGGCTAAGGTATAGGAAATTTTAAGGACAAAGTCGAAATCAACAAAGAACTTTTACAATAATTTGATTTATTAAAATGTTGTCTGAAAGTCAAAGTACAACATTGACCATACACAATTGACGCCACTTCTAGACTCGTCATATTCTTGATTCCCTTTTTTTTTTCAACACCAAATCAAAGTTACAATACTAAAATGGTTCTTTTCCACAACCTTAAAAAATCAAAAAAATCGGGGTTCCCCTTTGGAACTCGACCCCCCTTCGAAATTGTAGTCGTGTCTTGGTCTCGGATAAGGAGATATTGAGTAAGAACAACGCAAGAGTGTACAACGTTATAAATATATATATATATATTTGAGCATGGACCACCTAGATGCTCTTGATGTTTGATGAATAGAAAAAGCAGAAGGTTTTAAAGTTGTTGTTGTTTTTTTACTTACATATTCTCTATATTCTGTTGCATTGTAGGTATTTAATAGTCTATTTCCGTGTTATACATATTTTGAGGATATGTACATTACTCATAAATGTTTAAAGATGGATGTGAGTTAAGTCAAGATGAAGGAAGAAAAAAACCCGAAGAAGTTATTGAAATCCATTTTTTTATACAATATTATATTTAGTAGAGATGTAGTATGTTTTTAGATATGTAATATGTAGGTACTCCTAATTTACCATCTGCTTTCAACTTTCACCAATCTTTCTTTATAACAGATAAAGACATGATTTTTCACATATTAAATAGATATTTAATAGTCATTATTATCTATACATATATGTACGTTCCTACACACATCTGATTTCCCTTCATTCACTAATTATTAAATTACCTTGTACAACCTTACATGATGTTGTTTTTTGTATATAATATGTTGATACATATGTAGGTGGCCTCCTCACTGGAGCTCAGACTCTTCTTCTTCTCCTCCTTGTTCAAGGATTCATGCGTGTGTGTGTGTGTGTGTGTTCATAAGGAAATCATAAATTTAATGTTGGCAAAATATCGACGTCCTTAAAGGAACCTTCTTTCTTTCTTTCTTTCTTTCTAAGAAAAGAAAATTATATACATACATATACTTGTATCTAATATATATATATATATACATATATATCTCAGTAGATAGGTAATGCTTAACGAATTGCTCATACATACATACATAAATACAAATTATCTTGAAGGTGTTTTCTCTCATCTCATCACAGCCCCCAAGAAAAAAGGAGTTGATGATGAAGGTTGATGTTCTTGTTGTTGTTGCAGCTCCTTCTGCCACTTTGTCAGATGATGATTGATATAAAGAAACCCTCAAATTTTACTACATATGTTATTAAATTTATATCTCTACACATATATTTTGTTCCTGCATGATTATTACATTTGTATTATTCCTTGTTTTCAGCAGTTTTTTTGACGAGACCCTGGTCCCTGTCACCATGGTGTCTCGCCGAAAGATCCTATCCCGCTCCCGTGACGACCTCAATCTAGAAGATGGATACTATCTTGAAGAAGAGGATCTTTGGTATCAAAAGGAAAAATTGTATAGGGTAAGTGATTATTATTTTTACTACATATGCATTGTCATGTTGTGTTGGGCTTTCCGATACCCAGCATTCGTCATTCATTTTATACACTCTAAGCAAATAAAAAAAATAGGATTTAACACGATAAAGGAAGGTTTTTAGCAAGGAAAGTGATACAATAATCTTTGCGGTTAACATAAACCTACTTGATTTTACGATTTGACACAGTTTTGCAAGCAATCGGAAGGTGCAATTATATATATATATATATATATATATATAAATTCCAAGATAGTCAAGACATAATTAATATTAATTTATGGAATCGTTAGGGTTTTGAGAGATAACATATTTTGATATTCTATATACTTTATGAATATATAGCGTATATGTATAACAAGGAAGGAAGGTGTTTTTTTTTTGTTTTTTTGTTTTTTTTCAAAAAAATAGAAAATAAAATATACTTTGTGTCTATATACACATATTTTTTTGGGCCAAAAATAATCTTATAGGTATATATATATATATATGGTTATGAAGGCGGGATGTGTAATTATCTGTGATTTTTAATGTATTATTTATTATAATACTTCTTGGCATTCCTAACATGATGATGTTATTTTTGTTTAAACTTTTTTTTTCTTCTGGGAGAGGGGATTTTTGGTGCTTTTTGAAGAGATTAGAGTGAGATATAACAAAAGCAATCATCAAATAACACATTTTGATTAATATATACGCACAACAAATATTATGTACATTAGGGGTTAGTAAAAAAACAAAAAAACTACCATGAATTTATAAAGTGCTCTTTTCACAAATTATTTACATGGTTGTAAAAAAGGTTTTATCAAACTTTTGTAGATTTCGAAACCCTTATTTTAAATAACATTTATTATGATTAAATAAAATTAATGGAATACGCGAAATAAAAACTCGTGAAGTAAAACTCGTCACACCATTATTTGTTTGTTTTTTTCCCTTAAAGTACTTACAGATACATGCATCAAATTATCCTATTCTGTAATGTCAGTTGAGTGGCATTTTTTGAATGTTAAACTATGTCATATAAAGTATTTATGGTACTGGAGAAACTGTATTATTCAGTTGCTTAGTTGGAGGAATTCAGCGTAAATAATGGTATTGTCTACCTAACTACTTCTGCGAAAAAATGATGGAGTATAAAGAAGGATTTGATGATAAATCCTGCACTTAGAGAGGCCTTCTTTATTATACCATACCATTTTTTGACAAAGTAGTAGCTTACTGCATGTACGGTTGAGTGGATTTACAACTACATATTGGCTTCATATTTGGCAATGACTCTTATGTAGGATGAGTGCACACAAATTTCAGCCTTCCCCAATGTATGTACATAAATAAATATAGCTCTTATATATATAAGTTCTTTAATTTGTAAAATAATTTGTGAAATGGGAGGAAGCTTTTTCATGTTCCACTCATTATTTGTTTTTCAACGAAATATATATATTTATATATTTAAAATGATCTTGACCGCGTCAAAGATGGGAAGGGAAGAAAAAAAACCAACTTTTTATTCTTGATTCTACAATCAACATAACATCCATGAGTAGAACAACATAGGGCGAACAAACTTTTTTAACAAAGATTACATTTTATACAAATTATGTATGTATGTAGTACAAACATACATACTTAGATATATGTATCTATACGTAAATACATACCAAGGTACTTCTAAACCCCATATATATATATATACATATATACGAACCCGGAAACATTTAAAACCTCTTCTCTTCCTTACTCATTTTAAGGCAGTCATATCTAGATACATACACACATATATATATATATATATTTATACATAATACATGCGCTCATAGAAGGTGCATTGATAATCTATATATATATATATAGCTCAAATTGATGGAAATATGTCTGTGACATCAAGTCCAAAATGAGAAGGGGGGAGGGAGAGAAGATTGTACTACATGATAGACTGCCTGGGAAATCTAATTTTCTTTGATAGGTAAAGTTTCCAATTTAATCCATAGATTGTTATATTGTACATATTATTATTTAATTTAGACCCATTTTTGTGACCGATATGGATAGGAAATATAAAGTTTGTGCCTCTTTATTTGTTCATAAAACTACCAAAAAAACAAAAACTGACCATTATGAAACTGAAAAAAATAAACTTTTTTTTTAGTCATCCTAAAAAAATAGTACGTATCAAATCTGTTTAGAAATCTGCCTGAAATTCCTTATCTAACATAAACATATATGGTTTTTTTTTTCTGGTTATAAATATATGAATAAATATACAAAGAATTATAACGTTTTTTAGCAGAGTTGGAAAATATTTCGATCCACTATAACAATTCGCCCTCCAACAATTCCTTTAGATAGACACATATTTGCAAATGGTTAGAAAATTACCTATTTATATCAAACAGAAAGAATTTCAATCTAAACCTTTTCAACAAGGTCTTTGATTGTATGTCAAAATATGTTTGAAGTATTTTCTTCTGCAAAAAAAAAAATTTTTTTTTAGTCAAATAAATATCTACATAAAGGCCAATATTGGTGATTAGAAAGGGGACAAAAAATTTAGAATAATGAATACATAAAATAAATTGTAAGGGTTTTGTTTGAATGCTAAAACATTCCAAATAGATGTACATAGACTCGAGTCCATGTAATTTTCGTATAAAAATATATTTATTAGACTTGAGAGTAACTTGAGACACTTTAATCAAGTTTCTTGTCTAAAGTTACATACAAGTCAAGGGTATTGGTCTGTTGTCCACCAGACTTGGATCTGTCTACTCATTGATATAAAGTAAATATTCATTCATTAACTAAGGGCTACGCCCTTGTACATTCATACACTCCTATGATGTTTGTTGATAAATATATATTCATCTTGATTATAAAGATTGGCAAATGAATTTCATAGTTTATACATGACGTAATTACCATTACATAGGAGGAGCCTATGCAAAGAATTGAGATTCTTTCTTTGTGTGTGTATGTGTTGCTCTGAAACACTGCTAAATAAATAAAATGAAATACAAACCATCTAAATCAATCTAATAGCAATTCATAATCATTATTATTTGTTTTTCTGTTTGTTTTTATTATTATTATTATCATCATTATTTTAAAATAAGTAATAATTAGTGGATATAATTAGAAGCATTTATCATATTATAATTATCCTTACGTAATTCGTCCTCACTAATTAATCAAAATAACCCCTTAAAACAAACGGAGTTTATTTATGGTTGTAAATTATATATATATATATATATACATATATTGTTTCTTTTCGAAATTGAGAAGCTCTACTTCTTCTTAGCCAATCAGAGTTCTCTTCATTGGCATTAGTTCTTTTTCCTTTCTTCTTAATTCCATGACCTTTAACATTGTATTATTATATGCTTGTACATAAGTACGTACATTTATGTCTAATACCTACTATAAGTTAATAACTATGAGCTTAACAAGCCAAGATTGCTGACTTGTATGGTTGAATATTACTTCTCTCTAATCCAATTTGCAGTATATATGTGAGTAGACTCAAAATTAGAATATGCAGACATCTAAACAATTTCAAGTTTGAGAAAAACTCACTTAAAATCCATTATTTATTTATTTGACTCGAAGTCACACCACGTATGTAGGTCACATTAAATTGCATCTTTCAGACTGGACTACAACATATATATAGTAGAAGTGAATGGTAAACTTGCAACTCACTTGAGTCGTAATCAACAGTTGAATAACTTTAAAATCAGTTTTTTGAAATCAATGAACAATTGTCAAAAATCAATTACATGCATTTTATTAATGAATAAATAATAATTATTTAATGTCATTATGTAATTAATGAAAAAAATGATGTTCAATTATTATTATATATGTATATGTATGTACAAAATGATAATTTACAAATATCTATTGACATTGGAATTTAATGCACTCCAAACCATTTAATTAAAGAACAATAGCATCGTAAATCACACATAAATATCAGATGATGAATCCATGATTAATTTTATGTCCTTCAAAGATAGTCAGTCAATAACTACAATCATATGATCTAGAGAGTTTTTGTCTACGATTCCGAGTCAAGTTTGAAGTTCTGAACACTAAGTTTGATTTGAATTACGAGTCTTTTCACTTCTAGTCCCAAAATGTGAAGTACTATAAGTGTGGCTCGAAATCTAGTCAATTTGATTCAAGTTTTGAGCTATTGAACTCGAGTTAGAAGTCGACTCTAAAAATGGAAAGTATACTTTAGCTAGACCTAAGGTCCACTTGTGCCAGAGTCGCCGACAGTGTGGGTACAAGGAACGACTCAATGATTTTTTTTTTTTTCATCTCTCTGACGTTTATTCCTATACATTCATTTCTGTGTTTATTGCTGTGTCGTTTGTTTGTTTGTATTTTTTCATTCATCTTTGAAGGTATTCATTTTCATTCTTGAATTATTTTTTCACATAGAATAAATGTTGTAATGGGAAAATGTCAGTTAAATAATAATAATTATTATTTTTATTATTAAAGAAATAAAAATATGAAATGATCTATGATCTTCTCTCGTTGCCTTGTTCACTCTAAGTATATTTATATGTTATATACATAAATGTCACGGCCAACTTTATAATATTATTGCTATGTATTTATTTTTATGCTCTTTTAAGATGAGGATTTAAAAGAGAGACACATTAATTGAGAGCTACATCTACGTGTATCTAGTGGGTATACGAAGTGCATCGGTCATAAAATGCCGTTTTATTTCCCTACTTTAAAATGTCTTCTACTAATTAAAGGCAAATGTTGAGTTTTTTTCACAATAGGATCCTTATTTCATCTCCCAACGTTTTCTTTCATAAATTGAAAGAGATATGGCAAGAGGTTAATGGGTAATTGTAAGGACATTACGTCTCAATTGTTGGACTACTCTTGATTTAATATTAGGAATATTTACAATAGGATTTAATGGAGAGAGAGAGAGAGCATATATATGTAAACAATTTTCCTGACGTCATGCAAAAGTATCCAAACAGACATCACAAAATATTCATTATTTGATACAAAAATCTTGATTAGATCAAACACAAGAGCACTAATCATTATTTAATATAAATTGCGTCTCTCAATTGTTCCGCAAAAAGCCCTAAATCCTCATTTTGAACCTAAGTCACATCAAGGGCAGATACTACATAACAACAGTTGAAATAAAACCAATTATATACTTCATGGGCCAAATTTGACATGTTGTGAGCCTGAATATCTATCCTTGTAGAAAATTAAAAAGGCTCTCAGTTGGTCTTTTGCGCCTAAATTTTTCCAATTTTGTAATTTGAGCAAATCAAAGATAAAAAATCTTATTATAATGGGTCTGAGTAAACAAATCCAGATCTGAAAAATATATATTTACAATCATTCTAAATTTAGGAGATAAGATAACTAACACGTTGTATGTATTTCCCCAAAAAGAAAAACTATCGTTTATCAGTACTCTTTTCTTTATTTCCTTTTGTCATATCCTTTATCGTCAATGTAACATAAATCCTTTAGAAAATGTCGCACATAGGCACAAAAATACATTATTTCTTGTTTGAATGTGTTAAGCAAATGTTCTAAAAATATAAATATTTTCATTCTTTTAAGACTCACGAGGATGGAAATGTGTTTTCTCTGTCATATCAAACACAGCATCAATAACTCTTTTTAAAAGATGATAATTACAAATAATATGTATAGATATAGATCAAACTACCCATATTATTCTGAATTCAATTCGAATTAAAAAATTGCAAAAAAAGTTGATCTCATTCACTGTATTATTTATGGACGGCTCTTTCTGGCCTACTATGTGTATCTTTAAGTCAATAAATGTACGCATTTTATGTATATTTATAAAATTATAATAACCAGTCAAAAGTATTAGTTTTGAGAATTACAATATTGGTTGCCTACCCTATGATTTGAGCCTTTTTATTAATCCCTCTTATTGGAAAAAAGGCTGTGAGCTACAGTGAAAGATCACTACGTTTCACTTTTTTGAGATAGAAATAAATACAATGATTTCTATCTTCAGCTGTTTTCAGAAGTAGACTCTTTTCTTATTTAAAAGCAGCTTACTCTGCGTAGTATGAATTCAAAATAGTATTGGTACTTGTTTGCTTGCCCGAAGGTACTTTCCCGATTAGTTTATTGACCACTCAAAACCTCAAATTTCAAAAAGAAAAGGAAACATTTGACAAAAACACATTATGGTATATTATGGTGTGTATATTTTTGGCAGGTTTTTGTACACTTGAGCAAGTGGAAAAGTATTAATGCCCATTGAAAGTCATTAAATATAGCATCAGCTACTTTAAATCAGAAAAAAAGTCAACTGATGAAAATACATTGTATATATCTGTGTGTATCCAAAAAAAAAAATTTGTGTTTAGCTTGTCGTCAAAATTATGCAAGGCTATCATATGTTTCTCTTAATTTTTTTCCTTTTTTTTTGAGAAGTCGAGGTTTCGAGTGTACTCAAAAAGATAGTCGGTTTCATGCACTCTTTAACAGAAATAAAGGTTAACAAACGCAAAACTTAATACTTACATATATATTTTACTTATCTGATTGTCCTATTTATAGATTATACTCAATCTATGTATTAAAAAACTGTCAGCTGTGAATTTGTATACTAATTCCCCTCATTAGTGTTCTGATCGATAATAACAATTTGTTTCACTTAAATCATTTTTTTTTTGACGCTAAGTATTACTAAATAGTTAATGGATCGACAGTGAGCAATGATGACGTAATTGGCTTTACTACCAAGTGGTTATTAGGCACTTTTTTTTCTATAGTAGATTGACTTTGAGATGTAAAAAGAATTGCATTAAATAATACATAAGCAGGAGCAATACAAGTATGTCATCTATAAATACAATATGTGCATACAGGCCACGAGGATCAAGAAGTTACACAACTTATTTGACTCTTTTTCTTGTTTGATAATAACATGTTTCCATATGATTAAGGATACTGGCAGATTCTTTGCTTGGTTAAGTTGGATGAAAAATCACTTCAATTAAACTACAACAGAAACTACTTACTTGTATGAAACATTTACTAGATACATATATATATATATATATATATATGTAAGCACCATATCCAATTAAGGAAAATTAAAGTCATGAAGGAGAAATATATATATATATATATATATAAGTTTTAAACACATATATAATTAATAAGGATACGAGAATGCCTTCCTTTGAGGTAAAAATATTAAGTTATATATATTTTAATATATATATATATATATATTGTTGTCCTTGGTCGAAGGTAGGATCATCATTATAAACCGTTTAATTAAAAAAAAAACTTGTGTAGCTAAACCACTGAAAAATCTAATGTTACACACACACACACACACATAACTAACAATTATGCTTATGACGTTAGTTGGTTGCTTGGTTGTATTATTATGATTATTCTTATAAAGTATAATATAATGCGCTCATAGGGTGATCAAGAAGGGTTGAAGTAAAGCATTTGGACAAATTAATTAAATTCAAATTTGTTAAAATACATTGAGCATTGAATCTTTTAAAAGAAGCTAATGGCATACAATGCAATCATGAAATGTCATGATATAACTTAATTATAGAAGCAATGTTGTTGCTTTATATATATTTTTATTGACCAACATGGGCTGAAAGACCATATTAACTATGATGTATAATTAATTATTTCTCAATTTTTTTCACCCTTCATGTTATCCGAGGACTTTAGATCTTCAATGCTGGGACTGCTGCTTTTTCGGCAGACTCTCAGCTCTCATTTTGCTACCAAATAACAAAGTTGTTCACAAATCATTTTTTATGGGTATGAGTCATGTCCCAAGTCGTTGATAAGGAGTAAAAGTTAAATTGTGTGTCTTTTAACTTGAGTCCGTGTCCTTAAGTTGCAGTTTAATGAACTTTGTGACTCGATTCCGATTCCCCACTCTAATATAATTATTTATCGTTACCTATATTAAAATTATCTGATGTAAGAACATATATGATACTGTTGTAATGGCTAATTTTATGTAAAGTATGTTTGTGAAGCTTAACTCTGCATCGTTCTTAGGAGTCTCAGCTTTATCAAATAGAGTAGTCCAAGAAGTATAGGTCACAATTTGTTAGATATCAAATGTAGCATTCACATTTCAAATTAGTTAATTATATTAGAGTTCCATCGAAGTATCATTTACAATTTTTATTAATCTTCTTAACGTTTATTGCGCAGGGTCCTAATTTTTACACTTACTCACTGAGCTCAGGCACTTTTCTATAGTCCCTGTTCAAGAACATAATGATTAGAGGTGGGGGTACATTTCAGATCAGAGAGGTTCATATAAATATATGGAAATTTTGCCCCTTATTTTAACTGAGCATGTAGGCACATATAACTAAGAGGGTAATGCATGCTTATGCACCCATGTAGAATTGGATCTGCTCCCTTCTAAAGCCGGCTCAAGATTTTTTTTTTTTCGTCATACACTCCAGAAAAAATTCATTAGACTTTATTTGGTGATTTTTACGGATTTTTGGAGGAAGAACTCTCCAAATCACATAGTTGTCGGGACTTTTTGTATGAATATATGTATTTTTGTACATTTCCTTTCATTTTAAGCCAATTCATGGAAATGTCATGAGATAAGTTAATTATAAAAGTAATGTTTTTGGGGTTTTTTTCTTCGTGTATTTGGGTCTTACTGTTGTCTAGTTACTATGATTAAGGTTTGCATTTACCCTTCTAATTTACGAAATTGCCTTGTATGTATGTATATAATGAACAAGCATGGCTTTATTAGTACACTTGACTAAGCCATATGGAAAGACCTGGTGGTCAATTCCCAGTGACTCCCCTCTACCATTTAGAGGTCTTTTTAGTCACATTATATAAATATAAGTACAAAATATCATCCTGGTTCTTTCTAACTAAGGTTATTTCATTCCATGTCAATGAACGTTTAAAAAACTACTAATGATTTAATTGAATTCACTTATAACATATTTTTGGTTTATTAATTCTTCTTTTTTTCTTCATAGAAAAGTAACATTTGTTATTTGCAGGGATACCATATGACTTGCAATGATTTTCAAGGATTTGAAACTCAAAATACATACATATATATATTTCTTCTATTCATTATTATTTAGTTAGATGTTTGTAATTCAATTCTATGTATGATTGTAAGAAAGTTTGTTCTAATAAAAGGAAAGAGAGAAAAATAGTGTATTTACAAAAGATATTGTATCATCTGCTGAGATGTTTACTTTTAGTATTAAACAGACATTTTTGAAAACATGAAAGGAGAAAAAGAGACTTGTCATTTTTGTTAGGATAAGTAAAGTAAGTGAGGTGTGCGTATATTATATGTATGTAACATAATTCTACCTTTTGAGTAGGAGTCCTCTTAGTTCATGGATCAATCAAATTATTTACGTTATTTTAGCCATGTTTTTATTTTATTATTTAGTTATTTATTTATCGAGACGCAGATGTCCTTGATGAGATAAATATATAAATAGTCTAAAAGGGATGTTTAATGCTTTACAAAAACTAAAAAAAAACTATAAAAATAACAAGTTAGCTACATGTTAACTATTTATATCTTTTTGCCTTCTTTATGAAAGTATAATTCTATATCCCATTCAGTTTGCATTTCAACACTTTTCCTTCAGAAAGAGAAGAAATAAAGGACTTGAAGTACATATATGTTCATTAATCAATTACATCATACTCTGTTAAAGGATTTTTTACCGACATATTAGTAGTAAGGAAATCACAACTTTTCAGAATAAAGTGAAAGGAAAAAAGAGCCCATATTCGATCGTAGCCAATTTTTTTTTTTCAACTGTGACGAGACTATTCTTTACTCAATGGTAGAGAACCGCTTCAAAACAGTAAATAGTTTGAGTTCAAATCAATCAAAGAGAAGTAGAGAAATCAACAGCTGACAAAAAAAATAATTGAGTGTACGTTTCCAGAAAAACTTACTTATCCTTACAATTTTAAAAAAAATTATCAATCTTCTTCCTCAAAGGGGATGTTATAGAACTCATCATTTAAGGGTGGTTGTCAGCCAATTAGTCATTATATTCTCTGAATTGTTTATTTTATTTTATTAAGTGTTAGTAAGAACTGAACAATAAATAATTTGAGCTCAATAGATAAGTGATCAACACAAGCCCCAAAACATCAAAACTCCTAGGTATTTCGGGTCAGCTATCGATTTTCTTATTCGTTCTCTGCCTCTTATGAGTCTTCTGAACGTTGATCGGTGTAACACGAATAGCTTTTCCACGTCAAGGAGCGAACAATTCTCTATAATCACATGAAGAACAGGTTTAAAATTGAGAATAAAAGCCCAACTACCAACTGATTTGGGGTCACTTTTTCTCTTTGAAGCTAAGATCTAAAGTATTCAATACAATAAATAAATAAAAGTGAATAAAAGCGCTTGTTCATTTAAAAAGATTTTTTTTTTTTGACTACAGAACAATCTTTTCTATCTTAAAATGTAACTTTTAGTGTATTTATATTTAAGTATGTTACTAATACAAATGACGTCAATTTATGTATCATTCAATTTCGTTGCAAGGAAATTCACACAGCTAATTGAATTAATAACAAGGGCAATTTATGTGGGCTGCAGAATTCGATATACTACATAGAGAGCAATTCATAGTGACCTCTAGCGAAGAAAAAAGTTGTTTCGTAGCCAAATAAATGTACATATAAACTGATCACATGGTCATTGTTTGGTGTTGATATTCTGCCCCGTAGATGAATACCAGAGTTACTCAGTGTCATAATATGTACACACTTGTATACTAATATTGGAGTAATAAATAGCAATTTTGTAGATAGATGCATATATACATAATATGTAGCCGCCCTTCAAATTGTATTATTTTTCGTCCTTGTAATATCATATTTCATTCACTTGCATTTTATATCTGCCTACCTAGCTAGTTATGTAGGCATAAGTACACCACCTATACATATATATATATATATATATGTATGCTCAAAAACCACGGATTCATAATAAAGATCCACGCGCTAGTATCACTTCTTCTGCATCATCTCCTTCTGCCCAAGTTCTTTGTTTGCAAAATATCCATGAAGTATCTTCGTACGTAGATACGTATTTACATTGTATGTACATATTATGATTATCACCTTAGGTATTTCCGTCGAAGATTCCTTGACTCCATATTTGCATTCATTCTATGTATGCATGATTGCTTATGTAACTTACATATGTAGGCCCTGGTAACTACAGAGTCTACATATACTTCCTTTGAAGAAATAAACACATTGATTTACATTTTTGAGTCATTTTGTAGTATGGACATCAAATACTTACATATCTCTACTAAAGACCTTATATCATCATCAGTAGTATCCTTCCCTTTGCCCTCAAACCACTTAATGGAATGATGATGCAATGTACAAACACATCTTAGTCCTTTTTTTTTTTTTTTGGATTGCTCTCAAGCACGATCATACTTTTTTAAGGTGTGATAGAACATCATACGTTAAATATGTTCTAGCAAAATATAAAAAAACAATATATATATATGTATATATGATTCAATATCATATTATTATGTATTATCAATCTGATGTGTGAGAGAGAGAGATAAAAATCAATGGCATTGATGTATGCATGTACCTACTTACTTAACTTACAAAGGCACAACATATATGTATTATTTCTTTGCTTTGAAATCGCCTCCAGTCCAAATGTATTAACCAATTATTATTTATATTAAAATATTTTTTAATATAGAAGCACACACACACACACACACACAAAAAAAAAAAAGTTAAAATATGATAATATCAAAAAAAGCCGAAAAGATGAGTGATAGATAACTATATAAGTAACTAAATATCACGATCCTTATATATGTACATCTGAATAAACCATTTTTATTTGATCTACATAAATGTTGTTGCAACATTTCCTTTTCTTAAAAAAAAAAAAAAGGCCCACATTCATTTGGTAGTTACTAAACAATTATTTAAATAGATAGAGAACTGTTTTCAGCCGGAAAAAAAATGCTCATTCGAGGTCAATCAATCAACATTTATAACTAGAGTTATATATCCTATGCAAGTTTTCGCGTGCGATGTTTTTTTGCGGTTGGTAATCTGTACAAGATTTTTTTTTCTTCTAATATGTCATCATTATTCCTTTATTTCTTGAGGGAAGAACGTATGGTGTACACATTACTTGTATAGGAGTAATAAACACCGTCTACAAATAAATGATATTTATTAATCAATAAAATGCCTGAACGAATGAAATTAGGATTTCTGATGTAATATAATCTTGTTATCTGTAAGTTTGTGTCCTCTCGAATACCATCAGTGTTTTTTTCCTGTAAAAGTGTAAGAGTATCGATTATATATGTATAAAGCGTAATGACAGCTGACGCTGCTCTCCTCCCAATCATTATTCAAATTGTCAGGCTTACCATGTTAACTTTTCTTTTTTTCTTTCTTTTTAAACAAATACAGGCAGAGCTTAGGATTTACTGCTCAATTTATTACTCTAGGAGGGGAAACGAGGTGGAGCAATCTGTAGCTGATCAAAAGATACGCTGTATATTTTTATGTACAGTGGGATAACGCTAGAAAACATACACTAATATATAAATCAGAACAGTTCACGAGTCATAGCCTAAAAACTGAGTCTTTGACCAAGAAATAATAATAATAATAATTAATTATTATTTGAAATAAAAGATATTAATCATTCTCAAGCCTCCTTGAGTTACATACATTTATTCAAGTTTAAATTTTGTTCAATGGGAGCATGACTCGATTCTAAAAGTTAAACCCAGTTAAATTTAAAATAAATGCAATTCGAAGTCCATGATGCCAAAAAACAAGTTCTCAGCTCTTATAAAGTGTACTCCTGGGATTATTTAGAATAATATATGTATATTCAATAATAATTGAATATCCAAGTGGTTTTTATTAATCCTTAGAGTAATTCCTTTATTGCTATACCCTTGAGTATGGATGCATTTTAACTCTACATACAAACATATGTACATATTATGCGTATTTGTGCATATCTATCGTAGAAATGATTTATTATCACCTATACGTGCATATATATATATACATAGTAATCACCTATGCATGTGTTTGTTTGCACTGACTTATAATCAGACAATTATGTCGGAAGTTAACTAGGGCCCTTTGAACATTTGAGGAAATGATCCTTTATTGATCAAATTTTGTGTCCTTTATTTCTCTCTAAAGCGTTATTTATCAGATATTGGGGATTTTTATATGTACATAACATGTATTACGTGATTGGATGATCCATTATTCTTAAGTATTGATGGTTGTACATATATGTAAGCAGATATATCTTTATACAAATACTTTAGAGCATTCATCAACATTACATATCATTTTACTCTATTACGTTTCTCGTTTGACCATTCCTCTCAATAAGATTAATTGACCTACATACGCACACTGTTTACATTTTTCAAGGGAGGCAAACTGATCCCACTTAATGATAGCAACACTATATTTTCATCATTTAGCATTGGTTTGCATTTGCCTTCTCTATGATATTGGAACTCTCAAACACTACCTATTAAAATGCCGGAAGAATTGACGGACTTATATTTGCGAATAATGAAAAAAGATAAAGTACTCATCTCGCGATCCTTGTGCTAATTTGTTTTTTACTTACCTTACAGGATCATGTTCAAGAAGTGTTGGACAAATGGGAGTCCATAGATGACGAAATCTGGGCAAAAGTTATTGTTTTAGAAAGGAATCGACGTGTTGCAAAGGCATATGCACGTGCTCCAGTATTAACGATAAACGGAAGTGAGGATGGTTTTGATGGCTTTAGGTAGGGGTGTTTATAGAATTGCAAAGATTCAAATCTAAACAAAAATGTATCTTGTTTTTTGTAGAATTGGTGTGAATGGATTTGATAATCCAATGCGAGACCCAAAGACGGAGGAATTTAAAGCTCAAATCGGTGCTGGATGTAAAATCAAAATGGATGAAACGGGGAATATTATGGTGAAGCGTTTTGCCAAGTCTCCTGTCTTTGTTAAAAATACAATAGAAGAAAATGCAGTGTCAAACGATATACTCAAACTTCCTGATGGTCAATTAGAATTTGAGAAGCCTGTCAAATTATTTGATATGAAAAAATTTCAACAAAATGTGAATCGAGAAGTGAAAAGAACTGTTCCAGATAGAAAAAAACTTGAGTGTCAGTGTGTTGCTGCCATTGCCTTTGTAAAAAATGAGCCAGAGCTCCTGGACAGTCCAATATGGATCATGTTGATCAATGTCGTTGCTTTAGAGATGCTACGTGCTAAAATGCCTCCAGGTATTCATGCAAACTTCATTAAGTGAAAGTTTTAACATTATTTATTATTTTGATTATTGCTAGGTCCAAGTCGAGCTTCTTCCAACGATGCTATTTTAAATTCGTCTAACGGCAACAATAATAAAAACTCGGATCCCCGCAAGCGATTTCCTGCCTCAGGCTCCTCTGATGAAGATCCATATTCACTGACGCCATCTGGGTCTTCTGGATCATCTGGAAAGGGAAATCGTTCACGCGAAGAATTGGCGGCTAGAATTCCTCCTGGAGAGAAGGAATTTTATGGGCCACAAAACTGGGCCAAAGTAAGTCTACATCAATATTTATTTTATCCATGAACCATTTTGACCCATTTCTTTCTAGCATCACATTCGTCAGTTACCCGATTATTCCGACGATATGGAAGATGAAAATACGCTCACAAAAAAGCGCAATCCTCGCTTGAAAAACGCAAGGCATAAAAGTACCGACTCAGAGAGAACTGGGAGAAAGCCCATTGAACAATCTAATTTAGGTAAACTCATTGTTAGCTCATAAGTACATGTACGTAGGTCACGATTGATACGATAGGGATCACATAGGTATGGATCACAAGTCATTCAGATGACTCCTTAAATTCTCGTTTTTATTGTTGTTTCAATTGAAGAAATATTCCTGAAATAGCCTTACTAAACAAAATATAATAAGCATATTCTTGATATATTTTCATGTAATAATATAGATGATCCGTACTACTGCGGTCTCAGAGCACGTGTTCCAGCCTACGTTCAGCAAAGTGTCAAAAAAGATAAGCAAAGTAAGACAAATAATTCTAATTCTAATAACAATTGTCTGGGCGTTCGTTCACCGGTTCCATCCCGCTCTGCACCCAACCTTCAAAACCTTGCTCAACTCCCCGGGGCTCATCCCTTTTGGTGGCACTCAAGGCTTTATCCAGAAAACGGTTAGATGATTATCTTCTCTCTTTCTCTTTTTCTCTCTATCTATCTCTTTCTCTCACAACCCTTTTAATACCCTTTGGCTACTTATATGTATGAACCAACTAATCCTTCCTTGAGGGTAATCTCTGACATTTTATGATAGCAACAACCATTGATGACACTCTTGTACAAAGAGTTCTATGAAAAATAGAAAAAATGGCACAAAAAAAACGGTTGGTACTACTGCTGTTCTTTATCAAATGTATGTTCCTTCTTATGAGATTGTTTATTGTGGTGGGAGCATCTTTTTCTTTAAAAAAATGGTTATACAGGTGAAAGTTTTCTTATGAGTTCCACAGGGTGCATTTTTGTATTCAAAACTTAAATAACTATATGCAATAATTAGAATGTAGAAGTTTCTCCACCCTAGAGCAGTAATATTCACACTTTTCCTAATTTCAACAAATGTCATTACTACCATAAATCATATATTTATGATACCAGCCTTTTTCCTCACGCACTACAAAAGTTTCATCACTAAAAATAACAAGGGAGGAATACCCACTTCAAACCCACAGCAATATACTAAAACGGCAGCCTAAACGGTTCAATAGATATATTGGAGAGTTTGAATCAAGACACAAGGGCTGTGTCAGATCTACAAACTAATAGTTTTATTATTTTTGCATGTATGTAAATAAAAATGATGGATTAAAAGAGTCGCCAAATGAAAAAATGTACTTAAGCAAAAATATGAGCTAAATGGGACATTGCTCTGAAAGTATCAAATCTATGCTTTTACAAAATTATCTAATTATATTCATATCCAATCCTATATATGTATGTACGTTATGCTTAACTACAGAATGCTCTAAACCATTTAAGTAAATCCTTTGTATATAAAAATTGATCTTTTATTCTATAATTTGCTTTCTTTTTTTCTTTTTCTTCTTAATACTACTTATGTTTCTTTTACCCTTTTAATATACTTTCTTGCCTTGAAGAAAAAAGAAAGAGAAAAGCAATATTCTTCTTTAAAAGTAATAATAAAGCTCTAAAAAGACTCTCAAAAAATAAAATAATAATACTGTAATCGCGTTAAGTTTGTTTTTCTAATCTAAAAAAAAACAAAAATAAACTGCAAATCATGTTGGTTCGAAAAATATATAATTTCAATATTAGCTAGTTAGAATGATAATTATATATGTATTTTATTGTCTCAAAATCACACTGCATTGAATAATTGATGTGATTTACTTAATTGAATATACATATAATATATTGATTTCATTAACATGAAACCAAGCTCAGATGATTTGTCTTAAAAATGAGTATTGATTAAATTTGTATTTGACAATTGATTATGTTTTTCAATTTTTATTATGTGTAGTATTACACAAAAAGTTTGTAAAATCCACAATTAATAAAAAGATAGTCATCACATATATACTCAACATATGTATATATGTAGTATAAGGCCATATCAGAATCAAAATGAGTAATAAAGTCAATTATTATTGAATATAATGACAATCAAATACTGTGGCGTTGATAGAGCGCAATTTTTGCTTTAAATGTGAGTATGAAATATGATAATTTATATTTATTAAAAGGTTATTTTCATGATAAGTTATAGCACATATTATATGTAGCTCCAGACAAGGTAGTTAATTTAAAAGGAGTGAAGAGTAGAAACAAATCCATAGGGTACTCTTCAATTTGAGTGCTTTTTTAATGCTTGTTATTTAGTTATATGTATATACATAAGTTGCATGAATGATATAAAAAAACGACTAACAAACAAACGATGAATACTCAATTTATTGACTTTATTTTATTTTATCTTTTTTTTTCTTTCTCTCTCTCTCTCTTTACAGAACTCTCAAGTTATCATTATCCGGGTCGAATGAGAAATCAGGGATATAGAAACTCTATGCCTCCACCCATATCAGCACTAGCTCCAGCGCATAAATACCGAAACAACTGGGACTAATCCATGTAGTGATCCCTTTGGCTTTAAAAACCAACCTCCTCCTATGTCATTTTTTTGATTATACTCATCTTCGTTTTTTTTTTACTTCTTGTTATGTCACTTTAAATTCTTTGAATATATGTTTGTACGAAAATGAATTATTTTATGTAGTTTAATTCATATTTTTTTCATGGATTTTTCTTTCTCTATTCGTTTGAGGCATTTTTTGTACATTTTTTATACTAACAAATATATATATATATATATATTTACATCAATAATATAACAACCTCTGCATTTTATGTGTGTCAAAAGTTTTTTGGTTTTTTTATGTTTACTAACTCTTATAGTATGTATGTACATTTAATTTGTAAATACCCTGAGCAAAAAAAAAAAATAATAATAATAATAACTTTAAAAAATTTAAATTAAATGCATGAGACTATTCATATGTATATGGGATGAGAAACGATCCCAAAAGAATAAGTGATAAGTCTTTCCCTCTCAAAATTACCCCTAAAGTCACAGGCTTTGAAACGAATGCTCTTTGATTTTAGTTAGAAGCATTTGTAGATGAACTAATTCTAGGCTCCAACCTAGTGACGAGTGTGATTCGTAATATTGAAAACATTCCATTAATAAATAGATATAAAGAAATGGATTCATCGTTACTTTTAAAGTCAATTTATATCAATATATAAAATACAAAATAAACTTAAACAATTGTATATTTATTGTTCATATGCAAATATATATATTTGATCTAATAGAAATGGAATTTACACTTCATGTCATCTTTTATTAATGGGGTTTATTTTTATGAAGTAAAAAGAAGCAAAAAATATAATAATTTTCTCTCCCATTTTGTATATCCTTTTACAAAATATATATTTTTGTACAGAGTTTTTTTTTGTTTTTTATTTTTACTTTCACAGGTAACAGAGTGATAAAAATAATTATACTTTTTTTATAAATATACATTTTATATACATATATATATTTTTTTTTTTTTTTGTATATTTGTAAAATAATTTTGAGAGTCACTTCACTATATTTTAGACACAACATATTCAATAACTCTTTTTGTTTTATTATCTTTTTTTGAAAGAAAAATAAATTGAATTCTTAATAAAGAGATTCCTTCTGTAAACGCAATTTTTTTTTTTTTTTTTTGTTAATTACTATATTTGTACATAGTAAATATATATATAAATATATATATAGTCTAAACATACTTACTTATTATATTCCATAAATCAAAAAAGTTGTACGTTTATATATTGCAACGATACATGGAATACATATTTTCTTATTAAAAAAAAATATTGGATGTATTATTTGAATGTTGTATCTGCTCAAATCATTACATACTATAACGCTATATACATATATCCAATAAAATAATAATAATTGTCTTATCTATTTACTATCTCATGCATTTGTTTTTGTATGTATTATGTATATTAAATATTTGTTGATGTCTCTAGATTTTTCAATCCATAGTCAAAAATATTGTACTCATTTTGTAAAAAAAAAAAACAACCAACCAACCAATTATATGTGTATTTTTTTATATATATAAATATATACATTTTATAATAATTAATTCATATAATTATTATTATTTGATGGAGGGGGGGGGGGGAGGTGCAAGGTCATGAATCAATTATTTTTTGAGTGTAAAGCTGATATCTGATGAATTCGGCTTTTTTTTAACAGAATGATGAAACTTTTTATCATTATTAATATTGAATCCTGATTATTAAATATTTTCAATAAGAAAAATAATACTGGTCAACATTAAAAAATTCTAAGGGGTATAAGTATAATAAAAGTTATTCAATTTTGCTCGCTGATTTCAAATCTGTATTTTTTTTCCTACTACTTAAGTAGCTCTGCCGTGAGTCATTGATTTTTAGCAAATTTTTACTCGAAATTGAATAAAAATTTACATATTTAGATTGAGTATTTCTTCTTAATTAAGGATTCTGATCTGGCTCTGGACATCTCGTTTAAAGGCAGTGGGTCTCAGCTCTTTAATGCATTTCTTATTAATCCATTTTATATAATATTCAAGGAGTTATATAAGTACAAAGAATTTGTTCAACTTCTGGACCTACTCATACCACCTATGCCCCCAGGAGTCCCTATAAGTCAAAACAAAGACCGGAAAATAAGTTTGCATAAAAAACACTATCCAATCATTATTTCTTAATGAATAAAGTGAGTATCCTTTTAGACTTAAATTGAAGTTGAAGTTGGAAAATGGACCAAATTAGCTCAAAAAATAAGGTTCGATTTTTCAAAAATCGTCTTACTCTTGAAAAAAAAATTACATATATATAAATTGGAGTGTAAAATTGAATAAATTTTATTATACTTATATCCTTTAGGATTTGTGAAAGCTCAAATTTGTTGACCTGTGTAATTAGTTGATAAATCGATCAACATGTAGTGACTTTATATATATTTGAGTATAAGACTACAACTTATTGAGACATTCATTACTTTTTCCGGGTAACGTGTCTAACTAACAATTATTGGTTAAACTTGAATTAAATTTTGTTAAGATGTCAACAATGTATTACTACAAATAAAGAATTGTTTCTAAAGTAGTTAAGATTTGTCTTACTAACTATCTAATTCAATGATCATCAATATATTAAAAGAGATAGGTGATAATTATAATTTGAAGTATTGGATCCTTATGAATCTCAAACCTCTTTCGAGTTTTATTCAAATCTGAATCTTATATCACGACTCCAATTTGATTTTAAAACTGCACTTTACCTAGACTTTAATGCACCACCTCAGTCCGAGACACAAGTACAATTTTCTCAAAGCTCTGGTCTACACTCCTTCTTAGAAGTGTTCCCCAGAACTGGTTTGTGACCATATATATATATATATATATATTGAAGAGAGAATTGTGATGGGGTGACGAAGCAATTCATTGTTTCAATAATATTATATATATATATATATATATATATATATATATATACATAAACTATCAAAATTGTTAAAAAGCACTCTGGTGAAGGAAGGAAGGAAGCAAGAAGAAAGTTTTCTTCCTTTTGCTCACGCCTGAGTGAGGAGTAAGGGGGAGGGGGGAGGAGTGGTCTACCCACTCAAATTATCTCTATTTCTCTCTCCTTTTGATTTAGTAGTAGTAACTGCGTTAGTCGATGTTCAAGACTGTAAGAGATCTGATCATTGTGTTCTATAAGGATTTTTTTTAAATATACTAAAAAGTAACAAGTCTAGAGTAGTATAACTTAGTAGAGTTTTTTTCTACAAGTGCAAGTGTCATTGTTGTTCAATCAAAAAAGGATACTTTATTCGCAAAGGTAAACCTGTGTACAACATACACATTACTCATAGTATTTTAAAGTAGGACTCTATGTCAGGCTCAACAGATACTTGTTGCAAGTATCAAATATCCTGAAGGATGTTTCTTTGTTATACCTTGATTTTATAACTATATCATCCTCATGTACATATTACTTGTATAAGTGTATGTCTGTTGAACATTATTTTTGCCGATTCAAAATCTTTTTTTTTGAAATGACATTCCATGCTCTTAGAGTGTCAAAAGTTGATGTTACATAATATTTGTCAATTCCTTTTGAAAAAGCATTTTCTAACTCGCAGACTTATGAGAATATATATATTCTTATTCTAATTGTTATAAGTTTATTTCAAAATATTCACTCGAAGCATGGCATCTATGGAGATAAGATCTCTTTTAAAACTATAATATTTATCCTCAAAATGTCAAAAATTAATGTGGAATAATGTGGCAAACTTGTTCTTAATTATTCATTTCATGAAAAAACATGCCCTCTATGGAAAAAAGGATCCCTTTTCAAAAGAACGTTTTGACTCTTAGAATGCCAAGTATTGATATAAAATAATTGCATGTTTGTTTGCAACTATTTCCTTAGCCCTTTAATTAGGAGATTAATAGTGATCTATTTCAAATTACATTTTTTTCCCACTCAAAAAAATCGAAAGTTGATACATGTACATAAAATAATTATAAGTTTCTTTCAAAATATCCACTTGATGAAAATCTCCTTTAAATTCAAGAAAACACTGCTATTGAATCATAAATATAATGGATGTAGGATATTGAACTTATTCATTAATATTGAATTAATGGGTGCAAAATGCACATAAAGGACTTTTACGAATATAGCAGTTTCATACATATGTAGGTACATAAATTCTAAATGCATATTGACTAAAAGTCTTCTTTAAAAATCCATTTTTTAATATAAACACCGTCGTATATTTACAAATGGGCTCACCTTTGTAAAATTAGATGACTTCGTTCTCATTAAAAAGTTATGTTACATGAGACTCACTTTTAATGAGGAAAAACGAAGTTGTTTTTTTTTTAATTAATAGCAAAGTATAAATGGGAAAGTATTATTAATATCCAATATTGATGGAAAAAATACGATAGTTTGAAGTTTTTTATGTAATAGTTATTCAATGAGAATACATAAGTATTAAGTAATCTCGATAATTTATAAATATATTCTATACTATTAATAGAAAACCTTTGTAAAAATAAGACAAAATAGTATATTTCTCATTCCATTCCCTATATTTTTTTAATATGAAGGTACATGTATTCTTTAGGGAAAATATGGAGTAATCATATTTATGAGTTATTTGGAACTAGGATATATTTCATTATATATAATTATCCATCACAAATGAAAGTATGGGATCGATCAAATTAATTATAATTATCATTGCAATCAGCATTTATACATATGTATGTATTTAGATTCTAGAATGTATTTTTTTTATTTTTTTGCAGAAAATCTCACAAAATGAACGGAATTACAAAGCAATTATCCATGAATAATCTACGAAGGCGCCTCCTTCTTAAAAAAGCAGATCACTGTAATGGAGAAATTGAGACGGAAGAGGATCATTTGCTTGAAGGCGAGGAGCCGGTCTCCAAATCTTTTCAATTTGAGGACAACACTAAGAAAAAAAACGGATCTCCCTCATTAGCCCAAGTCCCATCATCAATTATCACACTCACAGACGCAGAAAGAAAGAGGTTAGAGGATGTGCTACTCCAAATTGGTCTCAAGGAGTGTGGTCTTTAATCCATGATCCTTGTAAAAAAGAAGAAAAAAAGATACATGCTTACAAACTCACTCACTTATTCACCTCACTCACTCTCTTCATCATTTGACACCCAAATCAATCCAGGCAGATGTGTGATATTTGGACCTTTTTTTGTATACTTAATTTTTGTGATCATGTTAAAGCGAATGATGAATTTAAATTCAAATTTATGTTGAGGGTAGATTGTATGTACATATGGGGTGTAGAAGGAGCAGCCCTTTTTGGATGGGCTGTGAAAAAATATACAATTAATATTCTTGTACTGAGTGTTGTTCCCTATTTTTTGTAATATTAAGTTAGAAATTTTAAACCAATGTACTATTATTACCTACGTAAGAAATAAATAAACTGTGTTAAGTACTTTTAATATTTCTATATTACACTATACATATATGAGAAAAATAAAAAAATATATTTAAATGTTTTAAAACTTTTTTTTTATTGTTGTTCAAGGGCCATTACTTGAAATTTTCTAAACTTTAAAAATAAAATAAAAACCCATCTTGGTAAATTACTTTAAGTTTCCATTAGAGCACATAAGACAAAAAACTTTCGATTGTATAAAAATTAGTGGTATATTTTTAAAAAAGGGAGCCATGACAAATGAACTTTTCATTTGATAGAAACTTTTAATTGGTTGTACATAAATATTTTGATTTTAAATAGCAAATGAGACAATTATGTTTTGTTTAAAATAAAATGAACAAATTTGGAATTAGATGTGCTCGTCAATTAACAAAAAAAAAAGAGTTGGCTTGGAAATTAGAAGCCTGTTATAATAGAATTCATTTTATTTCGCTGAGAGGAGCAAAAAAGCAGATTGTAATTACTATTTGTCTGTAATAGTAACAAAAAAAAAAAGCGAGAACATTGACTTTTTGCTCCCATCGATTGAATTGACTTTTAATATGGGAAACTAAAAGAGTCACACTTTTAATCATATTAATATGGCCAATGGTGGTTATTGTGACACAAAGTATCTAAGCTATGTAATTTGTTAAAATACATATCCATTCATCTATTTGATAATTAATTGAATATCATCTATATATATATATAGTCTGTTCTTGAATAGAAATAAACTGCTCCTAATTTGTTTTTATAAGCAGGATATAGTTTTTCTCGATTATTTGTTATCTAACGATATGTCTATTTCCCTCTCTTCTTTCATTTTTAGCAAGATGATCATGCCATTAATTATGTAGAATGATACAAGATAAGAGGGAATATGGAAAATACATAATATATGTATAACTTATTACTATGAAAAATAAAATTTAGAACCACTATTAGGTAAAATAGATAAAATTAATGAAATTTGAGCAAGGATTAGCACAATTTGGCCAAATAAGCTTTTATATATATATATATAGCTGAAGTAGTAAATACCCATTCAGGAAAGGTCAAAGACCTACCTAAATGTATATTTGTATTGAGCCAAGTTATTACATATTCAAAATGATCATCTTTGCTCTTCTAGTGCTAAATCGGCTCCGTTTCTTCCTTAACTACTCTGTCCTGTCCCTGTTATTCTTCCGTAAAAAATATTTCAAATTTTAATTTGTTTTCATCAAGGGATCATCTTCACTTAAATTCCAGTAAAGTACTTTGGTTTATCAGTTGTGTCTTTTCAGTGAAACATTAATGGTCTTTCACGCTCGAGAATAGTTTGACCACACTTTTTAATATAGGCTTAAAATAAGTATTTATTACTTTTAAAACATTGTATGTATAAAAAGTTAGCCATATATTCAGTATAGCCAGCTAAAATGTCATGGATTACATCGCTGGCTAATATCAGATTTAAGCTGTTAAATGGAACTGTATTTGATTCGAACGTTCGTAGGATTTAGAACAGAACGTACAAATTTTAAATCAGATATGTTACATCCATAATTTTAAATTTGTGTTCTGTACAAGTGGGGATTTTGTACAAGCTATAACATGTACGATCCAATATTACAAGTCATTTAATTCATCACATTGAAAGGTGATGCCATCATTTTGTTTTTTGATCAATTAATATTATGTATTGAGGAGCGATCCTGAGACTTATATTACAATAAATAATAGTCATTAATTTTTATTAGAAGAGTATAAAATTAGAACCCTTAATATATTGACTATATAATAGAACTCAAATAATTTCATTTCATTTTGCTTATCATACAAACACTGTAAATTTTTCATTTTTAATGTTTCACCTCATTTTTGGGTTCCGATATATGTAAAAATGACCCAACAGTCTGGGTAATTGTTACCTTGGAAATATCGATCTGATAGAGAATTAATGTCATTGAACCATTGAATGAATTGGGTTCTAAAAGTTCCAAGAAAATATAATGTTAATTAGTATGTTAGTGGGGGTAAGACCGTGAATAATATAATTTTTTAAATATAATCAAGGTATGAAAAGTTTAATTTTAAAAAATTACGTGATTTAGAACTATAATATGAAAAACAACGATCCAATATTACAGTTGTGATATTTATTAAAATTCATATTCGTTTACCAACAAGAAACTATATTCTCAAATTACGCAATCTCCATGGCTTTTATTATTTGACAAATCATTGATCAAACTTAGCCAATGTCCAGGTCAAATTTTCCTTAGTCATTCTGGCTGACCTTGATGCGCACCATATCTCCCTTTACTACAGTAAATACAATTACCTTAATGGCACAGCAATCATATGTCCAAAGGAATCAAAAGGATTGAAAAAATGAACCGGAAAACATATTAATAGGGAATACAGATTTTGCAGAGTTCTAAAACTCTAAATTGTTTGTTATTTCTACAATTACTACCAAAACAATTTTAATTATTTTCTTTAACAAATCATCTCTAAAAAACCTGAGATGGGAAACATTTAGCCATAATGGGTAAACAACTTATTTGTGTAAAGAGCCTTGATCCTCACGAAGATAATATGCATTACAATATAGTGAGGAACAAATTAGTTACTTAGAAGAGAATTTCTAATTGTTATATTTTGAAATTTCAAAGGCATTCGGATTCTCTAATATAAATCTACTAAAGTTATGAGGACACTTAAAATTTGTATGGGTGATTTTATTAGGCTTTTAAAACATGCCCATATAAAAAATTTCCGAAACAAAGGTTGCGTAAATTAAAGTTAATTCAAATACTACGATGTTTAATTTTTACTTTAATATTTACTTATGTACATTATCTATTAAGTACAAATTAATATGAGTTCAAATTTTGATGGTCCAGTAATCATTATTCAATGATAAGTAATATTTGATGTTTTTGATACTTTGTTATTTAAATAATTCAAATTGATTTATTAGACAATAAGATAAGTATAGTTTTTATTATTAAATACATAAAACCTATAGCTAATCAAGTTCATTCAATGAAACAATGAATTAATTATTTAATTTCTAAATATATTTTTTCATAATATATTTGTATTAATGTAAAATATTCTGAAGAATCTAATTTAAAAATAACTCAACAATGAACATTCACAGGAAAAATGAATGTGTTCAAAGTATATTTTGTTTCAAATAATACTAAATACCTTATTTTTAAGTGATAATAGTTTTTTACTTTATTACATTTTGTAAAACATTGGCGTTATTTACTTAAGAGTCAATTAAAACTTTAAATCCATATTCGACATTTTCTGGTTAACTAAAAGTTAAGACTACAAAGGCTTTTAAAGGGTGCATGTTGTCTAAAAATGAAATTTTTTAGTAAAAATATTTTAAAATGATCTGTATTCAGACAAAAATGGTTAGAGACGTAAATAAATGTAGTATATTTTTTTAATTGTTTTGAGCAGAAAATGTTTTGATTTTGATTTTTTTTGGGAAGGGAGGAAGAGGACATTTACTATTGTGGATCACAGAATGCATTACCTCATTTGGCTCCTAGATGAAATAATGTTAAATAGTTTTGATAAGTGTACCTTGATATTTAGGTACATGTGTACATTGGCAATACACATTCCCTGTTTTAAACTATTTTCTTAAAAAAAGAGTTCAAAGGATAAGCGGTTCAGGAGTCATCTTCAGTATCATTTTTCTTTAACTAATAGACTAAAAAGAAGGCAAAGAAGCGAGAAACAGCTAAGAGAGAACATCAGTTGATACTACGGATATACTGAGAACTTTATTTCAGGAAACAAGATAAAATGGTTTTATATTTTCTTGACAAATTATCCTTGAGCTTTACAAATAGTCCTAATAAAAACAAACCAATGTGGCTCCCTGCCGTCAAGTTTACGTCATCTATCATAGTACATAGAGCCCCACTAGCTTTTACATTCATCAATTCACAAGTATTCACTCGTGTTTTCCATGGAAAAGTGATTACAGTGTTTGTTTTCTTAAGAAAAAACATTCTTAATTTGAAGCCAGGATTTTAATTGTCAACCTCGCATTTACGTGTAAAGAACGTGTATTCATTAGATTAAACTTGACACCTTAATAAATTACATAAAATTAAAATAATTACTACAAGAAAAGGTTTCGTTTGTTGACTTACGTTATTACTATTTTGCTTCGAATCTTTACTGAACCCCACATTCTACAAGAAAAAAATATTATTCCTTGTTTGATCCTTATTGAAGCATAAGAAATATATGTGTATGTGTATAATTAGATACAATAATTTAATGCTGATTCATTCAATAAAAATATTTAACAAATGTTTGTCATCCAGCAAATTATTAGGTTAATAAATGCTTTAATTAATTTTATCAGAATGAAGCTCATATATTCCCATCTGAAGACATTTATAAAAATATTGTTTTTTAGTGAAGCATTAAAAATAATTAATTCCGAGCAATGATTTTAGCGAAAGCAAGACAAACTATGGAGGCTGGGTTTTTCATGTATTTACATATATATGTACACACACTTACTAAGAATTTTAATTAGAATGTGTTTTTTTTAAATGTATCAGCTACCTTTTATGAATAAATTCCCTAATATTTGTTTGTGAAAAAAAAACATAAAAGGAAACGTGTTTTATCAACGTGAATTTTATATTTATTTAGATCATGAGATAAAAATGAAATAATGACACTAATTTGATCTAATTAGTTCTATAAATTTCGTTATATAGGTAGCTTGAAAAATAATATTATATTCTTTTACAGCATGGAAACTTGATTGTATCTCTCAACCTCTCGTGCCAAAAGAGAAATATCTAAAATAAACCGGTAGATAACCAACTACGTCACTCATTCTTACCAACTCTGTTGGATTTTTCTTTATTTAATAGTAAGTTTACAAATTAACACGGAATCATTTGAGTTTATCAAATCAATCTTCGGATCACTAATAAGGAGTGAGAGTAGAGACAACAACAGCTGTCAAAGAATACAAAAATTATTGATTTTGTAGGAGACAGGTCGAGCTTTTTTATCCACTTGCAACCTCGATTGACAAAAGGGAAAGGAAAAATTTGGAAAAATATATGGTAGCTACCCTTCTGTATTTTCCTTGTTGCCAACTTGTTAATATTTGGCAGGATTTATTATTTAGATATACTATATATTTATAAATTTTGACAATCACAAACCAATCTTTACTACTTGTAATATATTCAAAATTCAAAAAAGGGCGTGCAATCCTTGATTTAATATATTTTTTACGCATCAAAATCATAAATAATATCAATAATACCCTTTTTGAGTTCATAATACGTAGGATCAGCTGCTTTAAATCAAAAGAGTCAAATGATGAAAATCAGCTAAAGGGAGAATATAGTGTGTTTTTGTTTATCCCAAAAAGCTTGTCGTGAGAATGTTCTATCATTGTAACTCATTATTTTTTTGTTAGATGGCGTCAAAGTTATTCAAAAGAGGGGGCAGCCCGATCAACAAAACTGATAAAGTACTTACATATATTAATTGAATCTCTTAATTTTTTTTAAAAAGAAGAAAGAAAAAGTACCCAACATCAATTCAGTACCGTTTATACCCATTCTACATAAATATTTTAGACAAAAAATAGCTCTTATTCAATTAAGTGAGCATTCACTACGAGACAAAAACAACAACAAAAGGAGTTCATGAACTTAATTTTTTGTACCTATCAACTCACGACGAACTTTTTGAGATAAACAAAAATACACTGTATTCTCCCTTCAGCTGTTTTTCATCAGTTGACTCTATTGATTTAAAGCAGCTGACTCTATTTGATATGAACTCAAAAAGAGTATTAATATTACTTATGATTTTGATATATAGAAAATATATTAAATTAAGGATGCCGCGCCTTTTTTTGAATTTTTTAATATTAAGCAAGCAATAACGATTGATTTGTATATTGGTATAATTTATCAATGTATAGTAAATCTAAATAATAACTCTACATAATATTAAAAAGCTGGCAACAAGGAAAGTACAAATGGGTAGCTATCAGTTGTTTTTCCAAATTTTTCCTTTCCCTCTTGAGAGTAGAGTTAGATCAGTCCAAGGACTGAATTCCTCATTGGTCTTTTTTCTTCTTTTCCGCTCCCTCTTTTCAGTGGGAACAAAAGCAAAATAGACTTCAATTGCTTTTCAGACTTAGTGTTTTTGTTGATTTTGTCTTTGTCCCCACTGGAAAGAGGGAGCAGAAAAGAAGAAAAAAGACCAATGAGGAATTCAGTCCCCTAGGATTGACCCAACGCTATTTGAGAGTTGAGGTTGCGAATCTACAAAAAAAGATATTTATAGCTAAACAAGATTTAATTGGAATTAAACAATGAAAACACAAATACATGGCTTGATAATTTAAGTGGGAAATTTTAGCTTTGCCTTTATTGACAGTTACATATGTACATACATTGATTAATAATTCAATGATTCAACAAATACAAAGATGAAAGAATAAAATATAAATGCCTTCCATGGTACGATGAATGCACTTTTCACTTCTTCAAACAAACATATTCATCATTCTTTACAGTTTAGTTGTTAATTAGCTAATGGAAGAGACACGAAATAAGGAGAGCTCACCATCATTAAATCAAAATATGGATGTAAAAAGGATCTTAATTTCATGCCTACATAATGAGATTATGCATAATTGACTGAACACACACACACACAAAATGTCATATATATATATATATATATATATATATCTTAATTATTGGGAAATTGTGTGATAATTAATGAGTACACATTGAATAAAGAAAGTAATTAGATAATGTAATCATTAATAATTATTTTAATTCATATTAGTTTTATAAATTTAATTTTAAATTTCAATATCACTCATTTGCGAGTCTAAAGTACGTTTTTGACTAACAGTCTGAGTCAAATATCCAGCCTTCATAATAGTGGCTCTCAAATTGAGGCCATCAAGTCAAACAATGCTTTTCTCAAAAATGGAACTTGAATGTAACTCAGAATTTTCTTTTCTTTAATATTGCGTCCCGTGGATTGGATATCTACTTTAATGTACTCTAGGATTTAAAAAAAAAAAAAGTTTGAGAAGCACTTATTTGAAGCTTCAAATATCAAATATATAAAGATATGTCTCAAATTAAATTTAAATATATATCATTTAAACTATGCTTTATCCCAAATGATAAAGAAACATTCTGGTAAAAGAAATATGAAGAATATTTTTGATTAATGCGATCTCTTGCTGTTTTTGATAGCCCCCATATAATAATGTATAATTTAACTAAAAACTTTTTTATTTATATTTAAAATGCATAGATAGTTTAAGAATATTTTGATGAAAATTCATTTTAAAATTCGAAAAAAAGAAATATTTGCCATAATTTGTAAAAAAAAAAATGGATATAATGTTATATATATATTGGATATAAAACACTCCAGAAGTAATCATGAACTTGCAATTTAGTAATAATTAAAGTTAATTTCCGTTCAATATGTATAAAGAATCCCTTTGTGACTGACCGAAAAAAAAAAGATTTCCTTGTCTCTCCTTTTGGATCATAATGTGTTTTAACAAGTGGGATTGCTTTGAACATGGGTCCATTTTGCTCTTGTATTTATTATCCAATGAAATTTAGTTGCCTAGTTGTACACCACAAATATCACGAAATGCATAAATAAAAAATTGAGATTCACGACTTGAAATGGTTTTTTGAGAGTGATGTCTGAGCTACAGATATGGTCACAAAAGACAAAAAAAATCTTTCAGCTATATTTAAGGGTTTTTTTTAAAAAAAATATTGTTTTTATGAAGTCTAAGTAGCTATGTGAGAGGTGTGTAGTGCTTAAAATACTTTGATTTTTTTTTTTTTTTTTTTTTTTTTTTGTGGGTAGTTTTCCTTTTACATATGTAAGTTCTTAGAATTCTGATTGGTTTACCCAGGAAATGAACATGTGTGCTTCTTTTTCGGGGGAAAAAAATGTTTGTCTTCTCTTCATAATAAAAAGGAATGATTTCAAGTAAAGTAGTTTGGGTTTACTTTATTGTAATCCTTTTAAAAGCCCCCTTGAGCCATTTGTAACCAAAGCTCTACTCATAACATGATTTATACTTTCAAAGTAATACAGAAACTGAATGGAATTCAAAATATCTAAGAATAGTTTTTTTATGAACATATATGTAATTTATTTATGAATGGTGAATTATTCATATTTCTAATTGAGTATTATATTGTATTTTGGTGCATTGAGGATACCCATTACAAATACTATGTCAATGAATCACTCAAATATATTATAAAAGTTCAAAAAGTTTTGATGTTTCACAAATGATAAAAATCGCTCACTTATTTAAAAATGTATTAAGTTATTTAATGTACTTTTATAATTGAAGATAATAATAAAAAATTGTTGTTTTTTTTTACTTTCAAAAAATTTTAATAGGAGTCATTCCATTACAAACCAATAATACAGAAGGAAAATGTCAATTCAAATATATCAAAATGCTATTTTTTTTTTTTCATACAAAAGCTTTTATTCATGAAAAAATGTGTCAGCACAAATTCAATCCTAAATAAAAATCAAGAATCAAGTATTTTTTTTATTTCATTAATATACAATGCATTAATACCTTCATATTTTATGGACAAATTCCTGTTAATTATGGACTTTAAATTAAAGTTTATGGGATGGAATGAGCTATAGTCTAAAAGAGTGGACCACCCAGATATTAGAATAGAAAATCACTTGTTAATTCCTTGTCTTTCATTCAGCTTTCGAAATAATTCCGATTTTTTTGACAAAGCTATTAGTCAAATACATGAAGGAAATTTATATGTATATTGTTTAATTACATGACCCTCTATGGAACACTACTAAGCTAACTCCTAAGTATTTTCCCTTCAAAACCTAACCCTGTTCTAGAGCATTCATTTGATTTAAAAAACTAAATTTGAATTAATAATTCTTTTAATTTAAATGTGTTCGGGCAAACAGTGAGAGAAAAATCAAATTAGTTAACTTTTTGTGTTGACAGAGAATGTGTGTCAATTACTATCTTTAAAAAATAAGCTGTTCATGTAACATGGGTACTAGATTGATCCCCCCCCCCCCACACACACACACTTTAGTCCAAATTTCAATCTGTAATGCACTTGTATAAATTGTAATTTTTCCTTTCATCAGTATAAACTTATTATTTTCAAAATTGAAGAATTCAAAATCTAAAAGTGTCATATACGAAAATGGCTTTACAAGAAAACAAATTCTGGTTATAATATGTACATATTATATGGGAAAAAGAGGAGTTGACTATATCCTGAACTAGTTACTCTTTATAAGTTCATCATATCTAAAAGCACTCTTGCTATTCCACTCTTTATGGTTCCATTTAAAAAGAATTATTTTTCATTTAAAATTAAACAATTAACATAATTTCTTTTTGGAGTACAATGAATGCCAAATTCAAAATGATCTCCATCAGGTCCTGAAAGTGAGTCAACTTCCTGACAATACTTTATACAACTCCTATGAATTTTTATTCAACTGTCGATTTGACTTCTCTTCTCTCCATATTAGTGTTCTACAAATTTGAAATATTGAATTTAAATTATTCCTCCCTAAGTTGTAAATATCCCAGTACAGTTAAATAGAAAAGGATTCATCAATTAAAGAGGTTGACGTAATTGGTTAGTAACCTTCATGTTTTGGAATTTTGCTTTTTCGTCTTGGAGGACATTTTGAGAGGTGTAATTAAGATTGACATGTGACTTGATACAATAGTGCGTAACTTATTTTCAAAAAGATACAGGTAAGAATTTGGAAGGGATGGGTATCTTTAGGTATCATCTTAGAATTGTGATATTACCCATGGTAAAATTACAATATACTTAATAATATAATTTTACTTTAGTACTGTACAACTTATTTTATCCTTTTGGTGTTAGTGCCCTTCTCAAGAAATTAGATCATTTCCATTTTCTCCTATTTGAAATATTATTTCTTAGTACTTTAAAACTATAATAAAATGCCTCTGTAATTAAGAGAATGCATGCAAGTCGTTTTTTACATGTACGAGTCAAGTCTTAAGTCCGAGTCGGATCGGAAATTAGAGTTTTACGAAAAATATAAAGGACTATATATTATTAATTTAAAAAATTTATTTTCCCTTTCTTGTACAATTGAATACATGTAAAAAGGAGAACTCTTGGAACTGAAAGGAGTAATTGTACCCATTACTAAGTTTTTGTTTTAAATTAAATTATATTCTTATATCTTATAAGATATTTTTTAATCCTTAAAAAAAAATTGTCCATTAGGTAGAATATATTTTTAAGAGATAGAAGATATTGGATGAAGCAGAAGAAAAAAAAATCAAATAGCAAGGCTTATGTTATTAAGAAGTACGTACGTGCATATTTCTATCCCTATGACTAAAAAGCGATGCATAATGAATATGAATCACACTTTTTTTGGTGATTTTAAGTAACATTTTTTTTTATTAATAGTATTCATGACGTCATGGGAGAATTAAAGAATATGCATTTTGAATTATATACATATGTAGATTAGAGATAACCATTCAAAAAATATGAAAATCCCTTCGATAAGAAAGGTAGGGAGGGCCTTTCTAATCCTTAACTAATTGAGTTTTATCTTGTTTCCATATGTTTCTTATAAGACGAAACTTGATACAAGTTACAACTTGTAGCTATATATAAGTAGATTGTGCAAGTTTCCAGTAAAAAATTAATTGGTTATTGTTTTACAAGAAATTTACAATTACATACATTTGAACAATAGGATACACGAACCATTGAAATTTTATCCGATAATCAATATACATATATATAAATATATATAGAGTAATCCTTGACTTTTCTACCAATAATTATAATTACAATCTTTAAATATTATATTGTACATGAGAGAATTCAGGAGTCTCTCATAAATATATCATTGCTCCAATGGTCTAAGAGAATGGTCTCCTGGAATTACATCACCATTTGTCTCCGGCCATTTTGAGGCACAAGGTGTGTGTGTTAATGGTATGGACTGACATTTGATTATTTTTGCAGGAATATTACTTAAAGGGTCTCGAAATGAAAAAAATTGTTGAATACTTTGTAGGTATTTCCGAATTTGCATTTGATGCAAAAGTTTCATTTTGAAACCCGTTTTTTGTCAAAATGAAAATAAAAATAGGGCACAATAAGGACACGAACTCTGATCTGAAATACGAGAAATACTTAGATCGTTAAGCTAATTATCTACATGGAAAATCCTTCCTCCCTATGTAGTCCCGTCTGCAATCCACACAATTTTTCAATCTGGTCAAAATTACCTGCTGCTGTCTGCGACACACCTCCTTCAAAACTCAAAGACCTTGTGTAGTACATAAAGTCAAGGTAGAATAACATTTTAGACCAAAAAAAGCGGAGTCAAGGCGTGTTTGGCCGCATGGAAAAGGCTCCGAAATTTCTGTAAGCATTTAACATGGCCTTTACTTATCTATGTCATCTCATTATTTTGATCCTTTTACTTAATTAATAGCTTCTCCAGTCTTTTGTATAATTAAAGTTGATGAACTGTACAGCCAAGTGAATCACACACAGGAAAGCTCCGTGATCCACCGTTAGAATCATACGTGAAAACATATTGATTGGCTATAATTAAATAAGGCGCAATGAGTCGTACAAATTCTAACTTATACGAGTTACAACTATTGTATTATACACAACAATGAAATGTTCAACTCAGTGCGTAGTAAAAGTGTCAAATACATATATTTCTGATAGCTATCTCGCTATCATTCAAAAAACATGCGATTGTAAATTTATAAGATTACTGAATGTGACGACTGGAAGATCAAAAATGAGTTGACATGAAGGGATAAGTCATCAATACTACTGAAGATTTGTCTTTCCTACGCAGCACTTGCCATATTCAGACCCAAATTAAAAATAATAAAGACAATATATTCACTCTCATTAACTTTGTTTTAGGAGAGGCAAACTCTATTTGCAGCAAGAGTTAAGGAATAAAATATAGAATCTCTATCTTAATAATGTTCAATCAAACTAACTCCATCTATTAATGAAATAATCATTATCTGATTGCGTCTTTTTGAAGGAAACGTCGTTGAATAATAAAACAGAAAGTTTCAAGAATACTTTTTGACACTAATCGGATATTTCAGGACATGCTTAAACCTTATGGCCTGCACAAAAGTTACAAAAATACGAAGAATACTTAGCTTTTTAGCGGTAGTAATGATTATGTAGTCTTTCCTAATTACATATGTATTAATCATACAGTTGACCTAATAGAACTAAGCTATAATTATAGCTTTAAAAATACACGCTTTTAAGATAAAGGATTGAACTTTGATCGTGTATAGAAATATAGAAAAAATATGAATCTATGTATTTACATTTACATGGCAGATGATATGTTTACATGTTTATCATTTTGATTCAAGGAAAACGTTGATTAAATGATAGTTCAAGAGAATATATTGGATTGAAATACCATAAAAAAATCATTTTTTATTTGATTATATCTAATTTTATTACATATAATATATATAAGATAAAATCAGTATTCATTGCATTTCTCATCCTTTCCTTTTAAAAAACCCTCAGAAACTAATGGGCAGTTAGCTAATATTGTCACTCTTTCCAACTGTTGGAGCATTTTCTAATTAATAGTGCGGATATTTACAGCTTTATGAATATTAATTCAACAAATCAACGTTTAGAACAAAAAGAGGAATGAGTCCAGGAACCCAGAATCGACAGCATACCAAAAAGAAAGAGTTGTTAATGTTTTGGGCAGGGGTACAGTTGGCACTGGGGACCATACGTCCCCTAATTTTATGTACTCTTCCCTCCCACAGACACACACAGATACTACAATTACAATATCCCGAATGATCCATCGTCTGGCACTCAGCAATTTGAACATCTTTATTCATGATCTTATTCGGTATAATCTGGTTTTTAATGATTTTTTTAATGCACTAAGAGTTTTTGAGCAAAAAGTAAAAAAAAAAAAACACACCGAGATGAATATTTTCTTTGCTCCTCATCAATCAACATGAATTAATGATATATTAATTATAATTGAAATAAGATCTAAAATTAGATACTGACAATATGTTACAATCATTTGTTTAAAAAAAAACCAGGAGTTTTTGAAATATTTTGTATAATTTTACTATCTATTTCTTCATGTGTCAAAACATATTCTTAAACTTAAGATAATACTTATAAGTACATATAATGGATATTATAAATATTGATAGAATGACGTCAATCAGATTTTAATATTTATTTATATCTTATGTCATTTTTCTATTTGAATTAGAATACCTTTATGTTTAGTATTATTCGCTATATTTCTTAATACATACATATTTTGAAAGGAATGTCGATATAACTCAATATTATTGCAGGATTATAGGAACATGGACTGCGAGGAAACTTCACTCCTCCAACCAGACACGCAGAAATCTAATATCTAGTTAGATGTATCCGAATATTAAATCATGTTAACACAGAGAAAAAAATCTTCTTTATGTTATACCCTTTTTCACATAAAACAGATTTCACATCTAGCTGAAGAATTTCAGATGGTTTCTTAATCCTTCTGCGCGCTACTACATAGACAATTTCTTCTTAATTAAGCATTCTTATCGAGCGCTTGACATCTTGTTTGGAAGCTGTGAATCTCAGCCCTTTAATGCATTCCTTATTAACTCATTTCATGTCTTATTCAAGGAGTTATTTAAGTACAAAGGATTTGGCAGATCTTTGAGTATACTCCCATCCCCTACACCCCAAGGAGTCTCTTTAGGTCAAAACAAAGACTAGAAGTGGAATTTGCATTAAATACACTAGCGAATCATTATTTTTTAATGCACAAAAGGAGTATCCTTCTAGGCTTAAATTGAAGTTGAAGTTGGAAAATTGGCCAAAAAAGCTCAAAAAGTAGGGTTCGATTTCTCGAAAAAAAAAATTCCGATTTGAAATCAGCGTGAAAAACTGAATAATTTTTATTAAACTTATACCCCTTAGGATTTTTGAAAGTTCAAAATTGTCGACCAGTCTTATGAGAGAAAAATACAGTTTTTTGTTATCAAACGGTTTAGTTTTTTTGCAGTGAACAAAAATAAGTACGTAGCACTTTGAGTACTTTATATTTATATTCCTACTGATTTTATTCTACTTAAAGGACATGCTATAAAAGTATTGTATGATATATCCTACAACTTGTCTGGTAGTGTCAAATGTAACTTATATTTGAAAAATTAGTAGTGTTTTTTTTTTAAATATAGTCAGAATTATGAATGTCTCGGGTTCTGTTGAGACTAAGGGATAATGGATCTTTGAAGATTTTTCTGTATATCCCAACAGTTGAAGCCAATAGACCAGTGTTGTTCACATGTACTTCTTTCTCTATTGTATGTTCATACATTAAAACTATGACGTCAAACAAACATAAGTGGCAGTCCATTTGGACAATTTTTATTTCTTATACAAATTCAAAGATCCTAGAACGTTGTTGTTAAGGAAGTGGTTCTTCTCTCGTTTTATATGAAAGGCCAAACTAGCTTAAGGATCTCATTTTGGAAGTTTGCAAGCCGAGACAGATCCGCAATTAGATTGAATCACAATTAAATTGACAATATATTTTTTTGTTCAAAATCATTTTTGAATGTGAATTTGTCAACAATGAACTTTCCGCTGATGAATTGAACACGATGAACATTCCACACATGTTTGAACCCATACATTAATTGCATTTGCAAATTTCAAATGTTGAGACCCACTTTCTGTCCCCTGAAACCAGAGGTGCATCCAATATTTCCATTCACATCCGCAGACTATTTGAATTTTAAAAATATTCACATCAATGAATCATCAATAGCTGTATATTTACATAATCGAAACAAACATCGCTAGTTTGTATGTATGTACTTATCATCAGACTAAGCAAAAAAAAATAACTTTTTTTTGCACCTGCGTTCGTTCAAAAGATTATTTTCTATTTGCTTCTTTGTCAAAATATACAAACTTAAATAACATTTCGAAGGTGTTTTTTTGTTGTTTTTTTTACTTCAAGTGTGTTGTTTTTCTGTATTGCAAAAGTTAGATTATTCTTGACTAAGACGTATAGGGAATCTAGAGATAGATGTTTATGTATCTTAATCCTTTTAATGTATCTTTTTTCTTTTCTCAATTCTTTTGTTTATGTAATTTAATTTTCTCTTTCTCTTATAAAGACCTTTAAACTAACTATGTACATGTGTGATTATTGAATTTCCAATTCAGCATTTAATCAGGGTTGAGTTTCATATGCTCATAACTCTTGTTGTAAATTAGATAAAGTCCTGAAATTTTAATATTAAGCTTATTAGATAATTGTATGTATATCTAATATTGATTTTAATTTAAACCAAATCTGTGACGTTGAGTGTCCATATGATTTTTTTATGGAATTACCCATATACTAGCAACCTTTTTTCTCACACACGTACTGAGTACTAAATTTTAGTTAGATATAATTTTATTTATCTACAAATATGGCTTCAATAAGTAATATTTTTTACACCAAACAGTTATGCATCCTCAGTTTTGAGCAAGAGAATAAGGACAAATTCGCAATTTTTGACGATATTTATGGACAAAAGTTATAAAATAATCATTCAATTGCAAACGAATGAGGTAATTAAAAACATGAAAAATACGTTGACATACATATAAAACTTTTATTGCACCCTATTCTAAGCTGCAGCAATAAATAAAAACTTATGAATGAATATTCTATTTTTTACTTATTACTACTTTTTTATACATAACGCAAGAGTCACTGTCCTTGGAAATAAAAAAGCCATGATATACTAATATAAAGGGTCTGTTGAGCAGCTAAAAATAATGGAAACCTAATGTCCAATCAATATATTTATCTTAACCAACTCAACTAAAACTACACACGCAATTTTAAAACAACACGTTCAATTACTTATTTAAAATACCTAATTAGAATTTTCTTTGACTTACAAGTATTTGGATAATCAACGAGTAAAAAAAAAAATGTTACACCAATTTTTCCCAAATTTTTTTGACTAATGATAGATCAATAATAATGCATTTAACAGTTAGAATCTATTCAATGTTTAACGAATTGTAGGTAAGGTGCAAAAGTGTAATAAGTGCAATATTATTATTATTTTTAAGAATCGGCAATTAATGTTTTCAGAATCAAAATATTCCCATTTATCTTACATTTTGTAATGTAAATTTTTAAAAAGGTATTTTTCAAATATTTAACATTATTAGGAATGTAAATAATATGCAAATCGGGCTTGTAAGAAACAAAGAAAGAGAAAATCAACCTGGTAAATCTGACAATTTGATGAATGTTGAGAGTGAAGCAGCTTGAGCTGTCATGACGTTTGGCTGAGCTACAAGCTGCTATTCTCCATTATATATGTATACAAATGAAGACATCAATAATAAATAATAACATTATGTATGTATACCATAGACAAGAGGCAGAAAATTAACTGAAATTAATGTCAGGAAATTATATATATTTTTAACTAATAATAATTATACGAGGACTTGAGCCCTTTTTTGGTTACATTTTATTTGCTTTATTAACCTTAATGCATGTATTCCTTCATGTGAGATCTTTATTATCAGGTAGATGTTCTCCCCTCAGTAGTAATAAAGGATAAATGATAACAGCTTTGGAAAACAAAAAGTACTGTTCGAAGAGCCAACTCCACAAAATCTCGCACGCGACGTTTTGCATATTATTTCCATTCCTAGATATGGAATATCTTTTTCTGATGGGCGCGCTTTCCAGGGTGATTAGGATAAAAAATTGCCAAGTACACATAAATGAGCTTGAACTACGGGTGGTTTTGTTCAGTATTGAATATACAGAGGAAAAAATTTCTGTGCTTTTCCTTATAGATAGGAATGTAAATCATATGCAATTCGGGCTTGTAATAAAAAAAAGAAAGAGAAAATCAACCTGGCAACCCTGACAATTTAATGAATGTCGAGGAGGGAAGCAGCTTGAGCTGTCATGACGTTTTACTGAGCTACAGGCTATGCTATTCTCCATTATACATATGTACAACAATAAATGATAACATAGATGAGAGGAAGAAAATTAACTGAAATTAATGTCAGGAAATTATATGTATATTTTTAACTAATAATAATTATAATGCGAGGACTTGAGCTCTTTTTGTTTACATTTTATTAGCTTTATTAACCTTAATGCATGTATTCCTTCATGCGACATCTTTACTATCAGGTAGATGTTCTCCCCTCAGTAATATTGGAAAAATGATAACAGCTTCGGAAAACAAAAAGACTTGTTTGAAGAGCCAACTCCACTTTTTTATCACACGCCCGAATTGCATATGATTTACATTCCTACTTATAGATAAGTCCAGTGGTGTAAAAAACGGCGATTTTTAAGCGTGCGAGTGGTTCTCAAAATGCCTGTTAGTTGAAACCCTACATAATATTCTTTCATCATTCATAAATCATCAAGCTGCTTTCCTTTAACTTTTGACATAGTAATTTTTATTATATATTATAAAAGTTACGATAATAGCACATAATCTTTCCTTCAATTTTGGTTGAAAACTTTCTTAATGTTAATATCTCTCGAAAAAGTGACTTTATGGAGAAAAAAAATTGCTCGAACTAAAATATTTATACTTTTGTCTTATAAAATGTTTCATTTGCTGACATTTTTAATATGTTTTCAACCATTTTCTTGAGTTATAGAAAAGGTAGAATAATTATAAATATCATTATTAAATCTACAATCATTGTTTTTAAAATATGCAAATATCTAAAAACTTAAAGCTTTATTTTGTTAATGAATAAATGACCATTATTATCAAACTAAAAACTTGAAGATAATTATATATTTAGAGCAGAGATCACTATTTATTTACTTATTTTTCTTAAAAATTAGTGCAAATAATGAAATTTTAACAAAAATAGCAATAAATCCAAAACTAACGTACCGATTTTGAAATTTGGAAAATTTCCTGTTTATTTAAAGTAATATCTACAACTTTGATTTGAATAATATCTTTCTAAAATATCAATTTAATTTAATTAATTACTATAAGTCCAAGAAGAGCTGTTTTGAGCCTAGAGCAAGGCTGTCACAGCTTCAGTCATAGCATTATATCGACAGTAAATGAGCTGGCTTTCATAGCTACCTTATCAATTTTGACATCATCAAGGGAAGGGGCTACTCGCACTCATAAAAATCGCCGTTTTTTACATCACTTTTGATAACATAGCCGCTCTGTTTTATTTAAAGAATATGGGAGGAATGAGAAACTCCAGGCTTTGCAAGCTAGCGGTACAGATTTGGAAAAGACTGGAAGAGAAAGAAATGGATCCAAATTTTGCATGGATATCCTCGAAGGGAAATGTAAAGACGGATTTCTAAACACATGGGAATTTGGGCTATGGCCCCAGATTTTCAATATGTTGGCAGAGAGATGGTTCCTCCCGGAAACAGATTACTTTGCTTCTAAATTATGCCATCAGGTTCCAAATTACTTTTCATGGGTACCAGACAAGATGGCAGTAAAGCTGGATGCACTTACGGTGAAATGGGAGTCATAAGGTTACTTTTTCCGTCCCGTTCCTTTGCTGCAGAAACGAAGCTTCGGGAGGAGCGTTTTTTACCACCAAGGGTGATTACACCACCTTGGATGGGGACACTTTGGTTCCCATAGATAAAAGAGTTATCAGTAGACTCCAGAATACTGGGGAATGAGAGAGAAATACTATGGGATCTAGAGAGACTGCACCCACCCGAGGTAAATTTGAGAACACTGATAGCTTGGAGACGGTAAGAAATCATTCAAATGGAAAGGGAATTAATGAAGAGGCAATTCAAATAATATTTTCTGACGTAAGACAATCCTCCCAGAAGACTTACTCCTCTTGCCTTAAAATATTTAAAGAATATTACAGCCTAAGAAATTTAATTCCTTTCAATACCACCTGTGAGGTAGTTATAAACTATTTGGCATTACTGGTGAACAATAAGAAATTATCTTTTAGTGGAGTAGCGAGCCATAAGTCGGCCATTATTATACACCAAGTCAAGGGAGGTTGTATTAAAGAGGACATGAATGTTACTATGTTTATAGAAAATACATTTTTATGTTTTTATCCTAGTTTAGATAATCCTAAGTAATAATTTTTGATGGGATTAAACATCTTGGTAGAAAATAATTGTATATCTACTTCGCTCGTAAAATAGGAAATTAATACAGGTAGACTTATTTAATTTCTTCCACTTAGCAAAAAAAAAAAAGTTATGAGACACATTTAAAAATCTAAGAAATCATTTTCTCAGGATTAAATGATTCCACATAAAATATGAACTCATTTTCGGAGTTAACGTTACATTTTGAAGATAGTATATTTATTTTCATGTGGATTAATGTTTGTATTTTTTTGTGTATTTTTTTTCCACTTAAAAGGTGACTAAAACCTAGAAAAAGTGAAAAAATACACAGAAAATTAAAATAAAAAATTCTCAAAAACAAGATTCGGTACAAAAGAAGAAATAATAATAATTAATTAAAGATTATCCTCTTAATATATTTCTTTCTCAACTCGAGTTACACTCAAAAAAAAAAAATAATAATAATAGCAATGAAATAAAAGGGAACTTATATTATTAAAAATAATATAAAAAGACAAAAAATAACACAGTAAACTTTTAAGCAAAAAAAGCTTTACGAATTTCTATTCCTATTGCAAATCCTAGAGGAGGGGGAACTGCATTTCCGATTTGTTTATATTTATTTGCAATAGTACCACAAAATTTAAATGAGTCCGGAAAACCTTGAGACCTTGCACATTCCCGTACTGAAACAACACGATCCTGTACAGGATGAAGTACACGACCTTGTTTACCCATGGGCTCAGGATTGGTAACGATAGTTTGGAAATACGCATCCCAATCTATTCTACCATAAAGACCTTGCCAATGACCATGACGGTTACCAGAATGAGGAAGACACCATGGAATAAGAGTATGACTCTGCTTGTCCATGGGATCACACTCCGCTTTGGAGGATTTAGCGCATTGACATACACCTCTGTTCTTCCCCAGGGAATTCGGACCTTTAAAAAAATAACACAAATAATGTATATATATATATATATATATATATTCTATTAAATTAATATTTCATCATCTACCTTGGATATAATCATAAGAAGGATACATAAGGATATCCGTCTCGGTTCCATCGCTTATTTTCATTTTGATATTAGGTAGATCTCTCCAATCTGATCCAGGAAGAGTTGGTATTAGAGACATTCGAGTTTGGATCAAGGGACTAACTTTTTTCGTAATATGATCCGTAAGAGTTTTACTGTTCCGCCTCATTTTTCGTTGAAAGTGACATAAGGCAGGACTTTCATAATCTCTTATTTCTTTCTATAGAGTAAAATGAATGAGTTAAATTTATTGATTGTAAAGACCAAAGGACTTTTCAAACGGTCTTGAGTCCCCCTTTAAATAGGTTGCATATGAATAACACAGTTTTTCTACACTTGAAACTGAGCCATAACAATCTCAATAAGGTACTTAGAGTTAATTGCTAGAACAAATTATATCCATTGAAATGGGGGAAAATCGTACAAAATAAATATTATGTGTAGGTGTGTTTTAGTGGGTATGAATGAATTAAGAAGCCTGCCAGACTAATTACAACTTAGATCAAGTTAGATTATGGTGATGACTGATGATAATAAATGCAGTGGTTAATAATGTTGCAGATCATTGATTGACCTTAATCAGTAATATATTTTTCAATCAAGAAGTTACCATCACAAAAGTGTGTAGTTTGGTATCCAATTTACCTATATATTTTACCTTCTAATTGTAACTTTTGACTGTGTTGGGGGGACCAACAAAATTACTAATTAAAATTATAGCAAAAAATTACGAATAAATCTAAGGGGGTGAAATTGGTAATTTATGGCATCTTGTTTTTTTAGGGGAGAGAGAGCTTCTTTGACTTCCGTGCAATTCAATATTTAATGAGGGGACAGAAATTACTTTCAAAGAGAACAAAACTCAAGGCTACATTTACTATAGCTAATGCTAATGTCACCTTCAAAAATAATCATGTTGATGTAACATATAAGTAAATAAATCAATATAATAAATGTTAAAAAGATTTCTAACGAAAAACAATGTGATTTTTAAATGACAAATCTCAGAATTTCATGAAAATTTAACATTTAGTTTAAAAATTATAACATTGGATGAGGCTAAGCTACTTTTACTTCATTCAAAACGTAGGAATCAAAGACAATTTTATGTGGATGGCAAAATAAGAACAATTGTACATGAAACTCCGTCCATACTTAACTTGACTGCCTTCCTGTGATTATTCACTCTTCGCAGACCTAGAGATATGTTCCATAGTAAACGATTTGACTATGACGAATAAGTGATTGCTATTGCAATCATTTTTTAATGGAATGTAACAAGATAAATCAAGCTGATGTATGCCCCCAAGGTATACTTTTTAATGAGAGCCTTGAAATTTATTGACCCATGTTTTAACCCTAACGTATTTGAGGATATCTTATTCAATAAATACATTTACATGTAACATAGGTGCTGGGCCGCTAATAACAAAAGTGGAAACAACCAAAAGGTGCCTGCTTATAGTATCTTCAATATGTAACATCTGTTTTAAAAAACTGGCCCTTCCATGTATATATAAATTGAATAAGCTGCCCCTGTTAATAGGACTTAATTTGAATATTGCTAATAATGGGCTAAAGGATCTGTATTGAATATTAGTTTAATTCATTTGGAATCCGTAAGGGAGTCATAGTTAGTGTATATTTTGAAATGTTCTTGATCAGATATTAAGATACGACTGTTAAAGTAGATTTCGTTTATCCGTTGATTAAATTTTTTTTTTTAAATTTATAAAACTTACTTGATCTCCATTTTCAATTGAGGGTAGATCAAATATTGCATCCCTAACAGTTATGGTCCTATAGGGAGCTGATTCCTCCCATTTCCAACTTGGGAGGTATGTTTTATCATCCACTTGAACAGACAATGAATTACATGGAAATACGTGTTTAGGTAAGGGATACGTCGGAAGCTTTTCACCAGGAGCTGCAGCCAATATAATAGCTCTTCGCCTAGACTGTGCAACTCCATACATTCCAGCTTGAAGAATTCCAAAGGTACATTGATACCCCATTTGAATTAGAGTACTCATACACATCTTGAGAACAGATGAATCCTTAAAATTTGCAAAATTACGTACATTTTCTAAAATAAAATATTTGGGTCTATAGTAATCACAGTAAGAAAGATAAGAGACAACAAGAGAATTCTTGAATGAAGAATATTCTCCATTGTTAAAACGATTCATTCCAGAAAATCCTTGACAGGGAGGACCTCCAACCAATAAATCAACTTCCCCTTTTTTCGGCATTTTCTGGTTTTTGTCATTAATCAATTTTCCATTGATAACATCTCGAAGAAGCTTGTTACAGTCTTCGTTGAAAACGACACAGTCAGGATGATTTACTTTAAAAGCTTGAGCGGCAGGCACATAATTTTCTATCGCCCAACATGGATCGCTAATTCCAGCTTCATAAAGCCCTTGAGAAAGACCCCCACATCCAGCGAATACGTCTAACGTCCTAAGTCGACAAGAAACCTTGGGCAATTCGTTCATGTTATTAGAATCTGTAATCGAAAGATCGATTTAGCAAACCATTATTAGTATAAAAATCTTGTCTCACCACTAACGTCCACATTGTTTGGGTAGTTTAGAGCCTCTTGTGAAAGTTCTGAAATATCACCTTTTTCGGAATCATACAATTCAGAATAATAAAAACGATATTCTCCTTCTTGAGACCATTCATCAATTGGTTTAGGAATCGAAATTTTAGAACGGATAAAACATTTTCCTTTCACCGCATTTACATCGACCACTTCTTCATCCTCAGACCAGTATAGGTAATTGAAATCTCTAGACAAAGCAACTTCTGAGTAAAACCTAATGTAATATGTATTTTCGGGACGATACATTATACGAACTTTAAATTTATAATCTTCATTTGATAGCTTGATAATACTTTTGATGATACCAATACAGAATGGATTTTGAATTTTAGGGTAGGCATTTTTGGTACCTTTATATTTACGATATTTCTCTGGATATCTGTCTTCATCGATATCTTTTTCACTATCTCCCTCCCATTGTTGCATTTTCCTTTCAATTTCAGAATTGTAAGTATATTCAAAATTAAAAGCATCTGGAGACAGAAAGACGGCATCATCCACATGATATACGACTCCCTCGAACTTTATTTTATTTTTACCAATCATGGTTGGAGGCTCCTCAACGTCCTCAGTCATTTTACACATACCACATTGACCGTTGGAACAAAGTTCATCCAAGTCATTTTTGCAAGTTTCAAACCTACAATATTTTCCATTGTAAATAAATCGGTAAAAGAAACCAAATTCATCATTTGGACACATTTCAGGAAGTAAAAGTGACTCGTTTGTTCCACCCTTCCTACTCCAATTGGCTTTAGTACCATATCTAATCACATTAGCTTTTCTCACAATTGCTGAAATAGGTATATCTTCACATTCCCTAAGTAGAAATATTTCTTTTTCTAGATGAGTTTCGCCAATAATGGAATCATCACCATTTGAAAACCAAACAACATGGGCCATAGGATAATCATCATCATCCTTATAAAAATTTACGAGAAAGGCAACACAAAGAGGGATTGAGGGATCAGTTGGACGAATCATGACATATTCACCACACATATATTCTTCTCCATTTATTGATGCACATGTATATAATTTCATACCATATCCGTTGGACTCGGTCATTGGATTTAGTAAGCTAATACAAGCATTCTCTTTGTTTGAGGATAGAGAATTAGGCGAATTATTTACTGAAGCAGCTTTTCTATTCCTTCTACCCAATTTATCCTATAAATACATAATACAAAAAAAATAGTCATTATCAATATTGTCTAGTTTAGGCAAACCCTTCTTCTAATTACTTTGGATTTTAATTTTTTGCAAGACGAGCAATCCGCTATTGGACACACTACATTTCCCCCATTTCTAACATTGTCAGAGGTCTTTTTAGGACTTAAATTCTTTGCAATTTGTCCTTCAAACAACGTCTCAAACATTTTTTTGACAAGAGGAGTTGTGGTTGCTTTAGATCCAACATTAATACTTTTATTTTTCACAGGTTTATTAGAGAGAGGTTGTTTTATATTTGCTTGAGATTTAAACTGTTTAACGCCAGAAAAGCTAATCAAATCCATGATACAATTCGAAGCCATCATTGTATAAAGGGAGGCACCTTCTTCGTCCTCACAGAGTGCATTATCATAAGATATCACTTGATTAACTACAAACGTAGAATGTTTGACAAGTGCATCAGGGGTGAGAGCAATTCCAAGCTCCGTCTCTGCCTCACAAATTTCATTCGCTAAATCTTCATACGTAATATCTAATGCATTGTCTCTTGCATGTTCTAGGAACTCAATGACAACTTTGGCCAGATAGGACTTCTCTTGAACTTCATTCCATAAAGGAACATATTCTTTTGAAGGGCTGAGGAGATAGAACTCTGCAATCTCTGAGGAAACACCAATGATGTTCTTGCTTCCCCTATCAAAACCCCCATTCCACCATTGACGGATAGGACCAATGTCATATACAGGAATGCCTCCTTTGGGGGAGGGATCATCACAGGTTATGATTTTTAAATATCCACTCATGTACAATTCTTCATTCTTTTCAATTATCCCTGAGTCCAAGGAGACTAACATACAGAAAATAAATAATAATTCAAATTCAAAACGAAAAGAATCCTCAAAATCCTACTACCTAAATGATTTTCTTGGTCATAGAAGGAAAATGAGGTAATTTGAAATTGGGGTAAGTGATCATCACCAAGATCCACTTGAATGCTCCTATTCTCAATTGCAACTTCCTCCTCTTGTGCATCCTCTGGATGTCCAGAGTACAAAAGAGCCCGATCCACCCACTGATTGCATTTACCACAGCGAACGTTCTCTTCAATCATTCTTCGTTTCTTAGGATCCGGAACGTCATTCTCCGACAAACGTTTGAGACTCAAAACTGCTTTTTTCAAAGGGACTTCTGAGACAAATTGATCCATTTTAAGTCATATCTAATGAGTAACGATATATGATTATAATATCTAATCTATATAATATAAGTGGACTCACAAATTGAAGCCGCAGTTTTGCGCAAACTTATTCATCCGTTCTTATAGACTATAGTTCTTTCACACGCGCATTCATTCAATAATTGGCGGCCTCAGAGTAAGAATCTTAGCACAACCTCATATTTATTTATTTTTTACTTTTCTTTCATATGACGTCACAAAAAATGAATAGAATTTGAACTACCTACGTACGTACATAGCCCAAAAACATGAATCCGCGGGAAAACTTGATGAAAAAAGGGATGAAGGTGAAATTTTGCGTGTTGGCTGCAAAGAGGTACAATGAAGAAAATTTTAATCATAGATAATAATAATTGATATATTATACTACTAACGTCATCGAAAGTCTTCACTAACGAAGAGAATAATTAGATAATTAATAACACTCGGTACATCCAAAATAAACTATATTGAATGACGTTAATGTATTTATATTAATTATAATCATTGTTTAAAGTTTCCTTCATTGGATTTCTCTGCATTGAACACACAGATATTCTCTGGTTTATTTATCTCTTCATCAAGTTTTCCCGCGAATTAATATTTTTAAATTATTATGCTTAAATCTGTGAAGTGGGAACCCACTCTCAATGTGACTACACTGAATTATTTGTCTTAATCCCATTTTTGGCTATACACTAACTGGTATCAGGTAATAATTTAATAAAAACTAAAACCAATCCTTCACATCAAGAGAAGTACCAGCTTGATCACGCAACACATTGTGGTGAATAACATCATCTTTGCTGAAAAATTATTGTTGGCAGTTTAATATGACGTTTGTACAATTATACATCAATAATATTTTATCGTTGTTGTTATATAATAAAAATACCACGTGGGTTTTTCTAACAATCCTTCCGTTTTAAGGTATTTAATGTCCTCAAAAATTATTTCAAGGCACATAAAAACATGTTCACTGTATATTTTAAGTCTAAAAACCACAATCAACCTTCTTTCAAGGGTTTTATAATAAAAATGCTTAAAAAAAGTTATTGAGTTTATTACTTAAGCGGATGAATTAGTCCTTTGAAATTAGTTATCGATTTGAATTATTTTATGTACAAGAATAATATGTAAACACCTAATCTCATCTATTGATCATCATAACTCAAGATCTATTAATATTTTACTGATTTTATTAATCAAAAATGTATTTTGCATAGTATGTAATTTATAATTATGTACTTTTCAGATCAACTTAAACATCACAAACAAAAATTCTATAGACATCCCTGTATAAATGCCCTTCAGGGAGAATATTTGCTAGAAAGTTGGATTATAGGAGCTGTAATCCAACTTCCAGCTTGTTTTCGATCAAGAAATGCAATAGTAATTAAATAAAATTCAAAAGGTCGCAAGTTATAATTGAAAGTAAACCACTCAACCTTTTAACTTAATTTTTCAGCCTAATTACTACATTGCAATTCATAAAATGTTATAAGTGTATTTGATTTCAATGTAAATAATAATAATTTTCCTCTCTAATATGATCATTGCTATTCTTGAGAAATTCATTATTCCAGTATTTTCATCAATATCTTTATGTATAACTATTAATCTTATTTAATATTAGTTATTTAACTTAAAGCCATTAGGTTGAAATAAATTGAACCTATTTCTTCTTTATTTATTTCCATAGCCTTGGGAAATACATTCCAAAAAATATCATACATAAATAAACCTGTTAAATTTGGTAAATTTATTTTATATGTCCTCAAGACAATATTACCTATATATTTGTATACAAACATAGAATTAAATGTTTCATTTTATAAGATATTTAGCGTAAATATTTTATTTCAATATGTTATTTACCTTTCATCGAATATATACTTTTAAATCTTAATTATATGCCCTTGGCATCAAGATTTCCTCATTTAGAATTCAAATCAACATCTTTCAAATTTTGGTGAACAGACTTGGAGCGAGGGAGTTTTCTCTGTTGAATGAAAATAGGGATAAAGGGTGTTCATTGTATAGAAAAAAATTAGTATCACTATCTGAGTGAAGTATTTAATTCAATTCAAACAGCGATAGCTGTACTCCGAAAAGTCATGATTCATAAGGTATATATATATTTTAAATGGTGTCTGGTAAATTTATTGATCATCAATTCATCGATAAGTAAATTCATCTCAAATTTGTTTCGGCTGGGTTTTTCTCATGAACACTGACCAGATTAAGGTTCTATAAATAAATTTTATGCATAAAATAGCTAAAAATATTATATTAATTTAAGACTTGTATTTCCAAAAATGTACAACAATCAACTTTGAAACTCTTATAAAAACCGTAAATTAGATTTATTTTTAGATTTTGCGAATTGAACGAAGCAAAACAATGACATCTAATAAAGTTTATTTTATCAAATTTAATAAGATTTAAAATAATTTCCGATATTTGTGAACTTGACGAATGTAAAGAAGCACTCAAGTAGGAAACTACAAATTATAATTAAAAGCTAGTTGTTCATCTAACCAATGGCAGCAATAGATATACATGAATTTAACATACTCTAGGCTGTTGAAAGTATTCATTGGGAAAAAAAGTCGATGAGTTTACTTTCGATGAATTTACTATCGATGAATTTTCCTACACCCATTTTAAACATTGTGGACAGACCGTAATTTTCAAATCTAGAATAACAATGGTAAGGTAACCTGTTGAAGGCAAACATGGAGGGACCAGGAAAGAATATCCAAAATTCACGGCTATCTAACCACTATTATTGTTCAAAAGTATATCGACCTCCTTACCCATTAGAAACACAAGTGCTCTGTTAACCCATCATTATCCATTACCTTGTTATTATCGGTATCTATGAAGTTAGTATCAGTATCTCAATTGAGGATCCACAAAATAAAATAACTAGTTATTCACGTATATATAACATTTTTAACCTTCTCAACTTAATTATTATTTACAATTCTCTCAGGTCTGGTGTAGATCTTTATTATATATTTAAAAAAGAAAGAAAGAAAATAAAAGCCCCAGAATCCATTGGTGAGTCAATTCTTCCTAATTATGATTATTACTATTCAATTAATAGTAGGGACTTGTTAACAGTAGTGACGTGGTTTTTAAATTCGCCTTTGGTACCAAGACCAATTTTTGAAGGTCTCATCTTGGCATCGATTCTTCTCAAGGTTTATATTGTTCTAGTTGCAATGATTAGACTAGACTTAAGAAATATTAAATGAATTTTATTTAGCACTCCTTGTTTCTAGATGCGTGCGTACAAAGGACACCTGAGCTAGATGACATTTTGTCAGCTGATATGCTATGGAGTCTTAAAAATGCTCAAATAAAGAGGGAATTAAATAGTTGTTAGTAGATTAATAGGAGTTCAAAATTATATAAATACAAACAAAAAAATCGGATTTTTTATCTATTTTATTAAAATATGTACATTTAATGTACTATTTTAACAACCTCGTGGGATTCTCGTCTAAAAATACTCCTTCTGTGCTAAACACTCTAGAAACAAATATTATTTCGAACATGTTGAAACAATTACTTAATGTTATGGTCTAGACTATTTTACAAGATACCAAGGGAAGACCAGGACTTTGTAGAGCCGAGATATAGACTTGGCCTTGACAACAAAACCTAGACTTTGAGGGCCTGAGACCGAGACGTGATCTATACTTTCAAAAATTGGTCTTGAGACTATAACCAATGTCGATAACCACATTGCTATTGGCTCATACAACAAATGAGTCCCTATAACTCGTAAACAAATAATAATAATAATAAAAAAAACCAAGGTGTTATTCATACCCTAATAAACTTCTTTTTTTGTTCCATAACTCAGTTTTTTCCCTGAATCGGATCGTCTTAGACAAATATGATGACACTTTTAAAATAAACATTTCCTATCAACTCTATAATGGAATAAGTTTAATTTAATGTTGATTTCTGATTTGTTTTTCAAACTCAAAAACTGGCTCAAGCCTATAACAAGTCTAAAAATACTCAAAAATGAATTACAGATTCGTAAGTACTACTTGAATTACAGGAAGATAGAATCTAAAATATTTTGAAAAAAAAAAGTTGAATTGTGTTATAAGTAGTATTTGTATGTTTGATTGACTGCCTTATTTACAATATGCATGATGCGTAGGTATATCAGGTATTTAAAAGTAAATATTAATTATAAAGAAGTGACCAGTTACTTCTAATATTTTGATAATTCAATTATTCTGAAGAGGACTCATAGGCACCACTCTGATACACCCCTTCTGAAACTTAGATATATATTTTTACAAGGAAAAGAGTAATACCCAATTCGAAAGCCTTCAAGTTTATTTAGATATTATCAACATATAAAGTTGGACATAATTTAATTTTTTTCCAATTTAAAAAAAAAAATATGAGAAGATTATTTTTCTTTTATCAAAATATATTAATAACAAATATTTGCCCTTTTAAAAATGATATAGAAATAGATACTTAAAATAAAATCAGTAGATTAAATACAACTTTTTAAAAAGTATTTGAATACGTATTTTACTTATGTTATCATATATCATAATATATACTTGATATTTGTTACCCTCAATGTTGCTCTAATACATGGGTTGATAGCATTGAACTCAAATCATATTCTCAAAACAAAAAAACAAGAAATGTTTTTTTCATGACGAGGTTTTTTTCCACTAGCAACCTCAAATCTCAAAATGAAAAATTTGGAAAAACAACTGTACTTTCCTTGTTGCCAACTTTTTAATATTAGACAAAGTTATTATTTAGATATACTATACATTGATAAATTATACCAACATACAAATCAATCGTTAATATGGTACTTGTATGATATTCAAAAATTCAAAAAAAGGTGCAGAATCCTTAATTTAATATATTTTCTATATATCAAAATCATAAGTAATCTTAATACCCTTTTTGAGTTCATATTATGTAGAGTCAGCTGCTTTAAATCAGAAGAGTCAGCTGATGAAAAACAGCTGAAGGGAGAATACAGTGTATTTTTGTTTATCTCAAAAAGTTCGTCGTGATTATGAAGACTTAATAAAAGACAAAGAAAGAACTAATGATTTCATATTTAAAAAAGTTTATCTCAACGATCGGAATACTAATAAGGGGGATAAGTATTTAAATCCGCAGCTGACTAAAATATACATAGTAATAATTGAGATTGTGATAATAACAATGTTTTTAAATGATACTGGAACTTATTTTTGGTTTTTTTCTCCACTTTTAGATTTTCATCAATGTTCTATGACGTGAGTCAATAATATCTGTTTTGTGTACTTTGAACAGATTTCAGTCATTGTGGAATACAAATTATAATCACATATTTAAATTTCAAAAAAACATACTATTGTATGTATAGTTAATATATTTTTATTCAGCATATCGTTATTAATCTCTTAAAATTTACGACCAACCAAAAATACTGTCGCATTTATTAACTATAAACGTAGAATATGAAGCGTTTTACAGCTTATTTTAATTAGCTGATGCTTGGTTATTGTATTTACTCATGTTTTATTTCTTTAATTTTGTAGTACATTTATGTCAAACCGATTTTCTCTTACGATTTTAATGGAATGTTTCCATAATATTATATGTATAATTAAGGATGAACCTTTTATTGAGATGAGTGTCTGCAATTACTCTCTGGTACCTCTGCATTTTATCAGCAGATTGTTATTTGACAATATTAAATAATACTCAATAACTTATTGAAGCTAAAAGGCCTAAGGGAGTTTGAATTGTCTGAAATCCTGGAGAAGGATTCTCACACTTTTTTCTCCATGATTTCATAATAATTAATTAATTAATTGGAAATTAAACTACACGTAATTGTAGTTAGTTGTCGCTTCAACGATACAGATAAGACTGATTGGAACAAAAAAAATTCTCCAGGGCTACATAGGGGAACAAATCCCAGTCCATCACATATTTAACCCTCGTATTATCCTCAAATATTACTAACACATTTTACCCTTCGGGTCAATTTGACCCCAGGTATATTTGCCTCCAGAAAATGATTTACAGAAAATTGTTGACCAAGTTTTTGTGTCAGGCACTTTGTTTATTTGTTAAATACATAAATAACCCCTTGAGTATGAAACCTATCAGTGAGTTTACCAGCCCTCTAGCGCTACCATCAGGCAAAACTTTTAAATTAGAATTAATTTATCTTGAAAATATTACTAACACATTTTACCCTTGGGGTCAATTTGACTCCATGTATATTTGCCTCCAGAAAATGATTTATAGAAAATTGTTTCCCCCCATTATGTATCAACTCAAAATTATCAACTCTGCACTTGCAAGTGTGGGGATGTTAGGCTACACACATAGACAGACAAGTTTTACACAGCTAAAATAGCTTGGGGTCAAATTGACCCCAGAGGAACACCGATGCGTGGAATATGCGTTCAGCACATTGAAAAAATATTATCATGATAATTTTACACTTAATCAGTTGTCCCCATCAAATTAGGAAAAGTCATGAAATATGGAGCAAAAAAAAAAAAAAGAAGTCAACTATTGTTTTTTGAATGATAAACATTGATGGGGGTCAAATTGACCCCAAGGATAATAGGAGGGTTAAATACTTCGAACGCCCAAATCTTCAAATTCAAAAAATAGACCAACATGGAGAATAGTCAATATAAATACAATAATATCTAAGATGACCTATATCAGAGGTCTAGTAGACTAGGTAAAAATAGTGGGGCCAATGAAGGTTCTCCTAAATTAACCTAATTAAAATTAGTACGACAGTTATTTGATCTATATACTTATCTTACTTTCACTGAATAAGATATCTGCACTAACCTGAAATATATTAGAGACTCTCAGAAAAGCATTTCCTCTGTTCGTAACAGTTGTTTGAGCTAATGGTGCTTTTTCCAAATCAAATGATATCTCTGTTACTTTCCATTCAAACTCTGACTTGAGAAGTTTCTTTGGTTTTTTTCGTCATCTCAGCACATTGAGTTTTGATTAGAATCTTTTTAAAAAGGTTTCTCCTGTCAAGATATTTCAATACATCAATTTGTGTGCTTTGATGTACAATTTGAGCGTTATTTAACTTTGTATCTTATCATTTTCTAAATCAAAATGCACTTGTTAGATTTTAAATTAAAACTGAGCATTTATAAAATAGTCTTGAATTTAATATTTGTATGTCTTTTTGATTAAATAAAATTATATTATTCAAGTAGAATCCTTTAACTTGAAAATTGAAATAATGTTTAATATAGAATTAAATTATATGTGATTTCAAAAAAATGAAATATCGAGGTTTTGTGTATATTATTCTTTTTTCCCCTTTAGCTGTTTCTTTTTTAAATTTCTACATATAATCTAAATTATAGTATAACATCACTTTTTCTTTCCCACGAAACCTCCATCATAAAGTGCCAAAATTATGAGTAATTAAGAATAGCTCTTAAAATATTCAAGAAAAAAATCAAAATAATACTGGATAATAAAGATAAAGAAGAAATTTACGTCGAAGGAGAAGCTTGACACGTGATGTGATCAAAGATTTCAGAAAAGTAACAGAACATTGTTCTTCAGAAACGTTAGAATGATAATATCATAAAAAGTCACGACGATAGGTATTGACAGCTTAAATGGTAATTTAACAAATACTTGACATGACTAAAACCATACTACACATAAATGTTTTCTATATATTTTTGCCTTTTTGTTTAGTTAGCAAATATTTTATTTGATTTATTTAGTCAAGTGTAAAATTAGAATTATAACTGGACTTCCGAGATACTTTAATTATATTTAACTTTTCTATTTATGAACAAAGAAAGGGCTTTATATATTTGTTTTCGTTAATTGATTTTATATAGTCTATGTACATATATACCATTTTTTGATTTGATTTTACTTTTGAAGATTGTACTGTGTGATTTCTTCCAGGGGAACATATATTTTATGGATACAATATAATCAACAAAAAAGGTTTGCCATTCTTAGGTTATACTATATGAGTCATTAAAGTATTATATTTTGAAAGTTATCATCTAAAAACAATCAAATAGCTTTCAAAATTAAAATGAAGCCTTTATATACAAGAAAACGTGTTTAACAATCAGGATTTTTATTTGTCTATATGTATAAGCTCTTCAGTTGATGTATGGTATTGTTCTGACATATTAAAGTATATCTATATATGTAAATATATGTATTTTATGTATGTTTTATATATATGTAAGAGGAAAAAGAAAATTATTTGGTACTACCTACAAATAATGTATATTTCTTTGTTGAAATTATGTAAATTCTTTGTCAGACCGTTAAGAGGGAAATATCCCCCCTCAAAAAGAAGATTTGATGAATCATCGCCCACCTTTTTTTGAAAATTTTGTTTAAAATTCATAATAAAACTGTGATTTAAATACATATAATTATAAAACTATTCCTGCAATTACACCATTTTAATTACAGAAGATTATCCTCTACATAGCAGAAATATATTTACCATCCCGAAAAATCATTTGACAGGCGGCTGATGCTAACAGTCTTATTAGTTCAATAGAACCATAAGTCTCGCTCTCGGTTTCTCCTCGTGCTCTACAAAATACCCATCCTTATTTCTGGGGCTATTGTAAAAACTGTTTATGATCACTTTGTTAATATCAGTTGTTTGTTTTATGATGATTTTGAACGGAGAAAAATGTATTACTATACATGGGCAAAATGTTGCGATAAAGCTGTGTTTAAAAAGAACAGAAAAATAACAATTGGTACCACTAGCTTGATAATAATAATTGACTTCATGAGTTTCATCAGTCATTAAGAATAAAATAATAAAAATAAGAAAGTTCAGTAATAAAATAGTAGTATGTTTTCTTCGTGCATCATTGTTGTGACACCAGGAAAATTCAACGTAGGAAAACTCACTGCAAGGATTTAAAATACCTACATATTTGTGGACATTTTGATAAGAATCTTACTATGGAGCATTTTTAAATCATGTAACTAGAAGTACTTCCTTACTAATAGCCTTCCTTAGCCTAATAGATAATAATTCTCTCAGATCTCAAATCAAGGAATAGTATCTTCAAATTTTTTTTAGGACAGCAAAATTTCCTGACATTCATTTTCGAATCCATTTAGTTACGAATCTATCCTGTATTTGACATTTACTATAATAATTAATTTGCACGAATACAAAGGTTCTGCAAATTTTGATTTCACCCGGCCTTGCATGTTCTGAAAGTGGAACAGTATAAAATGTCCATAAAATCCCAGTTTTTTTTGTAGGTACATTTAACAAAAGATAAAGGAGATATTTATATTTATGTAAATGTGTTGTGGTTGAAATGTGGGGATGTGAAGAATAGAAATTTAATGGTTTTTATTTGTATAACTCAAAGTATGAGTTACAACAGCAAATAAAATAATAATAATAACAGTCACAGAGTCTTTAAAATTTTAAACTACAATTTAAATAAATCTTGAAATCCTCAAAACTACATCTACTTCATCGTAAAATTAATGTCTACATAGTGGAGAGGTTTATCTATGTCTATGTAAATAAGGACTGGCAATTATGTTTGTTTGTTTATTGTTTATGTTCTAAGCCGTTTTATCTTCATCATTTGAGAGTTTCATCCTCATTTCCAAGAAAAACCATTTAAAAGAAGGTGTCATACAAATATAATATAAAATACTAGCTTTTAAATAGAGGCCTGCCGTTTTAAAGCTTCGTTTTAATTTTTTACAAAATTTGGTGTATACATTGGTAGGAATAGCCTCTAACGTCAAACGATCTTGGCTAACCTTGTAGAGTTTATTTGACATCACACCAATCCCCTAAATTGACCATTTTCTAAAGCTTTTGATTATATAAGGAAACTCAAAATCGGCCTCCAAAGCCTTTTGAAAATCGTATTTTGGCCTCGTAATCAGCTTTGAGCGACTTCAGGCAACCTAAGAGACCGATGCAACAAAACTTTTGTCCTATTTTGAGTCAAGTTACCCTTAGTTCACTCTGCTCTCTAGTCTTCTAGGCCGAGAGAGATGTGTGTTCAAAGAAACGAACGAACAAAGGGGCTCTCGCTATTTATGTGAGATTACGTAAATGGACTATTCAATGAATATATAAATAATGTAAGATTAACAAGATGTTATCCCAATAACATAAAAATGAACAATATATTTTGAGTCAGTTGTCCATTCGACTTGTCTCTTATTAGTAGGAATGTAAAAAATATGCAAATGGGGTGTGTAAAATAAAAATACAGAAAAAATCAACCTGGTGACTCTGACAATTTGATGAATGTTGAGAGTGAAGCAGCTTGAGCTGTCATGACGTCTTACTGAGCCACAATCTGCTATTCTCCTTTATATATACAAATGAAGACATCGATAATAAATAATAACATTTTGTATACCATAGATTAGAGGCAGAAAATTAACTCAAATTAATGTCAGGAAATTATATATTTTAACTAATAATTATTATACGAGGACTTGAGCCCTTTTTGGCTTACATTTTATTTGCTTTATTAACGTTAATGCATGTATTCCTTCATGTGAGATTTGAAATATTAGGTAGATGTTCTCCCCTCAGTAATAAAGGAAAAATAATAACAACTTTGGAAAACCTAAAGTACTGCTCGAAGAGCCAATTCCACAAAATCTCGCACGCGGCATTTTGCATATTTTTTACATTCCTACTTATTAGTCTCTTGAACATTGACATATGTTGAACTTGAATTGAACACTGGCTGTACAATAGGGGAAGCCAGGAGGACCATGGCCCCCATTTTACTAAAATTTAAAAAATTTGTTTTTATAAGTTTATCGCTACTAAAAATATCTCAGTGGACCAACTTAGAAGATCCTTTCCAATTAATGGCCTCCTCCTTAATTTCAATGTGCAGTCAGCTGCATCAATAGGGTATGGTGAGATATGGTAGCCGCCAATACTTTGACCTTCAGTAAACATTTCAATAGATAAAACTGATGATCAATTTCTTTTTTGTATTTGAGCTACGTCCTTGTAGTTTGTAGCTTTGGCCAAATTGGGCAACTGTCTGAGGAGCCTTGTAAATATTGTAAAACTGTTAAATAACAATTATTTTGTTTGGAATGCCTCTCTTTCACCTTTTAAATAATATAGTTATTTAGTAAAACTCTGGTGATGGTAAAAGTCAAATAAAAAAACAAAAGGAAAGGAAAGAAAAGTACTCGTGACTTTAAAATATTACATTTTGTTTGAATATCTAAGTATGTACAAACCCTAAATGTCTGAATAATTCAAACATTAACAGCTATTACACATCCACAATGAGGGAAAAATTTCAACAACACTAATCCTAGTTCATTTAAACGATGGTGTAAATGACAATTCTGAAAAAAACAAAAATTGTAATTTAAAACTTTGAATTTAAAATATCCCTGGAGTTGATTCTAATAAACATTAGAATCAACAATTAATACAATTATGAATCATGAAAACATGGATTAATAAAAAATCTCTTAAGGGTTCGAGTGTTCTCCTATAACGTCATCATAATGAGGATATCCAACATTTAAGGGATTGTTGTTGTTTTTTAAACCAGTTAGTTATTATCTATCCCAGTACGTCTCTTTGAAATAACATCAGTGAAAAAACTTTAGATAATCATTCAGAGGTCCTTATCTATACAGATCTCTATCAAATAATTTTTAACAATTGCTATTGAATATTGTTAAAAATGAAATTTAAATTAATAAATATATATTTATTTTCAAATCTTATTAACAAGGAATTTACTGGTAATTTAGTCATCTAGTCTTGCTCCGTACTGGTGTACTGAGCCTTGATTAGTTGGTCATATACACATACCATAAAAACACACATGATGATTAATTATACCTCTTCTTACTTCTTGAAGATAGAGTCTAATATATATGTCTAATGAATGAACATATTGACAAACTTAAATACTATAAATATATTAACTACGACAGCTGTAAATCAAATCTACATAAAGCAAATAGCTCTGTACATACACAACATTCATATTTATACTTACTGATAAGGTAAGTAGCAATTACATAATTATGGAAAAAAAACCAATACTTTTTAAAAGAAATCGATCAACTGTTACACATTGTGACTTGTGTTTATTTTACGTGAATTCTTAATACATACATTATATTAAGGGTATATATATGTGATTAGAAGAAATTGTATTTGTGTTTGCCATTTTTTTAGCGTAAGCGTGTAGGAAATAGGTGGTAGTACAGTGCTCAGAGAAAAATAAGACTTTGTGAGTAAATATAAATTACATGGAACGTGCTTCAAAGGATATGAGTATAAAAAAATGGAGCAGGTTTATCTAATTAGAAAAAAGTTGGAGTCGTCAGAGAATACTAACGTTGAGAGGATACTACATACAATAAGTAAATATCGAGCTTTACTTTATATAATATGTAATTTATAAGTAGATAATATAATATGTATTCAAGGACGGCCACGGGGGACAAGCTAAAGGGCTTAAGTATTATTATACTACAGTTGATTCCCTTTCTAACGAGAGATCCATTTATACCTCGTTTGAAAAGTATTTTTAAGAGCCAACATTAATTAGTACTATGGCAGGAGAATGTTGATTTATAAGAGTTCATTCATTGGTCATGATTTTAACCAGATTTAATATTTATTTATCTTTTTCCCTTACAAAATCTCGTTAAAAGTTAACGAAAATTTGTTGTGAAGCTAAGCTTTTTGTTCCCTAAAAGTACTTTATCGGTTACCTTTTTCTTTAGTTCTCTCGCTGTAATTCAACCAAATACACAGGGATACACAAAATTTTTATATAGTACAGTAATACAGAGGGATGGATATTTTGTTGAGGCGAGAGAGCATTCCCGTAATTACTATCTGGTGCCTCTGCATTTTATCTGCTAATTATAATTATTTGACAAAATTAAATAATACACAATAGCTACTCATAATTGGTGCAAGCTCAAGACTCAACGATACTGAATTAAAATTGATTCTGAATTCCAGAGTTACCAGTTCTTTCCTTCCTTAAACTCAACTTTATTTCAACATTCTACCCATGTCCATGCTCATATATTATGTATATAATATCAATATAAAGGAGTTAAATATGCCAAATATGAATTAAATAAACTTAAATTGAATTCGATCATCCTCGATAGAAATACTACTAAAGAGATCATCATAGTGTCCAAATCAGAATAAACTGATTTCAAATCACTTTTTTCTTCTTTATTTAGACTATTTCACCCCCTGTCTCTACTACTCTATTTGAATTTGCCAATTCATTTAAAAAAAAATACATTTGAATGGGTCTATACTGCCCTATCACTATATTTTTTTTTTTTTGTAAATTATTCAATATAACATTTTAACATTAGAGGCTAAATTATAAGACTAAAATTCTAACGTTCTTTTAAGTACATTCCAAGCAACTTTGATATAATATGAGTAGCTTTTATATGAATTCAGTAAATGTAAAAAATAAAAATCTACGACGTTCCTGTGTGAATTCATACAAAGACGACATTTTGTAATAATGGGATGGAAGCAGCTTGATATGAAGTATATATATATATATGTATATACATATATTTTATTAGCTTTTATACAGTACATAAAATAGTATGTACATACTAATCATTGTACGATTTGTAATTGTATTTCATTGCTAAGCATGAAGTACTAGGAATAAAAAATTAATTTTTTACCCTGTTTTTTTAGATATTTTTTCAGTATGAATTTCACAATATATTATGAAGATTTAATTTAAATCCCGTCATAAAAGTACAACTAAAATTAAAAAAGCAGAAAATCTTTATTCGGCAATTTTATTATTTAAAGAAAATTGAGGCACTATGCTCGTAAATATCAAAAAAATGTATACAAAACTATAGGTCTTTTTGAAACTAAACTTTAAAAAACCGTGTTTGTTTGCGAAATCTAAATTTAAGGTTCAAAAATATTATTTCAATGAATTATTCGAAATGGTATTTGGTAATCAAAGAATAAGTAATGTGGTTTTCCAGATCGGTGGCCTTGGCCTTTAAAGCCAGGATCGATTCACATTTTTACAGGTTATCGGTCTCGAACAAAACAATGCATTTTTTAATCTCAGAGTTTCGATCCCTCAAACACAATGTCTTGGGAATTGCAGTTTTGAGCAAAACATTGCAAAGAGTATAACAAAATGTTATCGAATTCGTAAGTTATACTCGGATATAAGTCCAAATAATTTACATCTATGTATGTATATGGCGTTTGTTAATGTATAAAAAATCAATATTACCAATCACATCTCAACGTTGTTTCTTTGTATTCCATCATGAATCTTCACTTTTGATGAATGCAAACCTAATCAATATAACCATATTGTTTACAGCTGTAATGAATTAGCTATTACTCTAGTGTAAATAGTTGAAACTTTCAGTACTTGAATAACCTTAAGATGTTTCCATTAACTTTGAATATTGAAATTTCATTGTTCTTTTATACATAAGATCATTTTAATTAGATTTAAAAAGAGCATAAAGTTCATTCAAATAATACATTTCAAAAAACCAAATGATATTTGTTTTGCAACTATAAGTGTATGTATAAGATTTTAGCTTTTAATCAAACTCAACAAAAAAGAGAGAGTATCTCTTAACTTTTAGAATAATGGTTTTGTGAAATAACTATAATAAACGTTGGTTAGAATTGTATTGGATAGACACTTCATCTTTAAGTTTCAATCGATATATTTATTAAAAGAAATAATGGATAAAAAAAATATTGATATTTCACATTAAACCTTTTTCTTATAATAATTTCATATATTTTACACAAACTACTTGAAAAAAAAAAAATAATTTAAATTTTTTAAAAAGTACTTGACTATGATAGGAATTTTCATATTATCAAAAACGTATGTATTTAAAGGAAATCATTTTAGTAGTGAGATTTTTAATTATTTCTATATGTATATTAAAAAAATCTTATTTGTATTAAGCATAGTAATATTTAACCAAATCCATAGTATAACTCTCATTAATTATACATTCAACACAGTTTAATTTTATTTCAAGGTATTTATTTACCCTGACCCTGTGTGTAAGTGTACATACATAAAGGGTGTCTTATAGTTTTTAAAAAAAAATAAACACAGCATTCAGCATTTTTTTTAAATTATTTAAAAAAATATACATTCAAAACAGAAGAAAAGCATACTTGTGATTCCCTTCCCAAGAAAGAGTTATAATCCTTCATATCTCCCTTCGAAGTTATTGATCATAAAAATGGATCAAGTGGAGAAGTTTCAGTATAGATAACGATGAATAGCTATATTTTTTAAACTAATGGACCAATTTAGTTGAAAATTAGAATGTAGACACATTTTAAAATAGTTCAATTCAAAATTGTATTGAAAACATTTGATTCTCTACAGAAAAATACTTGTTTTTATGTTTTAATATCAAGTCATGAAAAATATCAGACCTGGTGAAGGGACTCACTGGAAACACAATTGTTAGTCCTGTCCTAGCATAAAAGTATTCAAACTTTCTGCATATTAGTCTACTTGTATGATAAAAATCTCAGTGGCACTCCTTTGGAATCAAAAGTTATTATACTAATTTAAGAATTGTACAATTTTTAAGTTTTTTGAAACGGTGAGTCGGGTAGAGTTGAAACATGTTACACGATTTAATACAAATTGCAAAAAAGTGTTTTCTAATTATTTAAAATTTTAAATAATACAATGGAAGTTGGCTGTGTATCCTCAAAATTAATCATGTATGAGTAATTGATCAAAAAGTCAAATTTTTCAATTGTGATCAATCTATGCAACAAAATCACTTTCTTATAACATAGTAGAGTCAACACTTGACGAAACTTTCATACAACAAAATTTACATTTTGTTAATAAAAGTTAAGATAGTTTAAAAACCCATTGTTTGAAATTTGTATTTAAGTGTGTAACGTGTTTTAACTTTACCCCAGCTTTCCTCATTCTAATTTTCAACTATACCTTTTCAAGTTCAATATGGGAATAAGCAATTTCAATATGGAAATAAATAATAAAAACAATATTTAGAAAATTTAACGTACTAATAAAATTTATAATTAATGAAAATAAAAAAATTGCCTAAAGCATAGGACTGTAAAACCCAAGTCTTGAAATTTTGTGAATTGAAAACTCTTCTTCACTGAAAACATCTTCAATCCTGGAGTGGGCCGGAGCATTATCAATTACAAGTACTACTCGCCTTCCATATACATCCTTTACTTTTCTTAAGCATTCACGCACCCAATCCATTGCTGTATCCTTTTTGAAACTTCCTCATTTCCCCTCATGATGAACAAGCCCCAAAGGGACCAATACATCCAATAAAATGAACATTGGCCCCTTTAGAGTCTGGTGCAAATGTAGAGCATCTGCCTCAACGTGGTGAACGATCCATTGATCTTGAAATATGGGGATTAAAGTTCATAAGCAAGATTGGTAAATTTTGAGACTGATAGGAAAGTAAGCTTTCAACAAAATATGTACGTTTATTCCCATATTGAATTTGCTTATTCCCATATTGAACTTGCAAAGGCATAGATTGGTTCATTAGTTTAAAAAAGTATAACTAATTATGTTTTCTTACAAAACCCTTTATGGGGGCTACACAGTATGAAAAGTTTAAATTAGATCAATCTTCAAATTTTTGAAGAACTTTAATTTTGCATATCTTGTATAAAAACATTTCAATCAATGTTGGTCGAAATCAGAGGTGTTGAGATCACCTCTGAGTTTCAAAACTATTTTATAAAGACATATGTGTCATTGCTTCAGACACTGTCAAGTGGTAAAACTAGAATGGATTAACAGTTAATACTAAAAGGCAAGATTAATCGAATTGACAAACGACCAAAAACTACATAATACATTTTCATTTTAGGTGGATAATGCGAAGTTGAAAGGAATCCATTGTACTGTATTTTCAAGCTCTTGCTTCATATTATTATTAGGTATACATATGTACAAAAATACAAACACATTGCACTTACAAATATACCTAAATATACTTCTAGGTAATGGTTCTTTGTATAACTTGTATCAACTCCTTAATAACTACTTAGATCTTCATATAATTACCAATCTGTACAAAAAAACAAAACAAAACAAAAAACCTTACATACACATGATACATAAAAAATAAATGGTTGACTCAAAATCCGTTAATTATCCCAAAATAATGACTGATTGTATGATTCTATGTAATGTAAAAACCCTACCAGGAAAAAATAGACTTTATACAATGGATCATTCAATTTTCCTATTCATCGACTCAGGGTTGTTGGTGGTTGTCAACAAACAAAAAATAATGAATACATGTTACGCATGAGATTTCGAATAAAATGAACCTTTTATGGATGCCTGGTGAATCTCTATTGACATGTAATGTAGATTAATAGAAACAAAACAAAACAAAAATTGAAGTTTATATAATTTGCCCTAATAAAGTTGAAACTTCATCATTGGTATCTTTTGTAACAAGGTCGATCAATATTTATATATATTTAGAATATACATCAAATTATTTATAAATAAAATGATTTGAAAGGACATTTAAATATATTTGCTTGGCGGTTTGTAGGTCCTGGTGGGTCTTCTGAAAAATTTTAGTCCGATACAGATCTATATTTTGTTTTTTAAATCCAGGAGTATTCATTACCTTCAATATTCTCATAGTTGTGATCACTGACAATCATAACTAAATCCGTGAAAAATATAATCTCTCATTTTATAAAAATGAATAATTAACCGAAAATTGATAAGGAAAGACATGTAATTTGATGAGTATTTGGGAAATAGGAGCTAGCTGTTAAGACACTTTACTATATTAACTACAAGCAGTTATTCTCTTTTCCTTATACATACAGAATTGTTAAAAACTTGGAATCGTCGTTGTAGCTCAAAACTTTTCACTTTCATTATGAGCAGTCAAGGATTCTGTGTTCAATCGATTATACATTTTATTGACCACTACTTGTAGACAGTGTACATAACTTTAATACACGTGAGTGGTGCTACATGTTCTCTCCTCAAGAACTAAGGAGCTATTATAACAGCTTCGGAAAACATGGCTGCCAACTACTGGATATCACACACGATAAACACTTAGGTTTTTACAACTCTAATCATAATAATCATTTGTGTAGTATTGACATCAAGATCAGCAAAGATGAGACCAAGATAAGACTTGGACTTGAGTGAATGAGACTAAGTCTAGGTGTTTCTTTCTTTTTCAGAAGAAGAAAATTTAGTTTACATTGTTGCTTTTTTTTTTTCAGCGAACGAGTCATTTCAAAATTGGTTTCAAAACCAATAAACGAACCCAATAACCCCATTACTATATAGTCTGTAAGCATATATACAAAAATCATTTGAAGAATCATGATAAAAAGAAAGAAACAAGTTATACACTTTATGTTGAAAAATATATACGGAACAGGACAAAAATGGTTTTTATTTTGGCAGTTTGTGAGCTGAGCTCAATTCGTTACATCCCTAGGTGTTTTCAATTGAAACATATTTATATAAATTATGTGAAAGCAGTAGTATTAAAATTACAACATTAAGATTATATTTTATACATAAAAACGTCATTTATTACTAATAAAATAAATTTCTAAGGTTTTTAAGAAATGCAATCTATTAATGTACAAATTCAAAAAATAGCAAAGATAATTAACATCATATAACAAATATTCTTTTTAAAAAAAACTAACCAAACTATGCTTGAGGGAATATATATATTTTTTTATTTTGCATAGATCATATTATTTAAAAAAATTGGAAATTGATGGGTATCGTTCGTACACTTCTCAATATGGATCCCTCCATTCATAATTTTCAAAGTTAATGATCCATGCAATATGTATAATATTGCCCCCCCCCCCTCCCCCCTCCTGCCAATATATTCTTTATTTTTTTGCTCAATTCTTGATATATTCTTCATATTTTAGTAATGAATACTTAAAAACTCCGTCTATGCAAAAAAGTTAAGTTTGTTTATGGGCTAAGCATTTTTTGTAGGAACATATGTGTCCTATCAAAATAAAATCGGACTGGTATTGTCTTTTTTAAAAATTCATAAGGAAGCTAAAAAGATTGATTATATCCTGCTTTTCAACTTTGTTGACTGTTTTTTTATGAGCTAAGTGTAAGCAGCGTTTTTTTAACGAATTAATTTGAAAGTTTGATTGTAAATTATTTAACTTTTGTTTTGCCACACGTCATGGCTCTTGACGCAAGACGGTGAATGCATGTAGATGATTAAAATGAGAAAATATATTTAGTACAAGTTTAGAAATTAGAAGATACCATAATTAAATATTACTTAATTAATTATTAATTTACTTAGACTTCAAAAAATGTGGTATCTTATATGAGAAGCTTCGTACAAAAAAAATCAAACTAATTAAGAACACATATAACACCAAAAAAAAAAAAGAATATTTCTTTTTTTTTCGTCCCAATCTACTTTTATGTTGACATGTCATATAAAACAATATGAAATCTAGATTTCTCAATTATAAAAAATCAGTCTTTGTTTATTTTCAACTTTTATTTACATGTCGAATTGATAGTGAATTTGTATTATTTCTTCCCTTAATTAAGACAATCAAAAGAGGCATAACTTTGTCTTATTTTTTAAAAAAACAAACAAATAAAAACCTTTGTGTATTGAAACGCCTAATCAAAAAATCTTCTTGAAATATTATATTGACAAAACACTACAAGTTATTCCTAAAAGAAAGATCTAAAGTTATTGCATTGTATGAAACAAATCAGCATTGCTAATTTCTTTAATGTTTAAATTTACAAATTGATACTATTTATTAGTTATACTTTAAAATACAGTCAAATAAAATTAAAAATTTATTTTAGATTTTATATCCTAATCTTAAGCCCAAAGCATCAAAAACTCTGCTATTGATCTTTTGTTATCATTTCTTACTAGTATTTTGAACGTGAATTATTCGATTAAACCAATGCAATTATCTGAATAGCATTAGTAATAAACTGAGGAAAGCTAAAAAAAAAAAAAAAAAACTGTTGAGAATGGCACGTACCTAATTGACTAACTACCGGCTAATTTCCGAACCTCTTAGGAAAAGATTGAGAGATATAATGAAATTTTGTTATTTATCATATCTGGAACCAAATTGTTTAAACCCTCAAGTTCAAATTATTCCTCATCTACTGTCAATGTAGCAACAACAATAATAACAAAACATAGGGGAAAACCTCTGAGCACGACATTTCATTTTTAAAAGAAAGAAAGAAAGAAAGAAAGAAAGAAAAAAGCTGACATGAAAATAAGTAATATTTTTGAAAAGTGGTAGCATATGCTTGTCATTATATTTACTATTTCTATAAAGTAAAAGGAAAATCCTAAGTACATATTATATCTATGGTTTCAGTAAAACATGTATATATATATATATCTGTAATCAACTTTTTACAAGAGAAAAGATTCTAACTTTTTATTTTTTTTCATTTTCTAAGAATATAAAAATGTGAGCAGTAGTCAATAAAATACATCATAGATATAAGTATTTGAATGTAAATACATATATATATATATATATAAATATATTTGTGTTGACGTATTGTCAACGCACTTGTAATCTTATATGAACAATAATTTATAGCAATACCTGTAAATTCCATAATTATTTTTTTTTTACTTCATAAATCTAAAAGACACAATTGACATATTTTGATCAATTATGAGATTTATATTATATTCATATTTCTGCCACCATAGATTGGTATACTCAAAAGTGTTAACTAATTTATGTTCTCGAGAAAAGGGGTCGGGGACCTCCGTCTCGTGGGTCAAACCTTACCTACATTAATAATCTTCTTTTGTATTTATTTTTTTGATAAAGCTTTAGTTCCAGAAAAAATTGTGTTATATGATGTTTTAGGGGTGACCTACGGAGAAAATTTGATCATCTCATCCTTCAAGGTAGCCTTGACAACCCATGGTCTCGAAAAGAGGTCCTCAAAGTGTAGGATAACGAACATTTTCTGTATCTTTTGTTAGTTAACGTTATTTATATTTACAATTATTTTGGTTGGTTGGGCATGCCCCCTGAAGAACTGCCATACACCCTAAAGACAAACACTCCTGCAGCTTGAAAACCTGTGGTCTATGATCTAGTATATATGACTTATGATATTTACTTTCATTTAAGTTGAGAATTATGCTACTTTTAAATTGAATTTTGTGACACTTTTGAAGAGATAATTAATATAAATTGAAGATAATAATTAGTTGAAGAATACAAAGGTAATCCAAGTTCATTTTTGATAAAATTCTTCTTTGTGTGTATATATCTTATTGTATTATATAAATAAGTCAAATGGTTTTGTAACTCTATTGCTCCCTTTAGTTTAGATTTTGTTGAAATAAGATTTTTCATCTCATGACTCTTTTCATACAATCCCTCATTTAGATATATCCTAGTTCGCAGCACTGAGAGCCTCAAACAGTCTACTATACCTGAGGAATCAATAGCTTGATTGACCAATCAAAATAACTAAATATTATTCAAAAACAAATATGACGTCATCCCTTGAACATCAAACCCCTTTTGTCAGGTGAAGTCAATGACTCTGTCTTACAGGAACCTTATCTTCTCTATGCTATGTTACTACACTAAGCCTTTCCGTGTTTTTCTTACTCCATAGAGACAACAACAGTATATTGATTCCTTTGACAGCAGTCACTAATCATAGTAGCAAGATCCTCTTGATTAAGAATGATTAAAAATAATAATTACTCACAACTATGTAAGTTGTAACAATGATATATCTTATTTTTGACAATTTGTCAGAATTGTCATTTTTATCTTGGATATAATATTGTTTATATCATGAGTACTACATACCAAATGTGATCGTATTAATTAACAAATACAAATCATTGCTTTATTTGGAATTAAGTATGTAATTATAATATATGTAAGAAGCAGACATTAATTAAATTTTAAAACGAAAAAGAAGACAAGGGTACAAAAGAATTTTTATACATGTATCTATTTATATTTTTTTACTTAATAACAATATTGAAAAAAAAAATCAGTTCTTCTACATTAAGCATAAAAAAAAAAAAAACTCTGAACATAAAATAAATAAGAATCTATATTCTATTTTGAATCCTTTAATCCTTTGACTGCTGTGTAATTGGGCTTTTAACAAGATGACGAATCAATCTATTAATTTCTATTAATTGGGATATTTCTATGATTTGTATAACTAATCATCAGAGGGGCACGGAATAGATAAATCGAAAAATGTCTTTAATACAATGTAAAGATAATTTAGTATGAGAGTAAAAATCCGTTTCTACTCAATTTTGAGAAAAAAAATTATCATAATTTTATTTTATTTTTACATTTTACAATTGCGCTCAATTTACTCTTAAATTATAATTTTTTTTTCAGCATTTTCTCACTCCTACCTACAAAAAAAAAAACGTTTATGCTCACATAACCTCATCATTTGAAAAAAGTTGAGATTTGAAGATCATACATCAGATTTGCAAATTCACTCTGAACTATTCATTGTCGTAAATATGTATATACAGGTAAACCTGGTCTAACGGTCACCAGTTTTAAGCCTGTCACTTCACTAAGCGGTTATATGTAGTTTCCACGTAGGAAAATTTATAGCATAATGCACTAAATTCATAAATGCGTGCCCTTGCATTCCCCAAACAATACAGATAAACCTGCTTTAACGGTCACTTTTTTAGCGTTTACTGATTGATAAATGCAAAACTTTAGAAGCTGTGTGATTGAAATCGAAGAGTTAGTTATTCCAAATAATATATTCAAAATACTTGTCACTAGGAGATGGTCTGATGTGTACTTAATACTCATATTTATATGGAAGTCCGATCGTGTATAATTCAAATCCTTTAGATTCATGTCTCAGTATGCAATAAATAATATATGTATTCGTTCTCTATATCTGAGAATGAATAGAACAATTTTAAAAAAGCTAGTGGTACATTATCAAAATTTAAACAGTTTGTATTGATGAAAAAAATATTAATATGCTAAATTAGAAAAACAGAGGTTGTTTGAACAAATGGAAATTTCAGATTTTTTTAGTAATGTTATTGAAAGTTATTATTCATTTTGTTATATAAATAATTGATATTAAAATGAAAGTTAATTTTATTGTAATTGTGTGTACATTTTATAAAAAAGTGTTAAATACATATATATATATATATTATTTAATAAAGTTTATTTTGCAATTAATGCATTCTCTGATGCCCAATTTTCCAGATCATAGTTTTAAAAAAACGTACCTGGTTTAAGCAATTACCTGCACTAAGCGATCACTTTTCCAGTTTCCCTTTGCCTGCCCGCTTAATATAGATTTGACTGTATTTGTGCTTAATATTTTATACAGAGAACTGTTATACTCAAGTATTGACTTGGATCGGAGTTATTTTTGATATGTGTACACGGAAAGTAGTGGTCAAATTGAATGGATTCGTGTTTCCAAAGTCATTACTATAGGCGTTTTCTATATCTGTACTTGTTTTTTCTACATTTCTTTTCAAGGAAATTGCACCATATTGAACTCATTCAACATTTATATATGTACTTTACGTACCTATATAATAGGATCCCAAGGGTGCCATTGAGAGGTTTTTTAATTAATTTAATGATGGAACGTGTTTCATGGGTTTCTTTAGAGAATGAAATAAACAAATGTAACACGCAAAAATTTGTGTACTTTAAATATCCGCAATCGATATAATATGTGGATACATTTTCAGAAGGATGGATGAACATATTTTTAGTTTCTATTTCAACAACAAATGTACCAAAAAATTATCTGGTCATTCCATCAACTTATCATATATGAATACCTACCCCATTACCCATATTTTTTTTATTTTTTTGTTGAATAAAATATATATTTTTACCTATAATAAAAAATAAATAACTAATTACCACATCAAAACGTTTAATACATAAAATGAAGTTTGATATTTTTACGTCAGGTTAATTTTTTTTTCCATTTTTCATGTTATATTTTCAAATACAATTTTGAATGTTTATTTTTCGGATTTTTTTATAAATCATGGGGTCAGAGCAAAAGTAGCTTAACTGACACATAGCACATTCAAAGACATTTCCTTAAAAAATTAGGAAAAATCGTTGCAAATCCAGAGCTAAAGGCTTTTGCCTAACATTTTTACTGCCTACAATGGTTATAATATATCATTACAGGGCTAAAATTACTATCAGTTGATGAGGTCGGGGTAACAATTTAATATGGAAACAAAAACTAAGAAAATAAATTTTGTGAGTTAAATTACTTTTGCTCTGACCTTACTGTGATTTGTTGTTTTTATGATTTATTGTTGTTTTTCTTGCAAGTTGATGTGACTTTATTTTTATTTTTTTAGAGGAAAATAATTTTTAATTAAAATGCTTATTTATACATATAACTACCATGTCTAATATGCAACTTTTCAAGAATTAATAAAGGTAAACAAAACAAAACATTTCAAACTTATGTCGTCGATGTGAAGGATAAAAGTCATATTAGAAATTCCCATTATCTCTTGTGATGTTTGTAGGACCTCTTTATCTAAGAGCAAGATAAAACTAAGACTTTAAAGGACCCAGTTCTTTTTTTAAAAAAATTAATAATCTACATAGTTACTTGGTTTTGCATTTGAATACAAGACTAAAACTTTGAAAAAGCCACAAAAAGGAACTGCACTTGAATTTGTCTGAGTTCTATTCAACTATGTGAAAACTAATTTATTTTAAATTCGTAATATAATTTTATAGTAAAGTATAAAGATTATCATATTTTTTAATGCTTCTCAGAGTGTGTCTTAGGTTTGGCAGTAATAATTTAAATGGAAGTCAATGTATTAATAGCAATTTATAATTAATTATGCATATTATAACTGCATATTGAAAAAAATTGAATAACGTGAATTAAGTATTCACGTCTATTGCCTAAAAAAAATTATACAAAATAAATTCAACTTGAGTGGCAGTCACTCATAATGATAGTCATTCTAAGCAGTCTATCTGTAAATCTTAAGCGTTTACTCGACTGTGCAATATTTTGTGTGGTTTGTAATATGTATTTTACAATTTCTAAATCTGTAACTTTTATTCCTTCATTCTTGAGGGAGTACTAACAAAGTGTAGCACATAGTCTACAAATAATTAATAAAATGCATAATCGGGGGGGGGGGGGGACTTTGAATCTTTTATAAAATATAATCTTCTGATAGATATGAGTTTGTACTTATTTCCTTCTGAAGAGAGTCAATATTTTCCCCTGTAAAAGGAAAATATATTAATAAAAGTGAGCATTTTGTTGAAGTGAGAAGCTATGCCTACAATTACAATCTGGTACCTTTACATTTTATCTGCTGATTGTTATTTGACACTATTAAATAATAGCTACTTATAATAGTAGCGAGCTTTCACCTCAAGGATACTGTGAAGAGTGCATTAAAATTGATCAGCAAGGTTGGAGTACCAACTGATATTTGTCTTTTTTTCCTTACATTCAACTTTATTTCAACATTTTGCCCACGTTTATACCTTTTCAAGTTCAATATGGGAATAAATAATAAAAAACAATATTTAGGAAATTTAACATAATAATAAATTTTATAATTAATGTAAATAATAAATAAGGTGAGACGAGCAATGGAGTGGGTGCGTGAATGCTTAAGAAGAACAAAGGATGTATATAGAGGGCCAGTTGTACTTGTAATTGATAATGCTCTGGCCCACTCCAGGATTGAAGATGTTCTGAATGAAGAAGAGTTTTCAATACACAAAATTGTAAGACTTGGGCCTTATAGTCCTATGATCAATCCAATTGAGCATATTTGGTCAATATTGAAATCCTTAATGAAAAGAGAATTAGTTAGAAAAATTGAGAATATTTTAAATGCTGAAAGAAATGATTGCAGCATTTCGAAGCAAAGATCAAGAGCTCTGGAACATTGTATTGAAGAAGAACATAATGAAATTACCTCAATGATTTGTAGTAATTGTATTGCTAGCATCCAGAATCGTTTTGTGGATGTGATTAATTTTGTTGACATGAGATTCTAATAAATTTATTACTATATTAAATTCCATGAATATTGTTCTTTATTATTTATTCCCATATTGAGCCTGCTTATTCCCATATTGAACTTAAAAAGGTATAGATATTAGCTGCTTGTAGCTTATATGGTAAAAAGTCATGCATGCTGCTCTCTTCCTTAATTTTCATCAAATTGTCATTTTTTTGCTTTTTTTTTACATACTTTTATTTACAGCTCTATTTATCCGTATAGTTGTTCGAATGCTATACAACTTAAATCATTGAAGTCGTATGTAAATAAAACTAAAGACATACAAAAGAGCTTTTTTACGTGATTTCATCACTCTGAAAGTTGACATTTTTGCAGGAAGCATAAACAACCAAATTTTATAATTTTATAATTATAAACCTTTGCTCCTGGAATTGATTCCATAGTTTAGTTTTTTTTTTAACCACAAAAACTATGCCTTTAAAAACTGGGCTCACCTTTGGTTTATTATGCTATCTATTATGACAGTGAAAGCATACTTTATATGTACACGTATCTTTAATCGAATTTCATAAAAGCTAGCTATAAAATGAATGAAAATTCTTAAACAATACTATATTGGCTATATATAATATATGTATATACGGCATATTATATGTTAGAAATACAATCACCGTTTTTTTACACAAGATAAAGTACATTTGTATTATTCGGGCTTTTTTTAATCTCATAATTATGTGGTGCTTACATTAAATTACATAGTTTATATATATTATATACATATGCAATTGACTAGGGGTGAGACGGTTCAGTAGCAAATCATCAAATGGGACAGTATGACCTTTACAATGCCTTCGGTTCAGCACAAATTTTATATTTTTCTATATAAAGAATTGTCTTTCATACAAAATGTCATCAAATTTTGAGTATAAAAGAAACAACAAAAAATAAACATTTTAGTTTAGTTTTAACAATACGCATATATATTATATATATATATATATATATTTAATACAAAGACACTCTAAGAAAATTCATTTCTTAACAATTTATTGTCTTTGCATATATATTTGCTGATTAAAAAAAATCTAATTATAAGGATTTAAAAAAAAAAAAAATTCTAAAATAACTTCATTTTAACAAAGCAATTGTGTATTAGACACGCATACATATTAGGGATGTGACAATACGTTTTTAACTTGCAATATGAGGGACTTTCAATAATTAATTTCGTGATACATACGTCTCCTTAAATTGAACCTATTATGTACAAATAAAGGAATATATTGTATAATCGTGTAAAAAAAAATATTTATTTTTCTAACCTACTCATGATGCTCGTTGGTTATATGTGGCCGGTGAAGATTTTAATATTAAAACATTTCCTTTCTTTTATATATATGTTATGTGCCATGCCAACAATAAAGCAAGTTTGTTTTTAAATATTGAAAAGGAGAACTTTTAAGTTTTTTTAATTCATAAACATAACGGCCAAATATTTTGGAGTCATATTAAGACCTATAGAGAACGGTATTTGCTAATATGACACTATTTATCAAAAAACCAAGGATTGTTGTTTATCCAACAGAGCAATTGGATGAATGTTACGACTTCATTTGGAGCCCATATGGTCCCTGAAATAACGTCCATCTTTTTCATAACCCCAGAGATTTATTTAGTGGCAGTTGATTTTTTCCTATAATACTGTTGAAATTATTGGAGTCATTATTAAATTAATCGAAACATACAATTAATACAAACGAAAGAGAATTGTTTCAGAAATATGAAATCTAACTCATTTTTGAAATATTTCAGATAAACTTGGTTTCTTCTTGACTTCACATATATATACTCCGTTTGATTCTTTGATGAAGCTAATGTGGCCTTAGATCACAATGGTTGGGTAAATACCATCAACCTACCAAATTCAATATTCAACGTGGATTCAGAGAAGAAATTTTTTATACACATTTTTAAATTGCAGATATGAAATCAAGATACTTTTTTCATAATCCGTGCGGATACGAATATTTCATATATTACCAAGGCAGATTCAAATAATCTGCTACTGCAATATTTGATACACTTGTAATATGTATTCATCTCCGACCCAAAGGTTTATGCATTACAGTATGTTCGGGAGTAATTTTATTATATTTGTATATGAAAAGGAAGTATGTACATATAGGTAAAAAAAATCACTTTTAAACATAACTTTTTTTTTCTACCATATGAATGATTTTATTTTTAAATGACAATTACACTTGAATATACTATATGTCTGTCCTTAGAAACTTTTCCTTTTCTAAATCACTTTTATCATGTATGTACTTATATGTATATATAGATAAATATTTCCTTTTCAGTTAATAGCTTCCGTTTATCAGATTTTTTTTTGGACTATCTACCATTATAGATTTACCTACATAGCTCGAGTCTTTGAATTGAACAGAAAATGCTTTGAATATATGTATATAAATAGTTTATCTATGAGAAAAAAAAATCATTTCTTATTCTGGCGTTGATAATTGCACATTTCTACATTTTTTATATGTTGAATAATACATTACCTAAAAAGAAAAGCAATTTGTATTTTTTTAGTGTATTTTAAGTAGTAACAAAATGAGTATATAAGTTTTAGCAAATGTTTTATAGAAATCATCTTAGGGATAGCTCAATATTAAGACTGTCTTTTTCTCAATAGACATATAAGTGATATTACTAAATTTAGGAACAACAAAATTTGCTCGGATATTTCAAATAAAATAGCCCACTTTATAGTCAAATATCTTCAATTATTTTTAAAAAATATAACTAAAATAAATAATACTCTTGCTGAAAATTTTGTTTATGTTACTATGCAACAACATTTTTGTGCCCATAAAATGGCTCTAATATATTAGCTTTTATATTACGAAAATGAAAATTTTTCCTCTATAAGATCTAAAAATTGATTTAGGTTTTTTGAATTATTAGGACACATATAAGATTTAATATTATTTTTTCATAAAAAGAGAACAAGTTAATGATAAACAAATGTTATAGAGTAAAGCTTAGTCTAGTTTTTTGTAGTTTTAAAAAAATGTTTATAATATTTATGTTCTGAGCTTGAGAAAGTTGCTTAAAAGTAAGACAAATGTTGTTGTTTTCTCTTTTGTAACTTATATTTTTCCTTATTTTAGTGGATTCAAAATAGTGTCTTATTTTGTATTAAGAAAAAATACTCAACTGGCGTGTAAAAATAATTATTGATTTTAAGTTATTGTAAATAACAAATAAAATATTAGTATTGAAATCAAAAGACATATGCAATACCATAAAGTAAGTCAGCATTGCTATTTTTTTAAATATACATCTTGCAATTTATCAAAAAAAATTACATGGGTCAACAGTCAAAAATCCTAAGACTGGAAATAGAATATGTATTAAAAACACAAGCGTATCATTATTTTTTAATGCATAAAATGAGTATTCTTATAGGTTTAAATTGAAGTTTAAAAATTAGCTCAAAAAGTAGGGTCCAATTTCACAAAAACTGTCTGACTCTCGAAAAAAAAAATTACAGATTTGAAATAAATGGGAAAAATTAAATAATTTTTATTAAACTTATACCCCTTAGAATTTTTGATATTTCAAATTTGTTGACCTGTGTTATTTAAAGTTATAGGAAAATTAAAAGAACAATAATATAATTGAAATTTTTTTTTTTTAAATTTTCAAATTTCGTTTAAATTTGTGTCAGCTTCACAAGTTCGAGTTATCAAACTTCTACTAGGTTATTCATGAATTCACATGTAAATAATCAATTTTAAAGTGAAATGTTTGAAATTAAGTACATACTGATAAATTGTTGTTCAAAATTCAATATTTACTCTGTATTTGAGATTTAAAAATGTATTCACCTATTATTACCAACTCATCATGTCATCTTCAATAATTTCATAAACTTTTGTCGAATTAACTTAATAGAAAAAGTTTATATAACTATATACAGAATCCTTATTATTGTTTTAGATTAAAATTATAAATGCAAAATTATATATGTTTTAGCATTAAAACTTCAAAGTAGGGCTACACAATATAATTAAAAGCTAAAATCAAATTACTTGAGATAGTGTTTTATATCATTCTAACAAAGATGTGTTTAAAAATGTTTTTGAAAATCTATTAAAGAGGTTTAATTATTTAAATACATAATATTAATAAAATAAGGAAAAAGTGTAGTATTTCACCATTTAATATATAGAAAGCACTTTTTTTTAAAATCCGTTGAGTTAATAAAATATTTGACTAATAAAGCAACGATCCATAAGGGAGAATACATTGACTTCCTGGTGGATATATGGATAGCTGGCATTTAAAGATCAAAATGTTCAAACTTCAATACTTTTGGTTGCCTATATTTTCAAAGGAGGCCACAATTCCCCTAAATATTTTAAAAAAGCGATGCATTTAAGGGAAATCAAATGACTTTTTTTTCTCTAAAAAAAAGATCGAAACTATCGTTTCTAATATAAAAAAAAAGTAACCTTTTTTTTAATTTTATGCAAATTATCAGGGGCGGTGGCAGATTTGAAAAATATGCAGTAGAGGGTTTGTAAATAAAACTTAAATTTGAACCAAGCTGCCATTTTATATATTTATTTATATGAACATGACTTATTAAATTAAATCGTCATTACTGTTCAATCCTATTTCAAAAACTTTTCCCTTAATTTAATAAAAAAAATATTTTGATTAAAATTATTAGATTTTACTTTTACCATAAATTTAGACAGATTATTCAAAATTCATGAATTCAAATATATGTACTTTAATCGTTATATTAATTTGTAATTGTATTATAAATTATATACTTGAAATGGCAAGTCAAATAACAAGGAAAAAAAACGCAAGTTGTATTATAAATGCGACACAAATTGATTTTTTGTCTATTTCTTACGTTTCAATGTTATTTTATTTCACGAAATAACACAATTATATTTAAGCATTTTTTAAACAAAATGCAGTCACTCTATTTTGCATTGCATAAAATTTTATAATAATTTTAATGCTCAAATCAAAAAATACAAATACTTTTGTCGTTTAAAAAAAAATAAAATAATTAATGCTACAGCGTTTAAAAATACAATAACTTTACCGATAAAATTACATTTTTTTGTACACTGTACTTTAATAACCTTATCTTGCATATTTACATATCTTTTTTTTTTTTGTGCATAATTAAAGTTCATTGACTCATTTTATAAAAAGTTACTTGTACATGGTTCATATCCATGTAAGTTCATCAGAATAAAAATATGAATATAATTAATTAGGTAGAATTAAATTACTCCTATCATTGAATTGTACAAATGCTACACAACATTTTATTTTTCTTCAATTTATATTAGAAATAGGGAAGACATTGAACAGGGTTTTTTTAAAAAAAAAAACAGATCTTAGTCACTTTTTTGATACATATAGATGTATACAAATGAAAATTCAAGCTTTTTTTTTTTAAATTATAGGATGTGCCTGATATTTAAATGAGAGTCTCGAAGGGACCCTTATTTTAAAAGTTATTTTTAATTTATTGTGTGCTTAAAAAATTATTTCAAAATTTAAGGGTCAGGTAACCTAGTTATAATACAAGTAATTTTAATTATTAGCTATTACAGAATGCTCTAAACTTCTTCTTTCCTCTCCTATAATTTAAATCCAAATATTATACTCATCCTAAGTGTTGTAAATTCTATATTATAACTCAAACAGTATCCTTTTTTAGATGTTATCACTTAAACAAAAGAAATAACTTGTATCTATACAGCAAAATATGATGTAATGAGATTACGTGTTGAATTCATTTAAAAAAAATTTATTGTCCAATGAAAATCATTCTGGATTTTAACTAAGGTTATATTGTATCTCTCTTTCTTCTTAAAAATAAACAAAAGTTTATACAGGAATTCAGCCAAACAAATGAATATTTAAAAATCATGAATTTTTTTTCTCTGATTTGGATTCATAAAATTTTTTAACCTTCTGAAAACCAATTTCTTTTTATATTGTAAATCATATGAGATATTTTTTTCCCTTTTGGTCTTAAGTAAAAATAATTTTTGTATCCATAAACCATTTTTTTTAAAAGCATTTTCTGTGCAATTCAAAGTATCTGCAGTTTGTTGAGTCTGAATTCGATAATGACTGACTTTGTTATTTTTCATATAAAAACTATTTTTTTTTTAAGAAATTTACATCTCACATAAAAATAAAATAGTTTTATTCAATAGCACTGACACAAGCCTTGTGCCTCAAATAGTCCAGACTCAAAATGCCGCGTATATTTACAAAACTAATTATCCTAACTCTTTGAAAAACTGTTATACACAAAACAATTTTGATATGCCTGTTTTCTCTTTTATTCAGATACAATTCTATTCATCTCAACAATGATTCACTATAGGTTGAGGCTTTCCTCCAAAGAAATACTGGGACATTGCCAAAACCGGCAGCAATTTTAAAACAAATACTTCTGTATCCAGGTTCTCATGAACACCAATGGTTACTTATAAGCAGTGACACCTCGCTATTAAAATTTAGGGACAATCACAACGACCATATAGATTATAAATTTGTTAATGAATCAATTTGTCACATTTAAATATTGATTATATTATTGTATGATTTCAGGAATCAACTTCTTCTTTTTAGCTAAAAAATGAACAAATGAACTAAAAAAGTGTAAACAAGTTCATAAGTATTTTATGAGGAGGGGACGCAGCTATCAAATATCCGAGACCTGAAGTAAAATTGCACAAATAAAAATGTCCCGGAAATATTATGATTTTTGGATCTCATTTCCTGAAATCAAAACTGCTGTGAGCACATAACATTTTGAAATTTTCAAATAGAATAAATTGATGCAAAAAATATATTTAAAATTAGAAAAACCCAATTTAAAGTAATGTAATAGCTATACGTACCAACTATAAAAAAAAATGGGTTAAAAGGTAAATGGGCTTACATGAAAATTTAAAATGACTCCTCTGGGCATTTAAATGTAAATGTTGTATTTATTTTATTAAAGACTTGTGTTTTTATATGACTTTGATTTTCTTCTATTTGAAAAAACTATAATAAACAAATAAAAGAACTTTATGTCATAGAAAAAGTATCAAATACAAAAAATAATTTTTATCATTATGTCACTGAAACATTACATATTTTTGGATAAGAATCTAAAGACAATGTGTAGGCGGTTGGTTACAAAGTGATGCAAGAGATAAATATTAAAAAAGACTATTTTAGCCATATCCCATATTTCCTTCATTAAATTAAAACTTGAGAGTATATCAAAAGTAATGATATTTCCAATTTGAAGGTTTGAGGCTAAGTGCATTTTTGTTGTGAATGTTTGAGTAAGATGTTAGAGGTTAAACAAAGATTTTGTTCTAAGTAGTAACAAAATTTATGTCTTTTCAAGTTCAATATGGGAATAATAATAATAAAAAACAATACTCAGGGAATTATACATAATAATAAATTGTATAATTAATGAAAAAAAAAAAAGATTCAAAATTCAATGCAGTTATTAAATTATTTCATTTCATTTATTAGAATCTCATGTCAACAAAATAAATCACATCCACAAAACGATTCTGGATGCTAACAATACAATTACTACAAATCATTGAGGTAATTTCATTATGTCCTTCTTCAATACAATGTTCCAGAGCTCTTGATCTTTGCTTCGAAATGCTGCGATCATTTCTTTCAGCATTTAAAATATTCTTAACTTTTCTAGCTATTTCTCATGATAAACAAGCCCCTAGGGACCAATACATCCAATTACATAAGCAATGACCCTTTTAGAGGCATCTGCTTCCACGTGGTGAACGACTCATTCATCTTGAAATATCATATTGAACTTGCTAATTCTCGTACTGAATTTTCTTATTCCCATATTGAATTTGCTTATTCCAATATTGAACTTGAAAAAGTATAGTATTTCAATGACTTTCGAATTGACTCTGGTTTCTTATACATGCACAAATGTTGCTATTATAAGCTTTTGTAGAGTTAATATTCATTTTTTTAAAATAAACTACCTCTTCAGACACGAGGAAAAAATAGTTATGAAACTAAAAATATTATATTTATACCGTAATTGCACATACCTACAAAAAGAAGAATGAGAAATGAAAGAGCTAGTAGTGATGTTAGGAATTGTGATTTTTATCATTTCATACAAGTAACCAACGCTCAAAAAAAGAAAAGTTAAGAAAAAGGTACATTTTGAATGAATTGATGCAATTCAATAGAACTCAAGAAGCTTTTGATATATCATGTCAAAATGGCTTTGACAAGTGATGATTTTATCAGAAAACATTATGAAATTAAAAAGCATCAATTGAAATATAATCAATAAATGCTGGTTAGATTTTATACAAAAATTGAGAATCGTTTTCATTAGTGATATAATTTATGAAATTGAGTTTATTTCTTGAGCATTCATATTTGCTCAATTTTGAAAATCTTTTGAATGAATTTTTTAGCTAATTAAACGTCCTTTTATCAATAAAACTATGAGTTCGAACAAGGAAAGTTTTTTATTGCTCATGGCTAAAATTTTATAAAGCATAATTGAAGAGTTCCATGTGATTCCGTGTCAAAATGACAGCTATTCCGTGATGAGTCTAAATCTTTCAAATCCATTAAAAATGACCCAAATCCATACTTGAGGGTTAAAGCTCTGAACCAAGTCGTGTTAAGAAGCAGATATCTGGAACCTGAGCCAGGTTTGATAGCAGTCATTATCTCCATACTTTAGAGATTTAAAAAAACCCTCATAACTTGCTGCATTCATTAACTTACTTAAATATCCAAAGAAATCCATTCTGAGTGATAGTGTAAAAATTAAATCAAAATTAACAGATGGATATTTTGAAAATTAGTCTCTCAAATCTACCTGTTGTAGTGAAGACTAACTAGGCACTTCATTACTTAAAAATATTTCATTAAGAATGTTTGATTTTTTTCAAACTGTCGCCAAATATTGATAGACATATTTTAATATATAATTTAAATGTGGTAAGCAATTAGCACTATTAATTAAGACTTTTTAAAAAAAAAAATTTTTTTTTCAATGGTAATCCTTGAATTAATCCTTCCCACAAAAACAAAAAAAAATGAATTTTCATCCCAATCAAAGGAGTCTGATAATCCTTACTCTGATAAACCATCACAGGAATGTTATAAATAATATAGAATACAACTCAATAAATATGTAATTGGTTTTTAATGAGTTTTTGTCAACATTTATTTTGTTCATTGAAAGTCCATAAAATATAAACCACAAAAAAAAAAAAAAAATTGCAAACCCTCGAATAAGTAGTTGTTTCTATGAGGGGGGGGGGATTGTTTAAGACTCTCTCTCGGTGCAATGAACTAACATTTTAATTTTATTGCATGTAAATTATTTATTTTGTTAAAGAGCTATGGAAAAGTGTTTGAGAGTGATTTAATTTTGGTCGTTAAAAGGGCCGAAATATTTAGAATAATCATTCATGACCATATAGAAAACAAAATCAGTTTTGGACACATAAAATCAATTAAAAATATTTTTTTAGATAAAATAAAATAATAATAATTTTTTTTCTTTCAAATTTCACCAAAAACTTTTATTGAAACGATTTTTTCATTATATATATATATATATATATATATATAATAAAAAACATGTAATAATATTTCCTTTACCATTATCACAAATAAACATAACAAAATTAAATTTTCTTTCTTAGAACACATTGAGCCAACATGTTACATCCCAATAAAAATAATATTATAATAATGTGTTTCTACACTTACAAATATGTATGTGAACAAATAGAAATAGAACCATACAAAAAAATTTCTTTTACTCCTTAAATTGTTGCTTGAATCCTAATGACCACATGAATTACTTTCATACTTACATATGTACAATTACCATGTGTTGTTTATCTTCATTTTTAAAGTTTAAATTCAAAACTTGCTACATAGGTATACTAATGGTTGGCTCTTTGTTTATTATGTGACATCCTGCAGCTATGTCTACCTGATGGTTAGTTAAATTAATTCCAAGACTGTAATTATAATTATTTCATACTTTTTTAAATTGAAGTTACAGTTTTTAATATTTTAAATGAAGTTTTCTGTACATTGATCACTCAGTAAGTTCCTCGTTTGCTTGATTGATACCTTCCAGAAGATAGCTGAATAAAGAAGAGGTGGGCCTTGGTGAAGACCTGGAATAGGTCGGCCATTGCAGATGTGACAAAAACCTTTATCTCGTCCATATTTCTGTATGTTATGGTGATAGCTTGTCTCACCATTTCAACACTTCATACAGGAAAGTTCAAGGAAGAATTTGTTGGTCCAGAAGTTGGATGTCAAAAGTTATCCAAACTTTAGTAGCAAAACTTATTTGTTGAAAAAATGGATTTTATAACGAAGGAAAATGCCTGATTTCAAGTTCTGAAATTTGAATTTGTGGTAATATAGTTGTGTTTAATAAATACAAATCAACTTTGTATGTTAAAATCATCAAGTTTTTTATAAATCTGAAGCCTCTTGGGATGAGATGAATCGTACCCCAGTTAAAATTAGCTTGATACTCTTCAAAATTTCCTCATTCAACTTATTATAGACATAAAGCTTCCTCTCATAAGTTGGTCTCTCCTTTTCCATATCCAAAACACTTTGATCATCCATCCAATTCCCCTCCTTCTCTCATTAACATTTCATTCTCATCCAGATAATGGTATAGGAAGCCATAACCCAAAGAATGTACAATATTGATTTTTTTGTACATATATTTGTACTCCTATATTAAAATCAATTTTTCATTATAAAAATTTATCAAGTCACCTTAATAATACCATATGGTACAATGTTAAAGGAAAGAAATTGAACTACTATTCAAATTCTCTATCAAAACTCTGATTATATTTTTATACTAAGCTATTGAGACTATTTTTATATTTATTAGACTCAAGTAGTATTATGTGAATGTTTTATATGAGTATGCAAGATCAAGATACACTATGATAAATTGTTCATTATCAATAATTGAACTTAGATATATGTAATCCATGAGAATTGCTAATCTTTTCATTTCCTTTCTATCTATTACTATAATCAATCACGAGCAACCCAAAAAAGACAAATAACCTTAACAAAATCTCACAAACCATTAACACATGAGTGTGAGTGAAGTTATTGAAAAAAAATATACTGATAAATTATTTCTTCGTCTTGATTTTTTCTCTTTCCTGAAATCTCGGAAGATTAAAAAATTTATTATGAATAAAATATGCCAATTCATTATATTCCTTATTTTGAGTCATTCGTAGAATACAGAGTTATCACAATTACATAAAAGTTAGATTTTTAGTCAATTTTAGGTATTTGAACGTTAATTGCTGTAACTCGAAACAGCTCTTGTTAAGTTATGAACAATATTCTACATATTTTCAGGGTTTTTGTACAGGAAAGATTGAGAAATACAATATTTAGATCACATCATGACAAAAATTTACCTTGTTAGATAGAATGAACTCGAACATAAATAATTTGTAAGCTTCTCTTTATCATGTCGTGCTTTTTGAAATATGCAAAAAAAATAAATAAAAAAATAATATAAATAAATAAAATGTACTGTCTCTTGAGCTGTTTCCATCAGTTGACTTTTTTCTAATGTAAAGCATCTAACACTACATATAATAAATTCCCTAGCCCTTAGTAAATCAAAGTTAATATATGTTGTTTTTTAAAAAATAAAATAAAAATCCTTTCTCCTTTTGAATGTCAGGGTTGGCAAGGACAAAAATACAAAACATGTCGCATATATTTATTTTTGAATGTTAGATGAGTTATTATTTACTCTTGTCTCAGTATTAGGTGATTCATATAAAAGCTTATAAATATCCAGTACAAGTGTCAAAATGAATGATAAATATTCTACAAAATCTTTTTTTCTAGACAGTAGAATTGTACGTCATGAATGGCAAATATTTTTAGATCTTACCTAAGATTACAAGAAAATTATATTTCACTCAACAACCAGTTGATCTAAAAAATTAAATGATTCTAAAATGATCCGTTTTCCCACAATAAGTGATTTGTTTTTAGTTGATGTCGGAGGCCTGAAACTTTGGAATTTTGTTTTCTATTGTTTTTAACAGGAAATATGTGATTAATTTAAAAAACTCTCTAAAAAGTTGATATTTTAATGAACATCTGCAGTACTATAAAATATAAATAACCTGTTACAAAGGAAAAAAAAAGTCAGTATATATATTTCGACTACTTTTCAATAATTTCAACTCATTTTTAACATAAAATATTGAAAGGTAAGCTAAAAAATGGTTTTAGAAAAATTGACATCAGTGGAGTATAGATTACACTGTCCAAAATGAATCCATAAACTACGGGCGGATTAGGGCAATATGATTTGAGGGCCGCCTAATAGGGCATTTTTTGTTATATTAGTCATTATAGATATTTTAAAACCGTTTCAAGCCATCTCTGTCTTTGGTGTAGTATTAGTTTTGTACATGAGAGTAGTTCTTCACTTTTGCAAATATCTATTAACTTCCAAATATATGGATGCGAATAGCCGAGATGTTTATTCAGTGCATTATGGAAGCCTTCAATGCTACAGTCAGTTTTAGGTTCCCCATTTATAGTTCAATTATAGACATTTCACAGTTCAATTCGATATATTGACTTTTCTCTTCTCATGTAATTTTGTCTTCATCTCTCTCAATTGTCCTAAATAGGTTGTTTCGAAATAGAAAATGAATTCAGGAGGTATATTTTCGTCTTCAATTAAATCCTCAAATGTATTTGTTACGTCTTTAGGTGGCACAATGAGCTGAAAGTTGTCGTATAGATGTACTAAGTTCATTGTCTGCGTTATATTTTTCCTTGTGTCCAAGTATTTTTTGCATATATGTTTTTCGAGAAATGAAAAAATAAATCCACACAATGTTGTTTCAGGGATAGATATCCTTCGTCTTCTTGAGCACGATAGCAAATACTCTAGGAATAGCAATATTGATAGATAAAATAGGTAGTTATTTTAAATGTGTCATCCATTGCCCATTTCCTGTATTTTGAATGGATAATTTTTTTACAGATTTCCATCCCATTATATTCCTTGCAATATTATTAAGTGAAGGAAATTTGGGAATAGCGGCTCCATCGATGTTCGACAAAGCATTTGTGTGTAGTGATTGAATTGATTTATGAGGATTTTGAAGTATTTCTAAAATTAGTATTTCAAAATTATCCAAAGAAATGCTGGTGCGGACTCTTGCATTACATTGCATGTCTTTTTTTTTTTGAGTGCATTCTTACAGCATTACATCTTTTGCCAAGATTTCTCGATTCTTGTAATAGATAAAGTTAAACTTAACACCAAGAATATCTTTTTCAATTCCTTTGAATTTTCACAACTTTTGCATTGATTGTCTTCAAATATTCAACTATCTAAAATACAAGTAATATTTATGTTTATAGGCAGAAATGGATTCGTACAATAACTTATTTTAAATACGTTATTTTTTAAAAATAACATAGAAAAGACTTTAAACAAAAAAAACTAATCAACATTTTATGAAACAAAGAAACTCAAGACCGATGTTCATAATCTGTAGTCAAGCTTTAATCATCCCTTGGTCCAAAGATTGATTTTGGAACATATAGTCTATTCTCGTTGAAGGCAACTTGTCTCTAATAGTAATTTACTGCGCACGGTAAATAATTTCATTTGTCAGAGTCAAGCTTGTTCATAATTCAATTCATTTGTCCTTTCAGCTAATTTTCAAAATGTAAAATACACTTATGTTTGCACATTCTCACTTTAAAACCCATTGTTTAATTTATTTGCTAAGACAATTAAAATCAATGGTACAATATGGATTAAACTCATCATTTCCCTTCTCTGTTAAAAAAATATAATTCATAGTTCAGTTTTATGTTATAAATTATAAGATTGATATGTTTGTTTGTTTAGCTCCTAGATTAGCCCCACCTCACCGGAACTTAATCCGGTATCAGCCGGTTGTGAACTACCTAGGAGCTAACTTTATTTTCAAAAATTTCATCAAAGGTACATAATAATTTATAGGTTCTGAAAATGAATTCCTCCAGGAAAATCCTACGGTCCCCGATCTCGTCATAGAGCTCTTTAATTTTTAAATGCGTCCGTGGACAGTGATAAATGAGGTGGAAGGGAGTCTCCTCGTTTTCTCCACAAAGCCGGCAGATGGGACTTTCTATATATTATTTTGTAGAGGTGTCTCCCGAGGTCTATGTGGCCTGTTATCATTCCAACAATTATTGACATTTGCTTTCTTTTGAATTTGAATATTTTATTACCAATGTATGGCTTGGCGATGAACAGTTTTGATTGACGACATGTCTTCATTGCTTTCCATGATACTCGCCATTTATCTAGGGATATTCGTCTAAGGGCGGTTTTTGCCTGACAAATTGATACTGGAACAGTTACTGATTTGCCATGTTTTGCACCTTCTTAGCCAACGCGTCAGCATATTCGTTGCCAGTATGGTTGTCGTGGCCCTTAATCCAACCCATCGTGATATCGGAATTTGACGATTCAATGGCGTTTTTGCATGCCAGAATTCCGGCGGTCATCATATCGCTGGGTCTCACATGAAGACTCTTTATCGCCGATAGACTGTCGGAAAGTATCAATATTCTTTTTCCCCTTGTTTTTTCTCCCTGAAGATTACTGCAAAGGTTCCTTATGGCTTCAACCTCAGCTTGGAAGACTGTATTACTGTCATCCAACTTCAGAGTTCTTTGATAGATCGCCGTATCACCGACCGTCAATACCCATCCAGCACCAGTTTGTGAACTGATTCTTGACCCGTCAGTGTATGCTATGAGATCATAATTATTTATGGACCATTTTTCTTCCAGTTTGTATATACGCTTCCCAGTCCAGATAGGTACACTGGGACAAGGGGCTGGGATACTGTGTTCCTCTAAATATCTTCCTAGATATTGTATATGTCCTCTACATAGGTGGTCAAACCAGTTCAGCGGGTTATCTGACCTTGTTTGAAGCCTCGTTAGGCATGCGCGCTCCATTAAATAGAGGTTCATTGATATATTTGATATATTAGGTAAATGTAATTTTTGATAAATAATATTTAAATTTATGTAAATCTGAATGTTAGTCATTCTAGGATATTTTACTTCACATATACATTTTTTTTTTTTACTTTTGTCTTATAAATTTAAGGGTACATGAAGTACAAATTACATTTTGTTTTTATAAAGGAAAAAAATCACATTAAGGAAAAAAGTATTATATTTCTTTTTCTCATTTCTTATTTATGAATTCAAGGACTTTGACTCACTAACTTTTTACGTAAGCTTTTTTTTTTGTATTTTTCTTAGAAATGAAGAAAATATGTTTACAAGTATGCTTGTAAAAAATTTGTATATTAATACATATGTAATTTAATATTTAAAAAAATATTATAATACTTATAATATGCTTAATTCATAGAACATACTCACATTACGAAGAAAAATATGCTTCAATGTCATGCTAAGGGATGGACCTTTTGTGAGAATAAATTACAATTTTATGTTAAGAAAATTATGGAAAACAATAGCCATATCTTTTGTTTACATCTCCCTCTCACAGAAGATTTTAAAGAATATCTAAATTGTCTTATGAGTTCTATCAAGTGTATCAAAAAAATTTTAGCATTCTAAACTTCTCATAATATTTTTATCCTTCACTTATGCTATCTATTTTAAATGTAGAAAGGCTCTCTTTCTTAGAGAAAAATAATGTCTTAATAAAGGGTTTTTAATCAATAGTACCATTTGTTTATTTTCTGTTGTCTCCTTGCGCTCTACAAAAAGTTCCATACACAGTCAAACCATTTTTCTTGAAATTCAAAAAGGGGAAATATTTTTCATTTTAAGAAAAACAGTTTTATTTTATCAACTTTACACAAATGTTTTAGAAATGTACCCTCATGTAACATTCGTTTCTTAAATATTGTAAGTATTTGTTTATTTTGTAACAAGGTCATTTCACTAAGATGCCAAATGATTAACATTTAAATCATGAGTTTTCAATTTCTGAATTAGAGCTCTTGGATCATTAAACAAACTAAAAAAACATTTGTTTTATTTAAGGACTGAACGAGTTGCATTATCAAATAAGTGGTAGTATTTGAATTGTTTTGGGTCAAATTTTGTAAGTTTCTCTAGGGTAGTGAGAATATGATGACACATTGTAGTACAACTGGATTTTATTTGTCTTTTAATAAATACATTGTTGCGGCATGAAACATGATAGCTATTTACAATGCCGTCTATATGGTACATGTAAATTTGCTATTGAGGGATATAAAATACCATTACTCATTGTGCATTTGAATAAATCATAGCTCATTTTTATATTCGTTAATCATTTATTGTATCTCCTACGTCATAATGTGTCATCATAAATATTTATTATCAAAAAAGATTTGAAAATTATTGAAATCCACGCAAGTGTAAATTTAAAAAATATGTTTATGTTCGAAACCCTGCAAAATATATGTAGTTTTATTCATTATGATTCTCTATTTTTGAGGAATTAAAACGGTGCCTACAGACAAAGAATCCCTGGTTGTCCTTACCAATAGATTTAGAATATTTTTTATGACATCATCTGAGTCGTAATTTTTAAGCTCACCTAGCAATTTGTATATCTCTAACTACAATTATCGGTAGTAGAAATTAGTTTGATTCGTTTTTGCTTGCTTAGATAATACAAAATTTGACATATTCAACAGAGTAAAAAAAAAGAAGGTTTTTGTTGGAAACTCAAAACAATATTAACTCAATATTATTGTCAAATATTAACCTCTCTTAAATCACCAAAGGCAGATATCATTATAAAATATCTATAGCAGTCAGTGCCATCTTTTGAAAACAGATCGAAAAATTATTATACATTTAAATACATTTTTGTTGATTTGACTAATTATTTAATTTATTTTTTTAGCCAACATTTCAAAATATTCATTATAATGGTAATAATCGTACTACAATTTAATATACGTAGAAAACTATGGTTTTTTCTTCTAAAAAATACATAGAACTTAATATTTTACATATAAACATCATTAGATTAAAAGGGCTCAACTATAAGATCATTCCAGATAATATTTTATCAATAAATAGAAATTAATATCAACAAAAGTTATGGATAAATCATTAATTTTGAAAGTAAATTTTGATATTCTTTCCAGCTTCAAAATTTAAAGTTTGACAGAGTTGGTGTTAAATATGTTCAACAAAAAAATATTCAAAATTAAGACAAAGAATATAATTAATTATATTTGAAAAATGGTAAGGAAATATAATTTTAAATTTTTGTATCTTATATAACTTTTTTCTATTCAAATGATTCTTTGTCTCAAATATATATTACTACTTAATATTTAGACCTATAATACTCAAATTTGCAGGAACTTCAACATGCCTTGGGCTCAAATACAGCTCTGAGTATTTTTTATGTAATTTTATTGTTATTCTTAAGAAACCTATTGTTTACCAAATCATGATAAAAATTCGAATTGTAATTTATTTATCTATTTGAAACATATTCTCTACATAAAGTTCATATTTGAAACTGTACTGATGAATAATGATTATGTCAAACCTGGTCTCACGGTTACTTCCTTTAAGCGTGGCACTATTCTAAGCTGTCATATCCCTTTCCCACGCAGAAAGATAATTGCAATGTATTAAGCGTGTCCTTGCAATACCCGGCCAGTATTTACCCAAAATAATGCAGATGAACCTGCTTCAAGATAATAAGTTCTAATACTGATCACTCGGAGTTGATCGATGTGTACTTACTATTCATATTTTTATTCAAGTCCGATCGTTTATAATTCAGACTTTTTAGATTATTAGATAGACGTATTCATATGCAATAAGTAAAATATTTATGGATGTACATAAATGAATGTTTTTTCCCCACCTTTCTTTTTCTCTCTCCATTGGAGAATAATTAGATCAATTTAAAAAAGCTATTGATGCATTATCAAAATTTAAACAGTTTATATTGATGGAAGAATTATTAGTATGCTATATTAGAAAAACAGAGGTTGTTTGAACAAACGGAAAATTCAGATTTTTTTAGTAATGTTATTGAAAATTAGTATTCATTTTGTTATACAAATATATACTGATACATATTATAATTAAATTTACTTTTATTCTAATTTTAGTTATATTTTATAACAAAAGTTTTAAATGCATATATATTATTTAATACCGTTTATTTTACAGTTCATACATTCGTTGATGCCCAATTTTCCAGATCATAGTTTAAAAAAAACAGACTTGGTTTAAGTGATTACCTGCGCTAAGCAGTTGCTTTTTTAGTTTCCCTTACCTGGCAGCTTAGTACAGGTTTAATTATGTATATATATATACATAGTTTTTGATATTTTGATAATTTTGAATTATTTAAGATTATTTGACAATTGCAATTTCTACATCTTTATTCTAATTTCTTTGAATTTGGTAGAAGAAAAAAAAAATATAAAAAAAAAAACATCACAAATACTAGAATACATGCATTTAATAATAGTTTAGATCTTTTTTTATGACTTTTTAACGATATAAGAACGTAATGAGAGCCCGTAAACGTTTGAAGAATGAGCATTTAATCTTTATATGATCATCAATAAACGACTCAAACCTTGCATTCGTATAAAATAAACACATATTAACTATACATTTAAAGATATATTTTAGAAAAAAATGTTTCATATTCTTTATTGATTACACAAATCAAGAACAAACAAAAAATGCGAATTTCTATTTATAACAACTCTAAAAATAACTGACTTAATAATTACGCATCTGAATGTAAATAGTTTTTATTTATTATATATGACTCTTAGATTTTTTATTTTTTATTTAAAAAGTATATATTTACATTGGTTTGAGTCAGCTTTCGAGTAGGAAAAAAGACGAAAAATATACAGTGACAATAAAATAAAATTTATTTTTCCAAAACTTTGTATATAACATTCATTTTCATAATCTCATTTGTACGAAAGTAAAAGAGAGTCAATTAATGTGTAAGTAAAAGAAACTAACACAGAAGTTAATTGTTTTGGTACTAACTTTTTCAGGCAAAAATTACTCGAAGTTAATATATTAATCATAACAAATTCCAATTATTTATTTTCTTGTAAAAAAGTAAAACTAATTTCCTTGGAAGTTGAAACATTTCTAGACTTAATTTGAGCAATTAGTCTTAAAAAAATCAAATGAAGTCAACATTACTTATTAATTATGTAAAGTTTTACAGAAGAAAACAATGTCATTTAAATTTCTTTCTTAATTTATTGTAATTAACTTTTTTTTACTTTTTTTTTTATTTCAATATTTAACCTCGAGCAATACTTTCTTCAATAAATATTGCAATTTAGACAATATTTCTGCTAAATAAATTCTTATCATATATATATATTTATATATTTTTTTAAAACAAAAATATTAGTTATTAAATTAAAATACATAAAACAAAACCTAAAAACTAGTATACTTACTCTCAGAGAAAAACTTAAAAACTTTAAAAAAAATAATTTTCAGCTTTCTTATGACTTTCTGATTTCATATAATAAAAGCATAATTTTAAATGATTACAAAACTTTGCAAAAGAGATACTATTTTTAATTCCAATTATGATTTAGAAATTCCAATTTAAAATATTACTTTGAATTTTTTAGAAAATATAATAATTATCAAACAATTGAAATTAAAATACTAGAACCAGACATGAAACTTAACAGACATAATCTTTCACCTTAAATGCAATTTAAGATTATTCTAGTATTTTATGGTTACAACAAGACGTTGGTTGACTTTGGATAAGTGCTTTTTTGTTTTGTTGTTTTTGCAAAAATTATTTTTTTATTGTAATACAAGGCTAATCTCTTTTCTGTCTGTCATTTGTCTCATTAGTTTTTTTATGAAAAAAAAGCAATACAACAAAATATTCTACTTCAGCATTAGATTAATTTATTTATTATACAAAAAGTAAGATTTCTGATAAAATTAATATTACCTTCTTAAATAATTAATTTAATAATTCTAAAAGAGTTACTCTAGAGTTTAATTAATTGAATATATATGCATACCGATAAGGATATCGTCAATTTGGTCAATTTCAATACCTTCATTTTAGTTACTTCATTTATCTTTATAGTGGTAGTATATTATCTCAAATCATCAATCTTTCTAGTACTTCATATAAGTAGTCAGTAATTAAGTCAAATAGTGAAACTTGATCTTAATAAATTGACATAAAGATAGTTAAATATTGTAAAATATATTTCAAGTTTAAATTTTCTGCTCAGTACATATTTTTGCGCAAGTTGCAAATAAAAAATAATTAATGAAATGAAACATTTTAAATAAATAATAATTAACGGTAGATCTGTTAAATAAAATAATTTGATTGAACTTTTATTAGATGTTTGTCCTATTACAAGTGAAATTTTTTAGATTTCTTATCAAAATATCTACTTGCTAAGTACTCTGTAGTAAATTATTAAGCTCAAGTGTCCAGAGTTGGACCACACGTAGATATTTACTAAATCGAAGTGAAAGGATAACGTCAAGCTGCAGGAATTATAATTAAATTTAAAGTGTTATAAAACCTACATTTAATTGCAATTTGCACAACAATAGACTTATATAAGTTAATTTATAATTGACTTATTTAGAAGTTTTAAAAAAATGTAACACAGTAAAGAGGGGTTCTATTATTAAGAATAAAACAAAAAAAAGTTTTAGAGACAAATCAATATTTACTCCGTATTAACTATTTGTATAAAAATTCAAAAAGTAATATTAAAATATTAGTTTATAATATTAATTCAATTTTTTCGACAACAATCCTTTAAAGCGAAAAAATCCGCTAGGTTAAGTACTTATATCTATATATAATATATACTATATATAACAATGTGTGATTTTGATATATGCGTCACTTAATACAACTTATTTTTTTTTGAGTGACGTACTAATAATTTATATACTTTTAAAAAATATGTTAATCATATAAAACTGATGGATGTTTTGAAATGTTCACATTTAAAATATACCTGAGAGTATATACATTTTTTTTTAAATCCTTGGACCATTTTATTCATTTTTTAAAGTATTTTTACACTTGACAAATTAAATAAATATATTTATATATAGAAAAGAAATCCATAGTAGAAAATAAATATAACATATGTAAGTTTTAATTTTGAAAGTGAAGTGTCCTTTTTCCTGGATATATGTATACAAAGAAGTTTTTTATTTTTTTCCGATATTTATATTTGGAACAAATAATAATAATAAAAAGCAAAATTTCTTATAATATTATTTGGAGGGGAAAAAAAGGAAAAAGATTATTTTTCCACCCATGGGTCATCATTCAATCAGATGTCCGTCCATAAAAAGAAACTTACACATTTCATTATCATCATTTACGAAACTTTTATTAAAGGGTTAAGCGTAAAGCAAATAAATTAAAAGAAGATATTTTCAAAAAAGGAGGACTTTCTTTACAATTTTACAATTTATTATGCAATAAATTAATTGTGTTATTAATATAATAGAATATTTTAAGTTGAGCAAAAATTGGGGGAAACGAAAAAAAAGACATTTATTTTTTGTGGTAATAAATTATTAGACAAGTTAAAAATTGGCAATCAAATTATATTATTGTACTCTTCTTCTTTCTTAGGTACGTAGGTAGGGCAAAAAAAGTTTCATTATTATATTTTTTTTTCTATGTACCTTCAAAAAATAATTACTTATTACAAATTCAATGGTTGAAATATTTTCTATTTAGTATCTAAATAATTGATCAATGATTCTCATATTTTAAAAATAATAGTTGTATAATATATATTTTTCCTTCAGAAAATTGCATAAATTCATTTTTACAAAGAAATTAAAATGATTTTCAACAATTTCCTTTTTCATAATGAAATGTCTATCAATTTTATCAGAGCGAAATTACGTCTGTTTAAAAATAGATCATACCATCAATCATTATCATATTGAAACATCTTTTCAAGATTCATTCTTTAAATTATTTATTCCTTTGTCCTGTTTTAACCACAGGAAAAATTATTTTTTTATTATTATTGATCATTCCATATTTATTATTAAACTTTATTATTTCAGCTTCAATTCTTTGGAGTAAAATATATACAAGACTTTATAATACTAATTATGAGAAAATAAATTATATGATCTGATAAATCATGTATTTTTTTTATGTTGTCTCTCTAAAAATTTTTTTTTTTTTAAATTATTGCTTATTTGAATTCATTAGCACAATTAACGACTCTTTATAAACATGTTTGTTTATTCAGATTTTTTGGGTGTGTTTCTAAAAGGATAACAGTAAACATATTTTATATCTATTTTAGTAGATCATTTGATTAATTAGCTACTCCCCCCTCCTCCCAAAAATAAAATGTCTTGCCATTGGAAACGTCTGTTGAGTTTTATCAAATACACTTAGAAATGAGTAAAAATCGTATTGCTCAAACTTGTGGGGCCAATTCAACTTTGTAGGAGATATTTGAGATATTAATTATGGGAAATAAACTAAAAACTTTTAATTTTCTTATTATTATGTTTTTTTTCTTCATATTTTCAAGTATTTTTTGAAGAATAATTGTAAAATTAGGAGACTTATATACAAATTAGCTATGCGAACTTTGTACTATTATTTTTATTGTATTTTTCAACCTTTTTTGCATAAGTAAACAGAAAAAAACCCAAAAAAACTTTGAAGCAAATCGAATTCAACTATCCCAACTGTATGTTAAAATATTTTTTATGTCAAAGTATGGAATTATTTTATACTTAACACATACTACATATCATTAGTAAAGGGCAGTAGAAAATTGAACGCTAATAAAAAATAAATATCATGTCTCATGTTAAGTGTAGGAAAACGTTGTAACTAGCTTCAATCTTTTTTTCAATTTATGCTATAATTTTTTTAAATTGGGGTATTTAAAGTAGATTATGAGAAAATTTTCATATCATTTTGAATAAGTCAATTTTTTAGGCTTATGATTGTCTTAAATAAGGAAAGAGAGTTTGATTTGACAACTCAGGTGTGATAAGAACCATCTCAATCAGGAATTAGTACGTGAGACAGAGGTCTTAGCAAATGCTAGCTTAAACCTATCCCTTTTAGTATGAGGTTGAAAAGGAGAAATGACAGCAACTGAGCCCCTGAGTTCTTTGTTGGAAAATAAGACATTGTAAGACTTTTTTTTTTTGGTTGATAGATTAAGATAGTTTATAGCCTACTTTGCTGAAAGGAACAAGGATCTTAGGTTTGATGCTTCCGGAAACTCGAAATATCCGACTTCTATTGTAATTTTTTAAGAAATCTTATTCAAAATATAACATATATTAGCATTAAAGAAGTTACCAAGAAGGAAATTGCAGACAAAAAAAATAAAACTTTACAAAAAAAAGAGAAAGTCCCTTCCCCCCTCCTCTTTACGAGGCTCTCTTATTTTATTTCGCTCCTCCACGATTCCGATTTTTTTCCCTAAGCCCCGCAATTCTCTTCAACTTCGTTTAGTTTATTACTTTATATATTAGTGTAATAACTTATCATATCGAAACAACTTCACTATTTTGGTGCAAGTACGAAATATATAATAATATTTATATAAAATACAAGTGATTCCTTGTTAGAAAAAAAAAAGCATTTTTTTTTCGAATAAATTTACTTTGAAAAACACGTGATAAGTAAGTTAATATAGTATATTTAAAAAAATTAATTATTATACTGAAGAATCTGCTGTTTCACATACTGGATAATGATTCTGAATATATTTTCTGATTGTTATAGATACAACCATAGAGCTCAAATAACCCCCTTTGGGAGATTGTATGTACCTCATATTATACATATATTTAGAAATATAGAAATTGAGCACTTTAACAATAAAAGCAAAATTTTGAATAATTTTCTCACTTTTTCATATATAATACAAAAATTTACTTTTCCCTTCATGAACGACTTTTGCATATGAGTCACTATCTGACGAAGAGCAAACTATAATTTTACTAATGTATGTACATAGAAAATTTGTATAATTATCAAACATGTATTCAAAATTTATTGTTAGAAAAATTGAACTATGATTAATTTTTCTACTCTACGGCCCCCATAATTACTATCTATTTGCGAACAGTGAAGGATCATTAATTTCACAGTCAAAGTAAGGTGAGAGTATTAATCTACATAGTATTTAACTTTTAATAGACAAAATCAAAGAAAAATGACTGATAGTGTGTGGACCAAATACATATATCTAAAATTTGTACATATGTAAATTAACACAATAGGGAGCAGTGACTTTTTTACTTGGATCTTGTTTCTTCTATATCTTTACGACTCCATGATGAATTTGAAACCAAGAGATCGAGGTTTAATCTAATGTCTTTTGTATTGATGTTCTATAATTTAACCACATATTTAAAAAAAAATCTCAAATATCATATGATGATGATTCTTGGTACAGAAGATCAAAATCATGAAAAATAAATGAAGATGTATCAAATTTTAATTTGCATAAAATAAGCCATTCCTTAGATCTTCTTGAATTCATAATTTTTTTATTTTAAAACCATAATACTTAAATATGCAGTTAATAAAAAAGTGGATTAATATTCAGTAAGGTTAATAGCTCCACTGAAATTTGTCACATATGTTTCTCAGAGTCATAGAAATAATGCATAAAGAGTGAAACTTACTGCTCAATAATAATTCATGTTTTTTTTTTAGAAATAGAAGTTAAATTTTAGATTCACTTAGGATAGGATCAATATTTTGATTTTGATGATCTGATACAAATTTGACTGTACATATGTCAAATTAAAAAATCATATGAAACATTTATATGAGTGTCTATAAATATTTTTTTTTTTTTTTTAAAAAAAACTTGACTTTTGCTAAATATAAAGAAATATATACATTTATATATAAGTATTTTTGAATACATATAATGACAGCTGTTTGAATAAGTTCAAAGTTTATTTTTCTTCAATTTTTTTCAAAGCTTTAGTAAGATAAAAAAAGAAAGAAAAATTTTACACTCACGCATAAGAAATTTACAAGTACATACACACTTAAGTTTGTGTTAATTCATTAAGTCAAAAGTTTGTAAAAAAAAATAAAAGTCTTTATTCATTGAGTGGTAGTGAAATATACGCTCTTTATAGAAAAAAAAATGTGTTTGACATTCTTTACTACCAATATAAAGACTTCAAACAATAAATACATTGAAATCAGTCATTTTTATAGCTTAAATTAATGAAACCATTGACTATTGAATTCTTTTATAGTTACATGTATATACAATGAGCCTATATATATATATATATATATATATATATATACAATATATATATTTTGTGTATTGTTCAAATTTCTGAATCCCTTACTATCTAATTAATATGCAGATTTTTTATTACAAGTTCCGGCCTGACGGTATCTTCAATATATGTATATATTTACATACAACTCAGAAATAATGTTTTACATATGCTGCAATCAAATGTAAGCTCAATGTATTTTTATATATATATATGTAAATACTAATTTTCTTTTATTTTCTGTCTTAATATCAAATTTTATTAACATAACGGTTTTTTAGTACAATTATTATAGAAGAAGAAAGAAAGAAAAAAAAAAGAAAAATGAAATTCAATTTATATTCTATTAATTAAATCAAATATAATATAATGTTGAATTAATTCATATGTATATAAGTCAAATATTTCACTATGCATTAATGTTTGAATGAGGATTTCTTCTATTCTCCCTCCTCCCCCCCCCCCCCTCCTCTCTTTCCTCTCTCCTAATGTACATATATAGAAAAAAAATATCTTTTGTTACACACACTATTTGCGTTGTGGTTTGGTCATATGTACAATTGTGCATTATTTTTTACTTTAAAAAAAAAAAAAATATTCATATCACATCCGTCTAAATTCGTGACTCAAGTATTCATACTTTTATTTTTTTTCCTTCACATATTTTTTCTATGATCTATGAATCTAATTTTTATTTGACAAATTTGATGGACATTTTTATTTATTTATTATAGAACTTTCTGATTGCTAAACAAATCTTTTTGAACTCAGAAAATAAAAAACATATGTACATATAGAAAATTTTGATTTGATAATAGTTTATTCATGAAAAATGAATAAAATAATGAAGATCATTTGTCATTTTGCTATGAATGAATCGAATAACAATTCAGGTTTGAGGACAATTATTATCTTGATGATCTAATTAATTAATATATTACTAGTCATACTATAACTAATGATTTTACAATATTTGATATATAATATTTACATAAAAATAAAAATTATTTACATAAAAATAAAAATTATTTACATAAAAATAAAAATTATTTACATAAAAATAAAAATTATTTACATAAAAATAAAAATTATTTACATAAAAATAAAAATTATTTACATAAAAATAAAAATTATTTACATAAAAATAAAAATTATTTACATAAAAATAAAAATTATTTACTAAAATATAAATACCAATATGTATTCAGCTGTTGATTTGAACACTCTGTTGAATTTGATGCATGCTTTGAACGCTGATTTATTAAATTTATATTTAATTTTATATTTTATCCTTAAAAAACTAAATAACTAATGAATAGCTCCATTTTGCAAATTAGTAATTAATTTTGGGTCTATTTTTTTTTTGATTTTTGGAAAGAGAGGTTGAAAATCATTTAATCTATTAATTCGATTAGTTAACGTTTATACCTTATCTGTTAAATTAATGATTAGTGAACAAAGGCTAAAGATCTTTTGTTTTTTGGTATTTGCTGCATAATTTCATGTAATATTTTTCTAGTGATCAAAAGACCTTTTATGTAAAATATTTATAATACCACTATCAAGAATATATAGTATAATAAAAATCATATTTTGTTTCCGATTGTGAATCTATAAAAGTTAATTTTTTTTTAGTTATTTGCTATCAAACTTTTTGATATGTTTTTACATATTTAAATACTCTCCAAAACAAAAGTAAATAAATATATATATATATTCCAAAATATTGTGTTTTTTTATATCTATGATCATACAAAGGGTAGTTAATTGTCAAATGACAAAGTAATTATTCTCAATTGTAGTCTTGTGAAAAGTCTTTTGTTTGCTCAAATTTGATTTGTGTGTATTGATTTGCATTTTGAAAGGGTTATGTTTGGACTATTCTATCCCCCTTTTTTACATTTTTTTATAAAATGACATGACGAAAAAACTTATTCGTTATTTATTATGAACACAAAAAGAAATTTTTTGGATGGAATCCAATTTTTACACCAGTTGGTTTATAAAATTATACTTAATATCATATTACATGGATGCATATGAAGATAAGTGCGTATAATCATTTATCTAAGCATTTAAATAAGACAAAATGTTGCTGTTTTTACATAAACTGAAAGGTTTTTTATAACAAATATAATTATCATAAAACCAGGTACAGGGTGTGATAATTTGATGTAACTCATGATGAGTTCATTCACTTCCATTTATATCAAAGCAGGTGAAAATATTTCTTAAACATGTGTACTTACATGTGTAGCTACATTATAGGTGGTTAGCCTATAGCCAATAGTGGCGTATATTAACTCAAATTCAATGTACGAAAATACCCTATTTAGTCTATATTTTATCAGTTTTGCTATGATACGGCTTTTCATTCCAGAACTCCGATAAATGAGATCAAAACTGATTATAAGTTGTGAAAGTAATTTTTTGGAAAAACAATATTACGGTCAGTTATTTCATTGTTTTGACTGTAAACTATATAGTTTGAATAATGATAGTTTTTCCTATGAGTCAGTACAATTTATTTAATCCAAAACTAACTCATTGAGAAGAAATTTGAGAACATTTGGCATAGCCGAGGTCAGTTGAGACAATTGTTTCAATGGTCTTTGTATTGTTTAATAAATAAACATGGTATGACATTTGATAAGATTCAAAAGCTATATCATCTAATTGACTAAGTGACTAACTGTAAATTTTAAATTTATATCACTCCATCTTATTTTTTGCTGTATACATGTGGCAACTTGTACAAAACAGTCATATGGGTCATTCCATATCAAATCATCCAACCATCACAGAATTGAATGATTTTTAGCACATACCTATGTAATCCAAGAAAAATAATGTGTGTCAAATTTTTGTTCGAAAATATGAGTCATTCAGAAAAACTATACACATGATTCAATTCTTCCTACAGCCCAAATTTCTTAGCACCGTATTGATAGTCGTTCATCATTTCCACTATAATTTTTAACCTTTTCTAGATATAATGTTGAAAATTTGTAACCAACCATTTTACAGAGTGGGGAATCGAAAATTAAAATAATTTTTTTTTTTTCGAATATGAAAACAATTTAAAAGAAATATAAAAAAAACCATTTTTTAAATTGAGCAGTCAGTTACTAAATCGGCTATTAAAAAAAAGCTATTTTTCTAAAGCCTTACAACTTAAAAATAAACTAATTTCCATAAATAGAGGCACCATTCCGTTCAAAAAAAAAAATGGTTATTGTCATCTAACGATTAAGGTGATTTACCAAATTATGACAATCTATTATTGGAAAATATATCAGTTAATTAATTATATACTCTCTCTTACATCAAAAGATTTAAATATGTAAGTAGATTTAAATCCTTGATAATCTCTCCTGTATTAAAATCTTTTGATATATATCTATATATATAGGATACAACATATAATTTAATGTAATTATTACTACTAGACAAACCTACGCACATAATACATAAGTAACTCGTTGATAATTTGCTGACTTTAATAGACAATATGTAAACACTGAATATGAATTGTAAACATGAGCATAATAAGTATGATGTAAATTTGTATATACATATATTTGTATAAAGTACAATGTATATATTTATAAGTAGGCTCTTCTCTAATAAGTTTGAAGTAGACTTATATTGCCTCTCTGATATATATATATATATATATATATATATACATTTAATAAATGAGACCATACATACAAATATGTAACTATTTTGAGTATTTCAATCTGAGACCGTTTATACCATATATAATATTATGTACGTATTGGGCGTATCCTTGTTGTTGAAAGGACCCTACTAAAACTTAAGTACACTAAATGTTTTAGATAAGACTCACTGAAACAAATAACAACTACACAAAACAAAACAAAAAAAAAAGAAAAAGGATTTGATAAAATGTCCCTGAAAACAAAGAAAGAAAGAACGAAAGACGGAAAAAAACAAAACAGGGTCCTACAATTTCTTGACAAATGTTGCAGATTTTAAGCAAGCCTACTTATGATTATGATTACGATTATTCACAGAAGATGAAATCTTAGCTATAACAATAACTATAATAGCTCCTTCAGATAGTTATTTCCTTGCTTTATTTGGACCCTTCTTTTCAAGGATCTATGGGAACAAAAGTATGCATGCACTTATGCTAAATAAATGTGCAAATAATTGGCATTTAGTCCTTTTGATTGTAATTTTTATAAGGCTTCTTATTTTTTTGCTCTATTTAGTATTAACAAAGCTTTTGACAAGTCATTTTTTTATTTATGATGAGCGAGTTTAAAGTCTTTACGCTCAAGTCTTTTCCCTTTGTGTACGAGTTGAGTTTGAAGTCGCAGTTTAATGGGACTTTAGCGGAACTTGAGTCCGGGTCATGGATTGCATATTTATTGTTATATTATTTACTGTTATGTTATTACAGAGTACTTAAGTTACAGTACGTGTCTGTTACTCAGATACGGGGAAAAATAATGAAGGGCACGTACTATAGCATAAGTAGAGTACAAATTGTATTTATGTATATATCAAATCCAAGAGTCTGTCCACATAGTGGGTCAATTTATTCACTTATCTTGAATTCTTTTTTATAACAAACACAAATACAATAAAACTTTATGATACTCCTTCCCTTGCTTAAGGTAACATTACAAGCCATGGAACATAATTATTTTTTTTTTTGTAAAAAGTGAGTTGAGAAAGGAAATTCTATTTGCTTTTTTTAACTTATAAATATCCCACTAAATTGACGATTTTACCTTTGATTTTCCATGTCAGCTTTTGATTTTTCTACTATTTTTTTAGGATTCTAAATATTGATGAGTATATTTCAAATTTTCTCTTCTTAAATTGCCGTAAAAAATTCATTTCTTATTAAAGGAAAGTATTTAAATTTAAGGATATAACGATTTGAAATAAGTGAGTATTGCTAATTTTGTGTATAAATCTTCCAATTTATGGAAATTAATCATTGAAAGTACTAGAATATACATTGTATATATACAAACAATAACAAAGTTAAAAGTTTATTTGATATATCAAATGTTTCCCTCAAGTTAGCTCAAATAATCTGACTTCTACTACAATCTATTTTATCAAGCAACGATTTTTTTATGTTCAACTTTTCCATATTGTTTGATGAAATTCCACTTTAAATAGTCTTACTACATATATTTACAGAAGTCCATGGGATATGGTAAGTCTGAATGTTAATCACGTAAACAAATGCCTTCCTTTCCAAAGTTACAAATACTTTGTTGCGTATAAAAACAAAAGTTTTTAATATCTTAATGATCTAAAATGTTTTATTGAGCCTCCATAATGATGAATAATTACATACACTACACAGAATGAAGTTGAGGCTTCATGGAGCTTGGTAAATGCATTATTTTCTTTTAATTACATAAATACTTACATACATAATTAACTTTAAGTTCCTTGTTGTTATGTCTAGTACTAAAAAATGTGCAACGATTCAAATCAATTAATCTATGAGAATATATATATATATATAAATTTATAATAATAGCCATAATGACTATGGTAATTAATTTGCATACTTCAAAAAAAGAAATTTTGACATATTCATTAATTTTAATTAATGAGATAACCAGGGAAGTAGTTTAACATTTTGGGGTCCTAGTGCATATACTCTAGAAGCCCATTCCTCCAACATAAATATAAATAATTTGAGTATCAAGGTGTAATGCAGTAATTTAAAATGGTGAATGATATTTTTTTATTAACTTTCTACCGATTAGGGACCATTTTTGTGATTGAAGAATTTCAGAAATACATATAAGTATTTATTTGTTAGTTTTAAATGACTGAATTATATCTATCGTAAATGGGATCAATATTTCTTTTAAAAGTTGAAATATTGAGTTAATTGTACGTTATATCGGAGACAATGGCTTAAGGTTATGTGAAGAAATCCTATTGATTCACTAAGGAATAATGATTTCATAATCTCTCAACCTTCCCTCCAATAGATGAAGAAAAAAAAGACCAAAATTGTATTTTAACTAGCCAATCTGTGTACTATTTTCTATTTTTAGTGGGAATATCTTCACAGCTTAAAATCTTTCATTCAAGTAGAAGAAATCAACGTTCAAAACACTAAAAAGAGAGCAGCACTTAGAGTAAACAAAATCAACAGCTGGCAAAAAATATATATGTGTTGTATATGTTTTGGAGACTCTCATGTAAATTCTATAAAAATAAATGTAATGTGTAAAGCATTGACCTGAATATTTTTGGTAAAAAAAATTTTACAATTGAATCAATATTCCTACAAATTTTGTATATATGTCAAAATTTGAAATTGACATTAAATTTTGCTGAGCCTGTCAGGTGTATACTTTGTATACTTCCACAATTTTTTGTATTCCCAAAAAAGTCTTCTCAAATTGACTACATACAACTCTAGAAGTAATTATGTTAATTTGAAAATGAAAATTATTCAATGATAAATGAAAAAATATTTTCATACGATAGGAAAAAAAATAATCTTCAAATTTTTGACTTGGATGTCAAATACCACAAGAATCATCTTTGGAATTTATAAAGTTTACCAGAAAATAATGTTTTTTGACTTTTGCTAGCTAATTATTATTATGAATATATACGTATATAATAATATTAAAATAATTAAAGTCAACACACCAATATTCAATTATAAAAATATATGCCAACTTATATTAATTTAAAAAAAATTAAATTCCTCACACAAATTGAATTAGTATTAGCATAAATATGCAAATTATTTATTTCTATTTTATTTTGTTAAAAAACCCAAATATTAAGGGGTTAATACATGACTCACGTTTGAATGATAATATTAATGCTGTATTGACCATTATGTAAATGCTTGTTATTACACAATGAATTTTTTTTTGTTAGCTGTTGGTTTGTCTTTGAATTTCGATTGATTGAAACGGAGTTAAATCTTGTTGAGGTCTAAATAAAAGGCTATCAAAAAAGAAAAATGTTCTAGAAAGGAAATATTTAATTGGATAGGTATATTGAGATTCAGTTCAAACTTTATTAAAGGTTACTGGAGGTTGATTTCGAGGTCCAAACTCGATTTAAAGGCATAGGAAGCCGAATTTAAGGTTGTCTATGAAATCAAAAGTTTCATAGAAATGGTGGTTTTAGGTGAGATTAAATGACTTACATGAGGTCATTCGTGGTCATTGAAGATTGTTTTGATGTTTCCACTAATTTTAATTTAATGCAAAATTTGGTCAGCATAAAAACAGCATGATGCAGGCTGCCCTTTTAAGACGTATAGTAGATAATTCTACATGGCTTAGCAAGAGCTAATTCTACATGATATAACCAATCCACGTGTTGAGAACACTAATTAGGACGTGAGAAGAATTAAAACCCAGAGCTTACAGAAAAAGTATAATGTACATTATTATGTTAGTGAAAAAACAATGAGTTCGTTTAACTTTTAAAAGGAAAATAGTAAATAAATGGTTTTAACCTCAATTTCTATAATTTTAAAGGAAAAAAGAGCATTAAGTATCAAATTAAAAACAAAACAAAGAAACATAATTAGGGCTATCGATTTAAGTATGTTCCTAGGGTCTCACACAATATATGTGTATAAATACTAATGTTTTTTCCAATGAGCTTCTTCATCTTCTCAAATTAAATTGAGAAGAAATCTTTGAGAATGAAAAAAATTTGTTTCTTCTTCTGTTTTATCTCTTTCCACAAAAAGGTAATAAAAAAACGGACCAAAAGATATAAATTAACGGAACTATTATGATACTATGGCCCATTAACCTTATTGAATTAATAGTCAATTCTTACTTTTATTTATTTATATATATACATACATGAAAGGAAAACATTCATTTCCCTTCCGGCATTTCATATTTTTTTGTATTGTTATTTTATAATATAATATTCCATTCCATTGGACTCAGATAAATACATTCATATATTTACAGTGTACAAATACAAAATAAACGTTTATATAACAAATGTATTTATATTTTTAGTTTAAATATGATGATAGTCAACATGAAATCAAGCTAGTACCTTTTTTACCATTTAAAATGTGTTTTGAAATTTTTTGAAAATCCTCTGCATTTTATATTGACTTGCTTCACCTAATTGCTAAAATTTTTTTCTCCACATAATCGTATAATGAGTTTTCCATACATCACTAGAGCAGAAATTTACAAAGCTTTAGTCTATATAGAAAAAGAAAATAGAGAGGCAACAAGTTGAGCCAAAAGCTTTCGAATTATTTCAGATAATTACAAAGAGGGTTTAGAGTAGGGATCTTAGCTTTTACATATCCATTTGAATCTTGTGAATAAAGTTTATATTTGAAAGGAAATTTATTTACTTAGATATAGTAATAATATCGAAGAGAAAAAAAACGAAACGAGCTTGAAATATATACATCACTAATACAAATTATATAACCACCCTGAGTTTACCTTGTTAATTCAATTATTAAGTGAGATTATGTACCTCAAAATCGACATCATACGGGGGAAAAATTGTCTCGTAGACAAGGAAATCTCCTCAGCTAACAGATACTTTACGTCACAACTCTATTTAATTGGTTTTGGGAGAGAAAGAAAAATAAAAGAAAATAAAAACCAATGGCTGTGTTTGAAGTCTCAATATCCCAGCACTACACATCAAATAAGTCCTTGAAAATATTATCAAAACTATTTTTGACATTCATAGTTATGTTACATAAATAAATAGAACAAATTTGTAAGAATATGTAGATAATAATAATAATAATAATACGATAGATGGACTTATTCATTGTCTATGGCATCATCATCATCATCATCATACTCAAAAAAGTTTTGATTTATGATGGTCAAAATCAGTCCTTATTAAAGCTCATGAAATATCCTTCTTTAGAAATAATGAGAAAAAAATAACAAGCTAATAAATGGTTGTACATACATAAATAAATATCTAAATATCCTATAAATGACAGCAACTTCAAGAAAAAGGAGAAAGCTGTAAATTTATTGGGTGAATAAATACTTATTTATGTATTTTTTTAAGTAAGATATACATTTATATTTATGTATAAAGGCTTCCAGTTTTATGTTTGGTAGAAAATCTTTCTGTATTTTTTTTTTTTTTACATTATATACATAAATATGGCCCGCTTTTTTTTTGTCCTTTTTTTGACTATAACATATAATTTTCATATATATATGTACATACATGTACACATGTTTCATCAAAGAATTGAGTCGTAATAAGTTTGAACATGCTCTTTACATCCTTGGAAAAAATATTTTTTTTTGATATAAAATTGACAAATTTGATTTCAAAGAAATATTTATTGTTGGATAGTGTGTTTTTTTTTTTTTTTTTGTAGATATTTAACGTGCAATTTTTTTTCGATCTATTGCATTTATTAGCTAAGCATCATTGTAATTTGTCACTTTTGCTTCCTTAACCAACAGTTCAACATAATTCATGGATTAATTAATCAAGTTACTGAATTGTAAAAAAAAAAAATCATTTTAGACTTAATTTATCCATGGTTTCAGAGACTTCCTTTAGACTTTTCAAGGAATCATTCAACTTTTTTAAGATCTTTTTAACCAATTCGATATCTGTCGAATTACACAAAGTATCACGGATTCGAAATTAAGTCAGCGGTGACAAACATACACTGATGCTCGTCGTCACACTGGTTTTAAATCCGCTGTAGAATTTTGTAGCTACTGTTGAAGACTTGTGGGGCATCCTTAAACTACCAACTGCACCATGTAATGTTCTAAAAAACTCTATATTTAATAAATTTTATATCCAAAAGGATTCAACAATAAATAATAATCATAAGTAACAAGAATATGAATAATAACATCACAAATTAATAGACAATTTATCACAATTGAACTTTAATTACATAAACAACTCCAAATACCTTTTAATCAGCTCTTGAGTTTGTCTACTATTGCCCCTAAATGCTAATTTAACGAACTATCATTGAACTTTGTTTTGATTTGACAATATTCCTAAGTTGATAAATAGAGAATAGTCCAACAGTGAAAGAAAATGACTTCTTTTGTTAAATACCAATTAATTAATAAATTAATTTTGGGCTCTTTTTTTTCATCTCTTTTAGTAGAAAAAGTTGAGAAAACATTGGGTTTTGATGAACATTGATTTGTTAAATTCGAATTAACTCTGGTTTAGTATTTGACTTTATTCAATGATTAAATAAAGATTTGTCCAACAGTTGGGGAGAATATGTGCTTCCTAATATTTTTTAACTTTTTTTTTGTCCCTTTTAGTTTGAAAAGTTAAGAGAGGCAATCGAAATTTTACTTGTTGAGTGTTGACAAAATTTTGCTGACAATTTAAAAATCCTATAAATGTATGAAAATCATTTACCTATTTTTGGTATATATTTTTAATATTAAGAAATATCATGAATATCCATATTTGCTCTACACAAACACATATATTCGAAAATGCTTTAAATAAATGTATTGGCAATTGGTTATCCATTTCATATTCAAATGAGATAATGTATTTACTTCTCTCGAGAAGTTAAAAGCCTCTCAACAAATTGATATTTATGTATAATTTGTTCACTCATTCTATGGTAAGTTAGAGAATCGATTTTCAATCTTGAATCAATTTTGATATTAGTCATATGTAAATATCTACAACAACAAATAAATACCATCATTTATTTAAGTTTTTAGATAGACTTTATTCATCTAATCAAATGTATTATGTTCACATTGAAGTTATTTCGTTCATTGCATAAATAAAGTGATATATTTAAAGGAACTATATTGTTCCTTAAATTTAAACAAAATTTAAATGTTGCCTTTCTTAGATTTGATTTGAACAAAAAGTTCATTGAACCACTCATAAATAAACCATCGAACAATAGAAACAAAATGTTAGTTTTTGTTGTGTTCCATCTAATGGTTTAAAATTTGAATATTAGCTATAAGGGAAGGGAGGAAAGTTGATACATTCGAATATGTACCAGTTATAAATCAAATCAATGTGAGTTGATAATAAATATAATTATATATTTTTATAATAAATATTACTTTACTTTTCTATATAAAAAGTTCTGATTCGTTTTTGAATTTTGTTTCTATCTCTTTTGATTCTACTTCTTTTGTGAAGTAGGTTCATTGCATTTGTACACTGGCAACGTACTTTTGGAAACACAAAAACTTATTTTAATCATCTTTAGAAAATATTTTTATTGCAGAAGGAAGAGCACACCTGTATCAACTCTCCCTTCATTGGCTTTTTGTTTATTTCCTTAGTTGACAAAGGTATGTGCCAATTGATGATTTCAAATAAAATTTTATCTCTTTCCATGAGTTTGTATATAGTTTCAATGAAATCTAAACAGTTTAACCACATATAAAAATATTTACCTCATTTTGATTTTTAACTTTTAGAGTCCAGTTTTTTAAAGAAAATTTGTACTTTTTTCTATTTTATCCTTCTTAACGTAATGCAAAATGGCGGAGTACATAACCATCTATCAATTAATGGATTTACTCATGAAAACTATTCATAAATTAAGAGCTAAAGAGGGGGTGTATCCATTTCCCCCCTATTCTAACAGTTTTCTAGAGTGGAAAAAACAAAATATGATTTTTTTTTGCAAAGGAAAATAAAATGTGTGAATTTAACAAAAAAAAAATTAGTGTAAATATCAAGTTTATTCTGAGTTTGTCAAATACCTAAATTATCTAACATAAAATTTCATTTTTGAAGCATTTTTGAAACAATAAAACAAGTGCTACTCGTTGTATTTACATCTGTGAAAATATTTTTTTAACCTCCATTAATGACTTCATAATATAAAATTATATTAATTAAAATTATCCGAATAAGAGCAACTTTCATGACACCGTCCATTAATTCCCAAAATATCCATGTATATTAAAAATTAATCAATTTCACATATATTCGAGTGTAAGTAAAAATAATTTTTATGGTACATTTCATTTCTATTAAATTTATTTCTTGCATTGACCCTAATAATCATAGATGTTCAGCATATTCACGGATATTGGTTATATAATTTCACCGTTGAGTGAGATGGGAATATAAAAAAAAGTTATTGCGAAAACAAATATAACTAACTGATTATATGGACTAAATATAATTAAAATGTAATTATAAACTTAGTAAATAAATATTTGCCAAAAATATGTGAATTTCTTTTTCATTCTTATTTAGATGCACTTCAGACAATAAGAACATTTTTTGTGGAAACTGAGATATTACTCTTATTTGAATTTGACTGTGTGAATTACATCAAAATATATCGATCAAAAAATTTGTGTAATCATCGTCTAGAAAGTATTTTTTTTAATATGAATTTTATCTAATAGATGAGTCTTAAATATTGGAGATAAAAGTATTTTGAAATAGGATAGACGACAAATCTTTAAATAATTTTTCCTTCTTACATAGAATTTTATAATACCATTGGATTGAGACTGTAACTATAAAACATTTAAACTATTAAAGTATTAATGCATTAATTTATTTTGATTCTAATTCAACTCGTACTAAATAAACTGTTTGACATCAATGTTTTAATAATTTAAAAAACATTTAACATTTAAAAATTACTTGAGCCAAAAGCTTTAGAAATTCTTATTGGATTGATGGATTTTTATATTAAACACTCCCAACTGTTGAATCAATACTACTCTAATGTACATAAATTGGAGACATCCTATGTGGTATTTACTTATAAAAATATATAAATGTTGAAAAAAAGTCTGACACACCCAAGAACGACTTCTAAAACTCTATTCTTTCATAATTTTACAAAATCGCCTACATAAAACAAAAGTACTTGTAAGAAAAGATCCTTTCAAGAGTTTTATAAGTTTTAGATTTGGCTGCAATAGTCATTTACATAGAAATCAATGAACCAATTCTTAATAAACTATTAATATGAGTACATTAATGAAAGTTTGTAATAGCTTGAATTATTATTTGCGCCTAATAAGTATAAGAAACTCAATTTAAATGACAGTCAAAATAAATTGCTCATAGATTCTAGGTATTCATAGTAAATATGCCCGTTCTTTAAGTGTGAATGCTTTGTTATCAAACTAATTTTTTTTTTAATTTAATATATAGTAAATAACTTTTATAAACTATTAGGTGTTGCGGAATTAATTTTCCGTAAGCAATTTTTCTGGACACCATTTGACTGTAATTGCATTCTATCTATATCAGTATACAATATACTTATAATAAAATAATTTTATTCAGTTAAGTAATATGAAAAGTTATTTAAATATTTACAAAAAAAGTCATTATATACACTAATGTATTACATTAACTGTCTTTTGAATAAAAACAACCAAGCAAATGATTATGTGCCTAATTTTTTTGCTTTGGAGCCAAAATACACGATAGTGAGCTAATGCTTCTACCATAGTGTAACATACAATTACACAATTTATGTGTGTAATTTCCATATAATTTGATTAATAAAACTATGCCAAAAAAAAATACAATCTAAATTCCAAATAATGATACGTAGTTAATTACTTTTATTTCAAACATAAATGTTTCATCTTAAATACTCAATTAGGAAACCGTTCTTTAAATTCGACTTTAATTATTGTACATAGAAGGTTGTTTTAGTAATAACTAATTTTATTTTGGTAGTACTTCAATTATTGTGATCAAAGCCACTTAACCTACTACAAAATAAGACAAAGTCTTCGACAAATTGTCACTAAATCGAGAGAACGAGAAATAAAATTTATTTAAAAAAAAGTTAATTTAATTGCTTCGATCTTAGATCAAATAGATGAGATCAAAACCTTATCAAATTAGTCAGTAAATCGATATTACTGACCATATTACAAGGTAGTAAAACACCTTTGGAGAGTATTTCCATCTTTTAATAAGTAAAATAAATGAGTATTTAAAAGTTATATAATAATACATTGTAGGAAAATTTGCCGTAGTAATACCCGTCATAAGGAAAACCGAGTGTAAGGGAAATTTTCTGCTACAATTTTGACATAAACATTTTAAGAACTATATTATAAATCATTTCATGCACCTTTCCCTTGATTTTAATGTCTTCATATTCTAATATTTGATATTTGAGGGAATTATTTAATAGTAAGATAGCACTATTAAACAAAATTGTTATTCCCTACTTATTAGATAAAATACAATATCCACATATTAGCATATCAAGATATTCAAATCAAGGAATATTAACAATATCTAAAAATAAGGTCTTATATTAAGATCCTTAAGGCAATTGTTACTCACACAAATAATTCTACACGACAAATATATATATATATATATAAATAAGTGACTTTGAAGTTAAAATTAGCAAAAATGAATGAATGAATCATTTTGAATCTAAGTTGCAATGAAAAATAAATTGAACGACTATTTAAAAGCTTAAAGATAGTCAATGACTTTTTTAACCCTTGTTTTGAATATCTTAGGTAAAAAAAGTTTTAAAGATTATTTTATAGAAATACATATATGTAAATTTTTTTGTCCATGGATTACTTTTAGTTGAAATTTATATTTAAATACAACGTTGTTTGAATAAAATAATTAAATTATGTATCCAAAAGTAAAGAAAGGAATAAAGAGCACTATAAAAAGAAGGAAAGATCTTAATTCTTACAAAAACGACTGGATATATATACATAGGTACTATGAAAAAGTAATATTACATCTCAATGAAGAAAATTTATACAATTGATCTTTTGGGAAATGACTGCCCCTTCCCTAAGAAAGCATATCAGGAATAAAACATAAAACACAAAATAAGATGAGGAAGAAAAATACATACACTCTACGAGTAGATCCAACTTGATTAATTGGCTATCATTTTGACATATTGGAAAATCAACTTTTCCTCAAAATATTTTCCACATTCACAGAGTATGTAAGATCTGTTAGGCTTTCTTATTACACATACGTATAAGACATCATCGCAGGGAATTAGGATCACATTTCATCTTTATTGTCTACAGTTATTGTATTTAAAAGAAAGTTTTTGTATTTACAGAAAAAAGTGTTATAAACTTAAATAACTTTCTCCTTGTTTTTTTTTTTTTTTTGAAATGTCAAATAATGAACTATGGTTAAAAGCCAATCCATCAAAAATATTTCAATATAATATAATAGTTAAGAATACCAGGAATTATGTTTATGCTGTTGTTAGAAGTACAAAGTATTAAAGTATAGTTTGATAAATTTAAAAATTTTAACTTCTTCAATTTTTAAAAAAAATCGAAGTATTTTTTATCTTCAAACATAACTTTTTAAAAATATGTTTATGTTGATCTTATATGTATAGAATTTCAATCCATATTTGTAATCAATATTGAGTTTAACAAGGAATAAATTTATATTTTTTGAATTATATATTTATTTTCTTCCTCAATAATTGGCTAAAAAATAAATGTTTAAATACTAAAAAAAATGTTCAATTTGAAAGTTCTACAAAAACAGATATCCTACAAAAAACCAATAACAAATTAGTAATTAGCTAATTGTCAAATACTAAAAACATTAAAAGTGTAGCCTACAAGTTTTGGAAATAGTAAAACTATGTAGTCGTTTATTCGTGTATTTTTATTCGTCACTTATTTTGATTAATACGTCAAAGATGGATTAAATTGCACTTAAAGATCATCCAAATCCCCAGATATGTACAATAAAAAATTGATTCATAACTGTATTTAAAATGGCAAATTCGACATAAAAAAGTCCCATAAATTATGTGAAGAATCTAAATTGATTACTCCCATTACCCTTAGACATCTCCACCCATCCCAGAAATTTTGATATTCAAACCAATAATATATATAAATATTGAGCTGTTTTTAATTTTGTATTGAACAAAATAAATTGGTGTAATTTCATTTCATAATTTATGTTCAAGAGTACTTTAGTGTTGACCCTTCAAATATAATATATTCATACATACTTTTGAAAATATAAGTATATATATACTTTTTTAATTAAATAACTAAATCACCTATATTCTATTATTTTTCCATCTACGTAAATGCCTATGTCTAAGAACTTGATATACTAAGTTTTGAGTATTTTTTATATCCCCTAAAACTCATTTATGATAGTCCTTATATTACATTACTTTGTAAAAAGCTTATCTCTTCATATATATGATAGGTTATAATGAATGAGCGTTACTTCATTGTCTATTGTGCTTACATTACCTCTCTTAAGACCATTGGTAAATTTGATGAACAACTGACAATAATTTAACAAAAGAACTAAACAATTTTTTTGTTCCTAACTAAAACTATCATAGCTATCAAGTTGATGAATGATGATATGGTTCTCACTAAGCTAGAATAGAGGTTAAAATATTATAAATTGTTTGAAAGGTTATTAAGTTTCCAATAAATATTTACAACTCTTTACTTTTTTATATCATTTTCATTAAAAAAAAAATATAGATTTTGTCCAAAATTCGTTTTTATTCACATAACTAGTTATAATTTTCCTTTTTTTCCCCCTTCCAATTATGTATTGAAAAATTGTATTACTTTTTGAGGAGCAACTTGAAACTAAAAAGTTAAAAAATATGTATGTATACATAACAAGTATAATAATAGTTGGTCTTACTACAAATGACATAATTAAGATCTATCCAAAATGTCAGTTTTGGTAGTTTTTGATAAATTCAGTCACAATCAGTTTTTTGTTAATTACTATTTTTTATGTATTTGTAATTTAAAATGCTTTGAGATGTATTAAATATCTAGAACAAGATTCAATTATTATAACAATCCTATAAAAAGCGTAGAAATATTCAAAGCAATAAAATTAAAAATGCTCGAGAACAGATTTGACAAAGCAAAAAAAAACTAATTAAATTTTCTTGAGGAATGTATCAAATACTTTTGCAAAAAGTACAATTTTGTTGACATGTATAATTAATAAAGATGTCAATATTGAATTATATAAGTATGACATATAAAGAAATTGCCTATTTATTGATGCCAAAAAAATATGATAACAATAAGAAACAGCATATTCATTCATGATATTGACAATATATGTGGATGTGTGAAAATAGGTTCTCTCAGTGAGCATTGATCGCTGCAAAACGGTGTTAGTTGGCAAAGCTGTGTTATGTATATATATATATATATATATATATATATATATATATATATTATTTATTCCCGTAGATAACATTTTTATTAGGTAATTAGATAATTTGTGTCATTACATATAAGTTAAAAATGCCAAAGTGTATTTCAAATGTCTCAAATAAAAGCTACTTTTTGGATAGAATAGAATAGAATTACAACAGTAGCTTATTAAGACTCGAGAGCTCGTATGTTATCTCAGTGTCATCATATTTCTTATAACGTTCTATACACTGTCTAGAATGGCTCTCTTTTCACTTGAAATGTAATTACAGTTATCTATAGTATTTTTCTAATCCAATAATTTCAAATAAGTGAATTTTCTTTTCTTCCATGAATAATAGTTTATTCAATTAAAAAAAAGCACCACAGAGTTACATATCTTAATAATAATAACAAAAGGACGCATATCCATATTTTTTATAGGCATTTTATTCATAGTATCTGATCATATATATATATATATTTTAATAAAAAGTAATATACCAAAAGAAATAGAATATAAACATACGTTGTATTTTCTTCCTACTCGTCCATATAAAACTTAATTTATTAAAAAACTTCATTAATCTATTAAGCCCACATCTATAAAGGTACCCTATATTTCGGCGTATAAGGCGACCGTCATATAAGACGAGGTACAAAATTAGAGCAAATTTTTATGAATTTTTCATATATCTTATCAAGTCTGACTTTTATATCGGTTATAACAGACGACCCACAATTTTCGAGGGTGATTTTTTTTCTTATACGCCAAAATATATGGTATTCTATCTAAAGCTAGAATGTAGTTTTGTCATTTTAACCTACAAAAACAGGCCATTTTTAAAGAAGGTATTTTCTTCATCTATTAAAAATTCCACTTTAACCATAAGACATGCTCAAATTTAATGTCCAATTCTACGAGAGTCCTTGTCCCTCAGTCTATGTGCCTCCATGCACAATTGAAAAGAGGGACACACCCGTCAGTTTACTTGTTTGAGAAGTGAATATTAATTTGTAGAGATGGGACGTTTTGTAGAAAGGATTGAGATGGATGAAGAAAAGAGACATCTATGTTGGTGAGCTGTATTGTAAGTAAAAGCCCATAGGAAGGGACCTTTGTGCATAAAGAAAATAGTTTTGTGATAAGACAAGGGGAAAAATAAACCCCGGCTAGGTACTCTATTTTGAAACTATGTGTTATTATTTGTTAGACCGTTAATGGAAGCATGAGCCTCAAAACCTCTACAAAAAAAATAAGAATTAAAAGATTATCAGTTACATTAAAATTGTAAATTTTATTCAAAATATTTGATAACCTATTATATAAATATAATTATACTATTCTTCCTGAAATAAGGTTGTTTTTAATGTTGAAGTTTTTCATTCATAGAGGAGTAATAGAAGTAATATATACCTCCCCCCCCCCCTCCTGCAAAATCTTTATACCAACAATTGATATTAACAAAGATGTTAATTTAAAAGTATTATAACTAGGGATGTAACATTTGTAAAGAAAAAAAATGCATTTTTATGATTAGAAACGAAAAAAACGGTTGGTAAACTTGTTGTTTTTTGAAATTATGCGCCTTATTTATTAGATCTTGGAATAGAACACATCTCCCTATTAATTTATATTGTCAATTTTGTTAAAAATGCATAATGAAAGAATAGTTTTAGTGTAACTATGATAATTTCCCTATACCTAATGCTACTTTTGATTTTTGATGCTAAAATTATATTTGCATGAATAAAAATCGAAAATATTTTAGTTCACATAAATGAACTTACAAAGGAGATATCTGTTCCTTGATTGATATCCGTTGAGATAGTCCTACTTCCTGAAGAAGTATTACTAATAATACTTGAATAAGGTTATAGAAAACATAAATTCTTCTTTGAAAAAATTGGCTCCAGTGTGATGAAAAGGAATTGAATGATACGAGTAAAACAAAAAGTATTTTCATAGTTTGTAATGATAATGATTTAGCTATGTGTTATAGTTAGTAAGGAAACCTTATTTTTTATAGGTCATATTTTATGTCTTAATAGTTAAAACAGAATTCAACTTTTAAATTATGCCTAGTAGAAGGCATGTTTCAAAAAAAAACAAGAACGGAGACTGATCTTTATCCCTATGTTATATACAACTTTAATGTATGTAAATGATTTTTAGTAGCCTGAAATCATATTCCAAAGGTATGCACCAAATTTAAAATGCTAAAATAATGTCAAAAATAATTTAGAGTAATTAATACTTCAATTATACGGACATACAAAGTATAGTATTTATTTTCTAGTGTTGAAAATAATTTGTTTAATATCCGGTATATAAATTGTTAATTTCCTGAACTTTATAGATGTTAAAAACTGATAAAAAATTTCATTTAAAAAATATATATATTATTTATTATAATATAAATAATAAATTCACTTGGTATTTTTATAACTTTTAGACCCATAAAATATGTTCGACTTTTATATGTATAACCAAGGAACTAAACAGCATGTGTTTACTTCTTGTTTTAAATATGTACCTTATATGTATATAAAAAGTAGTATGCAAAAAAAAACTTTTTAAGAATATTTTTCTATTAATTATATTCATTACCCATTTTTTGAAAAACTTTAATGAATTACATTTTATTTTATTTGAGCTGTATATCATCGAAGAAATTCAAAATAAAATAATTAAAGCAAGCAAATAGATGATGTTTATCAAGTTTTAACTTCCTTAAGTATATATATTATAAGTACGTCCTTTTGCAAAATAATACCTAAATAAAAATAAGAAAAAAAACAACGTGCATAATTACATGTAGGTAATTTACTTAACTATCAAATTATTGGAGTCTGCTCAGATACCGCAAAAAAAAAAAACTTGCAATTGCAGCTGTTGTTTAAGACTATGGTTTCCACACTAAGCTAAGGTATTAGTTAATGAAAACAGAAGAGATAGAGAGGGAATTGTGGACAAAATTAACTCCTCTGTGTCACATTTCCCCCTCAACCCCCCCCCCCCCCAAAAAAAAAAAAAAAAAATTACACTCGACCGCCGAACTACCGTAACAGTGATTTATCGATTATTTGCATTGACAGTTGACTCACATTTTAGATGTATTTGCATTTGCACAGGTACCTTGATTCCCCTCTAAAATTAGAAAACGTGAATATTTGTATTTCCTATTTCCTTGTTTCACATTCGGCTACAAAGGAATAGGAGTAGAATGAGACTAAAGTAGAAAAATGGGTCGAGATAGAATACTTTCTAATGTTTCTCATCCACCCAAGTTCCTCTGGTTACCAACGCAATCTAATCTGAGATGTATCCAATATTTGCATCCACAAAATTCCAAAAATTAATATCCATATTTCCTAATTTTTAGATATTCGATGATACATCGAATATCTAAAATAAATTCATTTTGACATAAAACAATTTATGACATGTACTTAAATATGTTGTGTAAAACTATGGTTTTATAAGAGTTTTAGCAAAAAAAATATGAGATAAGTGTTTTAAATTAGTAAATTACATTACTTGATAATGCAATAATTCAATTTCCATTTGGTATTTAATATATTAATCATGAACTTTTTGACTTTTTTTCATAGTCATTACTAAAGGAAATTATATAATTTATGGCAAAATCAATAATAAAAGTGCCTGGCATTTTTTCACTTGTAAATAAGTAATAAAACACTATAATAAGCATATTGAATAGGTCAAAATAAAATGATAACATCAATTTATAACTTTTATAATCAAAATGCCTAGTTTTTTAATCAAATAAGAAGTTAGGAGAGGCATGAATTGCAAGTTTTACAATTTCCTCGTAGAAACTGTACGTTGAAGAGAAACTTTAAAACTTTCAACCTATTAACCTTTTTAAATATAAATACAAGAACACTGCAATGTGGGCTCTAAGTATGCAGGTATAAATTACATTATTTAATGTTTGTTGATAAGTAAAGAATTTTTTTTTGTGTTATTCAAATATAAGTTCTTTCACTAATTAATTATTCATTTAAGTATACACCATTTTAAGTCAAATGAAGCTATAAATAAAATATGATTAAAATGTTCATTGTACAAGATCTTAAGATTTTGAAATCGACTATTTGAATTATAGATTAGCAAAGCAGAAGGACTTCAAATCAACATTGAGATAAAAAATTCTAATTAAATGACATTTTCTGTTATTTTGTTTGCAAGGGAATGAAGCAAAAATCGAAAAAACTCTATAGGAAAATGTATTAATAGTGTGTTTATTTTCCTTGCCCACAATCATCAAAGAATATCTTCTTTTATCCTGACAGGATGAAAATTAAATTCAAATTCTAAAAACATGGAATATAGACAAAGTATTTTAGAACAAAATGAGAAATATTAAGTTTGTTTTTATATGTAGTTTAATGCAAAGCTATTCACCCAAATAGGTAATGGGTTTTAATATTCATAATTTTTTGGATTTCGTCAAAAATGCTTCTTTCTGTAGTTATACATAACATTGTGCCTTATAAAAACACGATGTCTTCATTGCTTATCTACAATTCTGTAATTATATTTCAATTAAATATAGCTAATTATAGATCGTTGTTTCCTCATCATGAAATCTTTTTCTCAATTTTCTTGAGTGAAAATGACAAAACCTATGATAGGTATTGCATTTATGGTATTTTGAAGTTTGTGTTTAATTCAAATACATTAACGATGAAAAACTATGATCCATTCAAATTGATTAATTGACAATTTACATTGTGCGAATATTTTAACCAAAGCTTGAGCAAAGAAAAAGTCTGAGTAATTAATGTAAATGATATATTTCATCACATACTAAAATGGTTTTCGAATAAAAATCTGTACCATAAAAAATCTGGACTGATTGAATCCACACTAAATGTAATTCTAAATTCCCTTATGCCTCACGTAGTGTAGTCAATGGTGCTGGAACAGTCCAAAGTCCCTCTACACTATTTGAAGAACAAAAGTAACGAAAAGTTACCTCATCATACAGTCATCTATACGTGACTTCATTTTTATAAATGAATGAATTACACTTATGAATTAGTTACTGACTCCTAAGCGCAGTGCAACTTGTAGACAATAGGCCCCCAGAAACGCAATTATATTTGATAACTATCTGTTTAAATAAATCTTTATTTTTTTGAAAATATTTCGTAACAAATAAAACTTTTTGAGCAGATAAATCAAAGGTTTAATTTTATAAAAATTTATTGTTGTTTGGATCGTGCTATGTTCTACCCTGTAGAAAATATATAATAGCTATTGTGTTTTATTTATTTACACTAAATCCTTTCTTCTCACAATACAAAAGTTTATTTGTAGCTTTAGTTCACCTATATCAAAGAACTCGCATTTTAAGTAAAAAAAAATATTTTTTTTGAAAGCCTTACAATGGATAAATATTTCCTAATCTTAAAGTATAAATGGGGCAGATATTGTATCAAATACATATTTTATCAGTACACGTATTGTATTTTCGACTCTTTTTTAAATTGTTGTGCGCTTTTTTAAACGTAAATTTCTTTTCAAAAAGGTCTTAAGTCTACAAAGAATAATTTGAAGTATTGTACTTTTTTGAAATAAATACATTTGTAATTTCAAATATCAATCAAATCTATAAATAAAACTATATTATGAAAGATGGAAGAAAGGATGAAATACCGGTCAGTACAAATAACATCCCTTTCATCATTTGAATAAATGTTGATTAAAATTGTAAAATTAGTGTGTCATTTAGGTTTGAATGGAGTAAGGGGGTCGCAGGTAACTAAATACTTGATTATGGAGGTACTCATAATAGATAACAAATAAAAAATATTCTTATAACTTTTATTTTTTAAATTTGCGATTGCCGGGAGTTCATCCATTTTCACATCTCTATAAATGATATTATTCAAACATTAATGATAACATATCTCAATGAAAAATATATATAGTAGGTTCTAATTTTTTTTTTTCAAAAAGTAGAAGGTATCCCCTTTATGCATATTATGCTTTGTCTAGTGCCCAAAAATTTTTAACAACGCTTAACTCTTTTTGTATAGTGTGAATATAATTTTTTAATTATATTTTAAATAATATTAACTTTTACAGAGGTGATGAAATTTTTTGAAAAGTCACAAAAAAAAAAACTACAGAAATTACATTATTGGGTTTTTGATTAAGTCTATAACTTTATTTTTTTTCCATGATATATCCATTTTTTAGATTAGGATTCAATTGTTAGAAAGAACAACAACATTTTTTTTTCGAAAAATAACTACTAGTAAGGATTCACACACAAAAGAAAAAAAAATTATATTAAACATAGGAAACAAGCTTATGACATTTGAGTTCAAGAGAGTGGATAAAGCAGCTGTCATTATTTTAGTCTTGTTTATACTCATGAGCAGAGTTGTCAAGAAGAAGGAATTTAAGGTGAGCACCGATCACTGAGCATATTTTTATTCTGAAGATAGTATTGTCTCCTGTTTCTAAGGTTCAAATGTCAGCAACGGTCATGATGTTCCCTGTTAGTTACACTATCGTTTTTGACATAATCGAGAGTCCAGTTTTTAATACACTAAGAATCCCTCTTTTTTAACAAATTTAGAGATGAATAGGGATGTAACTTCTTTAGAGAGCAATTCTAATTGTATTTTATAAATATGAAACTGTTGGTTTTATTTTAAAATTTTTAAATTTGTTCCAGAAGAAATATCTTTTCCTAAAGCATGAATTAAAAAATACCCGCCTATCTTTATCGTAAATTTTTGTTAAAAATATCCAATAAAATTATAATATATGTCTATAAAAATTTAATTATAACATTATCCCTATGTTAATGCTATTTCAATAGTAATATATAGGTTCTCCTCCATAGTAATAAGTTTATTCTTCCCCCTCCAAAATAATAAAACAGGCAGTTGATGTTAGCAAAAGGGCCTTTAATAGATAGTATGGTATATACCATAAATCTATCTCCCACCTTTTCTTTTCACTCAAAAGGAGTTGATTTTTTTTTATTGCAAAAGATATATATAAGGCATCTTTTTTTTGTACCTCATTTGAAATTTCACAACATATTTGTTTTGTCGATGCATCCTTTACGAGAAATAAGGAGGGGTGAACATAGCTTTGAATAAATCAAATGTGTAGATGTAAGTTAATTAGAGAACATTTTTAGTAGTATATTGTCTTAAAGTGGATGTAACTGCCTTTAAGGAATTTATGTGTGTCCCAACTTTCAACACTAATACATACATATGCCATCATAAGAATCAATAATATGAATAAAGACCATCTCACGTGCGATTATTATAAACTATGACAATTAAACTTGTAAAAAGCAATATATGATAAGAAAAATAAAAGTTTGTCAAAATATCCATTTTAAATACACTTACATATATTTATATATTTCTGCAGAAATCAACAGTTTACTTTTTATTTCTTCTTTTATGTAAGCAAGCCACATATCATTTATATACTATAAATGTTCTATGTTTGATGGTTGAAAAAAAAATTAATTCAACTTAATGCGACCTTACTCCACTGATATTTTTTTTGCCTGCTGTCAATTTTTCAACTACACTTATGTCTTCTAAAAATCGATTATTTGAACTCAAATAAGCTCTGGTGTGACTCTTACTAAAAATCTTCAACTATAAAGTTCATTGGCTAATGACACCAACGATTCAATGACAACACCAATTGAGGGCTAATTGAGTGTATAAATCTCATAATTAATAAATTAATAATTGAAAACGCAAGGATATATAATATTAAAAAGCAAAAATACAATTAAATGCTTTTTCATTTGTATTTTTCATATCTCGAATAAAATTGAAGTGCCCCTTTCAAAATCGAGTCATTTATTCGATTTCTACTTTTTATTTACAAATATATATTTGTTATCTCACTATCATTTTGTACACTCTAGAGTGTTTTCAAGTGACGTCATCAATAAAGAAGTCAGCCATTTTGAAAAGGCATACACAATCAAAATGTATATATAAATAAATTTATACCTCTTATATGTACAACAGTTTCTTTCATTTTTAAAACCAATAATGATTAAGTTTCCATAAGAGGATTTTTTGCAAATTTCTTTATTTATTTTAATAGCTACGACATACTAAAAGTTGTTGTTTTTTTAATGCAAATTTTGTTATTGTCATATGATAAAAGCTATATATGTATTGCAAAGACATATATAAATCAATTTATTATATAAAAAGTCAGTCCATTGAGACATAATATGTCTGTTTTTTCTAAAATTGAAGAGTATATAAAGAGTTTAAAAGTAGTGTGTGTGTGTGTGTGCGTATTAACTGAGAATAACAGAGCAATTTCCCTTTTAATCAAATTAAATTTTGCAAAAATATACACCTTTCTATTTTATTCGTTTTTAATACATAAATACATACATGAACACCATATTTTCAAGGGGAGTGCTCACAAAGTTATTCAATTTTTTCCTCATCATTATATCCATATATATATATATATATACATACTTTAAATATGCTTAAAAGTATGTCAATTTTGTATAATCGTGATAAGTACCTTTATGCAGAGGCATGATGAAGAACCAGATCATCAATAAATAACTTACATACTGGATGTTTATTCTAATTAATGAAGTAGTTATGAGGAGTCGGGACAATTTGAGTCTAAAATGCTAATTCCTATTTTTTTCAGTAGTTTTCCCAAATAATATTATATAATAAAAATTATTTAGATGTCTATAGGAAAGTGATGAAATGATTCGTTTATGTAGAAATTTTAGTCTAAATTCAGCTGACTACGAAACGATTCCACAACGTATTTCCATTAATTCGCCCTGTTCATTAATCATGAGTCAAAATAATAGAGAAATGTCATTTGTGTTTTTAATAAACCCAAACATTTGTATGTATATCAAAAGTGACCTCTTGAGGCGGGGGGGGGGGGATGGTTTTTCGTAGACAAGTTACATCAATTTGTTTTATAGTTTCAAAAACTCTTAGCAGTGCATTTCTGTTTTCATCAATTATTATTTCGACATAATGAGTTCTAGGTGTATCAAATATGCTAGGTCATCATTACGATACATATATATATTTATTGGAATAAATAGAATATATGAAAGAAAAATAAGTACACTTCTAACTTAACTGAAATGTGTTGATATATATTAAATACATACACTGATTCAGAACGGAGTAACTGAGATGTAGTTGAACTCACGTATGATATATCTAATCCTTATCCTTAAATATATGTTTCCTTTAATTGATAAATGTACTGAATTTATGAATGAATGTCAAAAAATCAAAATGAGAACTTAAATTATAGCTGGAGGTAAATCAAATTCATGTTCCTAATTTACGTCAGAAGTAAATTATATACAAAACTCAACTTTCATAGTACTGTGATCAAGAAAATAATAATAACCTCAGCTCATTCTCGACATAAGACGTCATTTGCAAATAAACAATGACGTATTTAGAAGAAAAAGAAAAAAAATTCATGAACAAACGCAGTAGATATAAAATTTTACGTGTTGATAAAGTTTTAGTGGTGATTGGAAAGCCAAATCAATTGTAATAAGAACACAAACAAAGGAATACACATAATTAATAGTTCATGAACACTCCATTCTTTGTATTTGTGAAAATGATCAAATTCTGTCTTGCTATTCAAAGTGACGCAGTATCTTTAGAGTATTTCAAGTTTTTATACTAAGTTTGAGAATTAAACTCAATCTTTTGTGTACTTTAATTATAATATTAAAAAAAAGTTTCACTTTATGTTTGTTATAGTTTCTCTGCGTCAAGCGTCAAAAATTAAAATATACTTCCTATCTACCCCTTTAATGTATATATTTAGGCATATTTTCTCATGCTTGATTTTTTTTTTCAGGCCAATAGCTTAGAAAAAGTTAGGGATAAAGAGACAAAAAGGGTAAGTATATTGTATATTTTTAACGTGTGTGATCCATTTTGCTCTTTATTTGTAGCTTATTTATGTATTCAAATTTATTCAAAATGCAATACTCATCATTAATTCTTTTAAACACTTGTTGTCATACAAAGTCATTTGTTGCATACCAATTTGTAAAAAATATCAGGCATCAGCTAGAAAAAAAAGTTATTCAAAAGATTTAAATCTTGATTCTAGTTCTAATTCAGCTCCGTGTCCTTAAAATACAGAACTTGCTCTATTTTAATAATGAAATTTCCTTTTTTTTACAAAAAAGAAGAGCAAAATATCCCATTATTATTCCTGCCTGATCTTTTTTAATAATAGGGTACTGTATAACCACATACCTCTGATTTAAGAATTGCAACTGATTTGAAATAATAAAGTATTTAATAATGAACTTGTGCACTGTTTGACACTTTAATGACTAAACTGCAATTGATTTTTTAAGGTGTCACGCAAGGGCTTTCCAATATTTTTGATCTTTGATACTTCTACTCGTTTTGTAAGTTTGAGACATTTTTTATGTACGGTAGACACATAAAAGTAAGCTTGTTTCTTATGAATTTTAAAATTGATTCTACCTAAATAGGAATTAATTTTCTATATGAACAACATTCGACTTAAAAAAAAAAGTACTGTAAGAGTGAATAAAAAAATCCTCTTTTTGAAAGGTTTTGATCAAAAATGAATAACGCTTTAATTTTTCATTGTAATTGATCATTCATGCTTAAAAAAGTATAAATAATAAATATGGGCCTCTCTATTGTTCTTTTACTAAAACCTCTAAATTTATTTTTAAATTATTTTGCTATGATACATTTTTATTGCTTTTAAACAAACCAAATGTAGAGTATACCCATTTTATTTTTGAAATCGACCTGACATCCGGAATTTTGTACGTCAATGTACATTACACGATAACAACATTTAAATCATATTTTAAATCAGTTGCAATTCTTGCATCAGAGGTTTGTAGTTATTGAGTGCCTTCCATTCTTTTTTCAATCTATTTCCTTAATTGAGACTTAGATAGACTTTCTTCATTGTATCAGAGATAAAATTTTTGTCTCGACAAATGAGTTGAGGATCTTAGAGGATCCATATTTTTTTACGCAGGGATTTTAAATCAGGTATGTATTGAGAGTTACATACACAATGCACTGTATCTAAAGACAATTTTTAAGTAACTAAGAGGTATTGATTTTTGCTAATGGAAGCTCTTCCTTTTAAAATGATTATAACAATTTGCAGTTCTTTGTTTTTTGTATCAAAATCAGATAAAGGTGAAAAGAAATGAGAAAAACCACTTTGTTTCCCGTTATATAAACGTGCAGTTTGACTTTTTATATTTTCTAAAGGAGTACTTTTTATGGCTAGGTTTCATACTAAATAATATACGTACATGCATTATAATCATAGATTAGATAGTGAAGACAAAAATAATAAAAAAATAATATGTATGTAGTGTTTATTTTATGACTCTATTTTTAATTTTTATATTTAAGGAAAGGATTTTTATGTAGAGCTCTTTAAATAAGGTTAATATTTAGATATATGCATGTATGTATATGTTGTATATCAACTAAAAAATAATCTAGAACAAAAATACGGAAAATTAGAGGGTCCTCATTTATTTTACCCTCATAAATGTGAAGAATTTTGATCAACTTTGGGCTTAATATTCAAACTCAAACCTGCCAAACTTCTTAATAGTTTAGTCAAAAGAGTTACAACCGATAAAATTACTTTTAGCAAAAAACAACGTTGTGTTCTCGGTGTAGTCCATTTTATTTTCCGGTTCCAGAGTTCAGATACTCATACTAATTTTTAAGTCTTCAAATCAGGGTCATGAAAAAGTTCAGGTACCAAAGTTGTCAAAATCGTTGAAGCATTAAGGGTTCAATTTAAGCTACATAAATTCAAAAGATATATGTATTCAAGTTCAAGGCAATTATTTATGGATTTAGGGTGATTCTTAACATCAGTCAATTGTTTCCTGACACGACAGACTGAGACCTTGCTCACATTGAGGATCTTAATTATGCTCCGGTCCTGTGATCGGGTGCATATGAGTGAAGTAATATCTCTCTCATGTAAGGACTTTTTATGACCTAGAGCCTTCATACAAATGGTATAAAAGTAATGAATAATGATGAAAAAACGAGGAAGGTATTCGAGTTTCTACATCTCTCTACTCTTTTGATGATGTCATAATACTCGGTTCCTTTACTTTGGTCCTTGAAAATCAAAGTTTCTTTTAAAAAGTGTATATTTCTTGCTCTGCCTTATCTAATTGAGGTTTTGAAGAAAATGAATAGTGTATACTGCAATAAAGTTGACCTTGGATGTAGGAAGTTAAAAAAAGAAGCGGAAGGAATTAAAAAACATATTACAAAAAGAACGTAATGACCACAAAACCTCTTAATAAATTAAGAATTAATTTATTAATTTACAAATTCCTCATGAGTTCCTTTAACTTACCTTTTATTTTCTGTAGAAATTAAAATTAAAGGCCCTAGTTTTAATAGTATTTTATATTTATTTCATAAGAAAGACACAAAAATATTAAATTTAAATCAATTGTAAAAATCATGTTTATTTTTGCTCTCCCTATGAAAAAAAGCTTTTTATCGAATAATTGACTAAATACAAAGTTGAGAAATGCTCAATTGTTCATTGATATACATTTTGAGGCTGGTTTTGAAGTCAAAATGGGATTTACAGACTTAAGGAGTATAATTTGAGAATGTTTATTAGGTTAAAAGTTTCAGAAAATTGTCAGATAAGGCTTATCTTTAAAGGTCAAATGACCTTTATGAGATCATCCAAGGTCACTGAAGTTTGCATAGATAATATCCATACTAACTCATTCATTAGTTAAAACGACTTGCTACGGGCTACTATTTTAAGACTTCTACTATTTATAATTGATTTGAATCTAATAAATACATGACTAAAAAGTTTCATAGGATTTTAGATATAATGTTTATTTTAATACACATCCATATGCTGTTGACATTCGAATAAAAATTCATTGAAGAGTCTTTTGTTTCAGTTAAAAAAGAAAGAAAATATATACATTGGTATATATATGTACATACATAAATAAATAATTGATGGTTATAAGTCGTTAGATGCAAAAGCCCTATTTTTCAGTATAATTAATGTCAACTTAATGCCTTTAATATTTATCTTCATTTCATAAATGCATATATACATATGTACAATGCATGTATACTTTTTTGTACTCCATATCTTTTTGAAGGAATTTACAGCTCTTGATAGAGCTCTCTAATAAATATGTTCAACCATCCACTTATATCCGTTTTTAATTGAATACATTCTCAAAAAAAAGTTGACGTACAAAAAACAAAGAACTTAAGTGCCATTATCTTTTAGTAACAGGCTACTGAGAATATTATGAAAGTACATAAGCCAATATATGAATACATGCATAGAGGCATGTTTTGATTCAAAGAGCTTTTAAAGTAATCAATATGCATCAAAACACAGGAAGCCAGGAAAGAAAGTGATAAAATAACGACCACGTGATTAAGTTACGTACAAATTTTGTTGGCTACGAACCGACTTCAGTGTACACTAGAGGGACTTAAAGCATTCCGAACTCCTAATTAACGAGCTACGTAAACTCCATAGCAATTATAAATGTATTTCTATACCTTTCTCCCCCCCCCCCCCCCTAAAAAAAGGTCTATAATTAGTTTTCTAATTAATTACGTAGTTAATGCTGTTCAGCTATTGGATTATTTTTCTTTTATTATTATTACTATTCACAGTTTCAGATGATTTAATTCTAGTACAATAAATTAACGTTAAGACATAAATAAGAGAAAAGAGTAGTTGACAATCAACAGCTGAAAAAAAAAACCATGATTTTGGTGTGAGTATGGCTTCTGAGATACCACTGTGCAAGGAGAATTTTACAAAGGGAAACAAATAGCATTCATTACGAGAATGAATAAAAGTAACGTCATTTGCTTGGTAACATCTCTAAATATGTATTATATATATATATAGCTCAGTAGCGACATCTTGTGGGGGAAAGGGAGGTTTCTCGTAGCCAAAAAAATATTACGTGGAAAACTGCCGTATTTTATTATTTTCTGTTTTAGTTTTGATTGTACTAAGTATTCATAGTTCATGCATATATGATGAAAAACATTAATATCTTAATAAAACACTTCAATTTTAACTTGAAGAATAGATTTAGAGTAATTTGTAGAATTCCTTGTTAGATAATCTTTGATAAAAATATTCATAATAATTAATTAATCATTCAAAATCTACTAATAGCATTGTTAAAAGCTATCTTTTTTTTTTTTAAATATTCTGTCGTATGCTGTAAAATAGTTTCAAATTCAGGAAAATGAAGGACGGAAAAAAAGTCATATAGCAATTTCATATTAAAATGAAATATAATTTTATTCAATATTTTGATTACCTTCTGTGAGTAGATATTGAAATTACAAATTTATTCTCAAAAAATGTGGCTAATCAAAAGTAAATAATTTCTACTTTTTATTACATGAAAGTTGTATTTTAGTGTATGCACTGCCCCTACTTCCACTAAAGACTCCAATTGTATGAACATTGCAAACTATTTATAAAATATTATGTATTTAATTAGACCCCTTTTATTTCAAACTTGTATTATAAAGTTCCACCTATCTTTTAATATGATTGTAATATATGTAATGATGACAACGGAATCAAAGCTGGAAACTCGATTCTTTGAATTAAAGAAATACTTAATATCACTAAATTGTAACTTTAGATTCAAATTGGACTCGAATTAAAAAAAAAACAACTCACTAAGCTTTGACACAAAGTTAAAAAATACAAACTAGAATAAGACACGAGGTTTGAGAGATCCACAAATGTTCTTTATTCCTTTTAAATCATTAATATTTTTCTAATTATGATTAAATTTTTATGTACACAAGATGACTCGATTCGCAATAATCTAGGTATTATTAAATATCGACGCCCGACTCAAATAACAAAAAGACTCGTAGTTCAAATTGGGTTCAAGTTGCAATGACTTACTAACAGCTCTGATAATAAAATTAATTGATGGATTAACTATTGGTATAGAAAGTCTTTAAATATACTGAGTAGTACTAGAAAGTCGTATGTGGAACTTATTTTTCACCACATAATATATGTTTGATCAATTATAAATTATTTTACAGATAATAATAATATATGATTGGGAGTCTTTGTGGAGAGAAATAACATTATTTGGTTTTATTAACCATACCAAGAACCACTAAAATACATGCATACACTTTATTTTTTGTGTTTTGTCTTAGATAAGAGTACAAATTTAAGGAATATGACAAGTCAAAATGATATCATGAATATTTATACATCTTCACATATTTTGTCTCATTTCTTACTTAAAAGAAAGCTGAGATATTGGGTTATCAAAAAAAAAAAAAAAATGTTCAAGTTTATATGAGTCTCATTTTCCTTTTTCCTCATCTTTGAAATCTGTGATTCTCAAGTTGTAATACATTTTAATTGAAAAGTTTATGGTTGTTTTTTTTATGTGTGTGCTTGACAACAAAGAACATATAGAGAAGTTGAAAAAAGAAATTGTAATCGTAACATGATGCATGTAGCCCGCCAATATAAAAGCAAGTATATATGTTTTCTTAAACTGATCATTATCTATGAGTTATATTTATAACTTATTCTGATTCATCCTTTTGAGACACCGCAAAAAGCTGGTTTAATAAACTTTTAAGCACTGTTTATAAATTTCAAGTCTACTCCTCATATTGAAAGTTGAGAAAGTACATAACATTTAATTATATTTTTAAGAAATATAATTGTCATCATCACAATGTTTTTTAATCTAAAAAAAAATTGGCTTAAAATACTTTTAGACATATATGATTCTACTGTGTTTTTAAATATTAAATTTTGAGTTAAAGATATTATTATTTATAGGAATGTTTATATTAAAAAGTATGAAATATACAATATTTTATATAACATACTTTATTAGTATAATACCATCTATCATATATTTTCAATTTTTATAAAAAATATTTGAGATATGCCTTTTGTAGTTATGTAATAAAGAACAAATTAATGTATGATATATTTTAAATACTTGCATTTATTCAGATACTATCTACATAAAACAAAAGCTATTTGCAAAGTTTCAGGTCCTTTATGTCATATATGAAGATAAACGAGTATTTTTAGGTCATAGTTATTCATTTTAAGACGTCTTGTATCATCTCAATTTGAAAACTATGAGTCAATTATTATTATCATGTTATTTAATAGGTATAAATCTATTAACAACAAATATATGTAATGTACTTTCTTTTCAAAAGTAAAAGATTTTATTGCTTAAAGCCCTCAAAGTTTTTGTTAAATAGTAAATTTTTAGATTTTCTATTTTAATCAAAATTTGTAGATTATTTTTTATTTCAAATTTTTGATGACAAATTGCATTGAAGTTTTTTTTGGGTGAGTTACAACCTATCAAATAATATGCTTTAATATAAATTTTTAAAATGGAAACTGAACAAAACCTTTGAAATGACAACATTTGTCCCAAAAATGTTTTTTTTAACTTTAAAGTGACAAAGCCATGCCCAAAATAGTTTGAGGGGCATGAAAATTTGCAAATAGCGTTTTATTGATGCTCTTAGCAAAAAAATTCATAAGGCAGTAAAAGATTAAAATATTTATCCTGCAAAACGGGATATTTAACACTATTACATGGCATTTTTTATGTATAAGGAATTATTCATAAGGATACAACCTATGGTTTTAATTAGTACAAAATATATACAAAGATTATATATATATATATATATATATATACAATACAAAAGTTAATTATTCAGGATAATTCATGTAGAATAATTGAAATTATCTCATTTTATTTTTTATTTTTAAAGTTGCCTGGTGTTTAATAATTAATTAAAGTCATTAATTTTGTTTTTGTTTTTTTCTGAGTGTAAGTAAGGGTAATACGTCATTTTTTCTCCCTTTCCTGTAGTTTTGCTTTGCGTGGGTTTTAATTCCAAAAGAATTGAGTTTAAATTACGAAAAAAGTGTGCAGAGTCCTTCTTTAAAGCACTTTATGTATTATACCAATTAGTCATTGTCCCATTGGCTGAATATCATAAAATTGTTGAGTAAATTTGTCCCGCTGGACATAATTTGACACCTACATCCTAAAAACTCAATCTATGGAAATATCTTTTTATCAATGCCATAGTTACAAAATTTAAATACACAAAAAATCTCTTGACTAAATCTAAGACTTGAGAGATTAATGACATACGTATGTATGTTATATACATAAAACTTGTCTTCTTGAGCCTAAACTTAAATTATGTATATCGAAATGATTAATTTTAATTTAAATACATTAGAAATGTTTAATATCACTAATCACAGAACCTTTTCCTATAAATTATTTTCAATTTTAGTTTATATAGTAAATTATAATTTATATATTCTTTTTCAACACACCCCTTACTCCGCCCTCTATCAATAAATATTTGACTTGCCTAATGCAGTTAAGTATTCTTCTTCTTTCTTGACATTATCTAAATAATATATATAATATATTTTAAAATGCTGACAGCATCCAATTTTTCTCTTCTTTTTTCACCATGTGCTTTTAATTTTTTTTCCTTGAATGTGTAAAATATTTTATTATCAAGTGACTTTTCACTCCTTGATTAATTACACTGGTCAAGAGCAAAAATATCTTTAAATCAAATTAAATAGAAATTTAGTAGAGTTTTATTCTTAAATTCTAAATATTAGCCAAGTTTTTCCCCATCAGACTCAGATTCTTCAGACAAAGGTCATAAAGTTATTGGCAATTTTTGAGACTTTTTATGACTCGAGGCTATTTTTTTACACCTACTCTTGTAAATCAAGATAAATAGCAAATATTTAATCAAAGTCTAATGTTTATGAATTCTAAAACCATTTTCATAACGTCGCTATCAAGTTTTTAATTGGAGTGTAAGAAAATTGAAGTTCTTTATTTAAAGAATCATTGCTCCAATGAGAATAAATCAATAAAGTGTAAAAATATCTTGCTGGATTGTTAAGGAATTGAACTTTAATTTTGTAGAGAGACGTTCTATACCGTTATCCATCTGAGATAGTTGAAATATTTTAAGGCCATAGCTTCTTTGTGGAGGAATTGTATTAAAAAAGGTCATATATGAGTAGGGGTTGACCTTAATTTAGTTTGTCTGAAATGCAATTTGAAAATTTATATCAGCTTCTTTCAATTTATGGAAACAACACCTCCGTCCCTCCGATTTCTACGACCCTGTAATGAATATTTCAGGTAAATTTTGTAATATATATTATGTAAAAACTTTTGGTCATACCTCGTATCCCTACAAATTTCTTATAGAAATTCAAATCAAATTTTGAATTTTACCTTTGATCTAACTATGATCTATTACCCTTTAAATGAAGAACTTTTATTATTTTGTCATTAAAACGGTCAAAATTTCAGGGAAATTAAACTTTGAAATATATATAAGTTCAAATAACTAAGATCAGGAACAAATATTATCACATCAATAATAAAATTCATATCACTTTAATTTAATGGCTCAATAACTTTGCATCGATGAATCATCATGTTTGATCTATGATTTAACTAAAATTTGATTTTTATATTTAATGATTATTGCCATTGAGTAAAAAAATTTGGGAGCATGACTCCTGCGTTGTCTTTAAGTTTTTGAATACTTTCATCAATATGCCATAGCTTTTTATTCCACAATATTTTTTTACACTATTCTTCAAAAATATTATTATTTTCAAATTCTGTCTTTTTTATTTGTATTTTGATAAAGTTTGTTATCTTGACAAAATATCACATTGTACTTATATGAAATATAAATGGAAAAGGAAGGGTAGTCGGCTCCTATAGAACCCTGCTTAGAATTATATACATATCCAGTATGCAGTACCAAGAAGTCATTGGGAGCTTCCATTTAATATTATATAGGACAAAGACCATATTACTCTTTCACCCCTGCCTTCCTAGCTAAATTGCATGATGTCCCAGGTTCAAATTCCAGCTGAGTTCAATCTTTTTACATTGAAGTAAACTAATTTTTACATAGAAAGATATTTCACAATGAACAATGACATGTATTAAGTACGTTTCATAAAGCTTATTTAATTATTATACCTGTCACTTTAACTGAAAAGTATCAACTATTTATATGTGCAATCATTCCTTTTTGATCAATTAGCAAATTTTATTTACTACACTGCATGAGTAATACAACTGTCAACACTTGAGTTTCATTATGTACCAATTCAAAATTCTAAAATATTGGTTAAAGTTTTAAATGCTTGTTTAGTCTTGTATTAGAAATCAAGTTTCTTAAATATTAATGGGTTAAAAATTAAATATAAATATTTACTATTAATTAATACGAAAGAATATATTGTTTATGTTTGTAGAATTTTTATGAACGTAGAAGGAGTTGAGAATTAAGTTCTGAAAAAAAAAATATTAATTTAGAACTGAATATATACAAAAAACAGAATAGAAACTTTCTCGGTAGTTTGTTTATTTTGCATTTCCTAATGTAATCAATAATTTGTTTTAAATTTGTTTCTCTCGTGGTTCCTGAAGAAGTTTTCTTATATTCCAGTATAGAGTTTCCTATGATAAAAAGCATTATTAATAAACATATATGTATAGCTTTGAGTTTGTATGGTTGGGCCCTGAATTACTATTTATAAATGATTTATGTAATTTGAATCTTAAATTTCAAGATTTGATCAGAAAATGGAATTAAAAATCATCGGGGTTGTAAGTTAATTGAAAACATTTGATTAAAGAATACAGTAGTGATGTGTAAAGTGTATCCGGATTTCACATTATGGCATGTAATGTTTCAGTGATATTAAAGGCATTCAGAACAAATGATATTTTGGCTCATTAATTGTAAGACTTACGTATGACCCATTAGTTCATGTATTGAAAACCCGATAAAAAATCCGATTCATCATGAAGGACCATCTCACCACCACTCGCATTCTGTTGGCTCATTTTGTGTCCTCTTCCAGTGAATTCTAAAATAATAAATCGGAAATGATTTTTTGTGAGTTTATTAATTTATTAAGAATTTCACCTGATGCAATTCTTTCTTCAAACGTAGATGGTACTAAGCTTTTAGTTTTTTTTTTTTTTTTTAGGTTGTTTTCTTTAAAAAAAAATTGTTTATCAAGATCCATGGTATATTTTTTTTGTTCTTATTTGCTTTTACAATAAATAATATTATGATGAATTATAGGAATATTTCCGTACATTATAAATTTCCTTGTCAAAATTTTATTAAAATATATGCCTCTTTAAATCAAAATTATGTTCCATAAAGATCCCAAGTAGGTGACTTTTTGCAATATTTAAAATGCTTTAACTAAAACCTCAATAATTTGAATACTAATTGTTAATATTAATTTTTTTGAAGATGGGGATTCTTGTCCTATGTGGAAGCTTTGTCCATTGGCAAATACCATAATATGTAGAAAGATAACTAATTTACATATTTTTTACCCAAAATTTTATAGACTCAATGAAAATATTTAAAGTATTTTTTTTTTTTTACATACAACTTGTTGAAAAGACAAAACTGTACAAGAAGTGTAATTTTAATACTATATGTACTCTATTCATGGCCCTTCATAAATGTTTTATAAGGTTGTGTATTATACATATATACTTATGTATTTAAAAAACAAACAAACAAAACAAAAAGAACTAACATTTCCAGAATTAATTACTATGTTTTATTATGAATTAAATTATTTACAAAAATAATGTTTGTATATGTCAGCCCTAACGCACACAAAAAATACATTTGTTTAGAAAAAGAAAAGGAGAAAAAAACATAAAAAAATTATTTTTACAACAAAAAGTTTCAAAGGCACAAATACAACATTAAAAAAAAATTTTTTTTTTACCCTGTATAAAATAACTCATTTTGAAAATACGGAGTTACTTAAAGTAAAGTCTTATTTCATATTCTTAATCCGGAATTCCGCAGATCACCATGATAAAAAAATAAAAATAAAAAATTGAAAACCATGATTAAACATTTTTATGTCACACATGAAAAATTATTTTCTTCTTTTCTTCATAATTTCTTTAAAGAAAGTCAAAATGTTCCTTCTCTTCTCAAGTTTGAAGAAAAATTAAGCCTTTACCTTTAGCTACAGAATTTCAGATTAATGATCTACTAATGGAAAAAGTTACCAAAGGAGGGGAAAGTTAAAGTAAAGAACTGGGGAACGCAAAAAGTATAATGAAAATATAAATGATGCAAATTAAATGGGAATGGAAGAGTTTGATGCATCAACACAAAAACCAATTACGAAGAAAAGTAAAAAAATAAGAGAAATTCCCATTGTAGCTTTTGTTGACCACACTGTTTGATGATATTTACATGACATGGATTAATAGGGAATGCTCACACTAGACCTACTTAAGTAGTAGCACGCAGAAGGATTAAGAAACCAGCTGAAATCCTTCTACACGCAAAGCTTCTGTCTATTGCACTTGTTTTTAGTAGCTCTACCGTGAGTATTATATTTCTAGCAAATTTTTGCTTGAAATTGAACGAAAATTTATACATCTAGAAGGACGATTTCTTCTTAATTAAGGATTCGTATCGGGCGCTTAACATCTCATTTAAAAGCTGTGGGTTTCAGCTCTTGAATGCATTTCTTATTAATCCATTTTACGTAATATTCAAGGAGTTATTTTAGTACAAAAGATTTGGACGACTTTTGGGCCTACTTCCGCCGCCTACGCCCCCAAGAGTCCCTTTATGTCAAAACAAAGACTGGAAATGGAATTTACATTCATTACACTAGCGAATCTATATTTTTAATATAGAATTGAGATACACTTAATTGCAGACTACATACATAACATTGACTCATTTTGAAGAAAAAAACTTTTCTTTCTTTTGTGTTGACGGACTTCATGTGTCGCTCAAATACATTTTAAACTCTAAAGGTACTTCAATTGATATCCAAATATTCAACAACCATTAAATTTTTACAAATGTATCACTTCAAAAGAAAGATACCAAAAAAATTTCAAAGGTTCTTGTCCACTTAAAAATATGTAGTCTCCCGTCGGAGTGATGCTTAAAACGATGGGCCAAAGGATAATTATAAATATATGGATGTTCCTATCTAATCAAAAGTGAGAATGTTCCTATGAAAGATCCAAAATCAACCAGTGATTGAATATGAAAACACAATTAATTAAACAACATTATAGTCAAAATTCCGATGCAGTCTATGTATATTATTAGATATGCTAAAAATAATAAAGAAATATTCAAAAAGAGTCAACAATTATTTGAAAAGAAAGCTATAAAATATGTACCTAATTGAATTATCTATGATGATGATAATAATATTATCTAATTTTTCCTATTACAAATAATTTCTTTTTTATTAAATTATATTTAGTTAAGCTATGAAAAATACTTGGTGTGTATCTCAAAGTCACTTATGTAAACCTTTACTAAGAATTTGACGAAGTTTACCTCTATTAGCATCCTGTTAGTTTGTATATATGATTCAAACTATAATTCCTCTTTCGTCTGTTAGCATATTCCTAGTACCAAATAGAGAATAGTTCAAGAGTTGTAGAGTATAGGGTGTAATTGGCTTATTACCATATAGGTAAGTTTGAGTCTTTTTCTTTTTTGAAAAAGTGTGGACATTGTGGGTCAAAATGATTCCAAGAGGAATTGATTTTTTCACAAAGGGGACTTGTGCATTAAATGTGTTGAGCTCAACTAATTTATAGCCAATTTATAGCTAACTTGTATATTAGCGTAGATATAAAAAGAAAGTTTACTTAATTAATACGTCAAATATCTATAATCATAATTTTGAAACTTTGAAACTTTTGGTAAAGCAAAAGTATGTTGACTTGTCAATCCATTCAGACTAAAATAAAGTATATATATATATATAGATTTTTTTTTTGATATTAATTAAAAAACAATTTTATGGATGAAAATTTTTCTTATATAGGTATGTAGTAGCTTAATTAAAATCTATTAGTTTCAAGAATATATGAATATTTCTACCTACATACATAGTTGTTTAATGTTGCTACATAATGATATTGCAAAATGTATGATGGACAACTAATTAGTCAAATTACATTAATAGTAATTTGACTGGTATATGTGTATCAAATATACATGTTTGTACATTGATCATTTAAAAACAAATATTATTTTTTAATTTAATTTTAAAACGTGGTATAAAGTTGAAAAAGTACAATATTTTATATCTATAGTTTTTCTCTACGAGCTGCTTCTATATCCTTTCTAGTGTTCCTAGGTGAACCAATTATAGGCTAATCACTGGCTTCCCATTTCAATTGTACATAAAAAAAAGTAGTGTTTGTTAAGAAAAAAAAATGATATCATCTACCGATGTTAACCGTAAAAACTCGATAAATTGGTTTTACTTTAACTGCGTGGTTCTTTAATCCTTTCTCATACATTAGTGTATATTTAACATTAGCGTAAGATGTAGTGAAGAATTGAAAATTATGTATCCAGATAAATGGCAAGTTTTACACATTTTGTCCAGTATTAGTGTTCTAAACAATGATTGATTGAAAAATTGATGTACATAGATCTGGTTAAGGAATTCTAAACAATTTCCACAGATGGGAAAAATTGAGAGTCTATCAGCATTAAGAAACCAGCTGAAATAATCCTTCTGCTCGCTACTACTTAAGTAGCTCTACCGAGAGTCTTAGATTTCTAGCGAATTTTTGCTCAAAATTGAATGAAAATTTAAACATTTAGATGGGCACAAAAGTCGACCAAATCATTTGTACTTAAATAACTCCTTATATATTACATGAAATAGATTAATAAGGAATGCATTAAGGAGTTTTATCAGACATCTCGTTTGAAAGCTGTGGGTCTCAACTCTTTAATGCATTCCTTATTAATCTATTTCATGTAATATTCAAGGAGTTGTTTTAGTACAAATGATTTGGTCGACCAAAAGTCCCTATAGGTCGAAACAAAGACTGAAAATGGAATTTGCATTAAATACATTAGCGAATCAACATTTTTTAATACACGAAATGTGTATTCTTCTTGGCTTAAAGTTTAAGTAGAAGTTGGAAAATGGGCCGTAAAAGCTCAAAAAGTATGATCCGATTTTTCAAAAACCGTAGAACTTTTGAAAAAAATAATTACAGGTTTGAAATCGGCGTGCAAAACTAAATAACTTTTATTACACTTATACCCTCTAGGATTTTTGACTATTGACCAGTGTTATGATATATTTTTTTGTAGTCGATGGGCCCTAGGTTATTTTATATACCCATACTCAAGATGAGGTAACATCCATTCAAATGACTATTGAATCTTTGAATTATAATATTTGATTATCATATAAATTAGAACAGTAAATTGATTTATTAATTCGAAAAGATTAGACAAACTATTTAGATTATTTTACATACATTTTACCAAAGTTTTGCTAGATAACCTTTTTTGAAAGTATTTAAATAACATTTGCTTAATAGACTTCAACTTCAACATAACTTGATATCAAACTACCTTATGCGAATATAAATATATATATACCTATTTTTTTATTTTTTTTCAAATTTTATGGATAATAATTTCCTTACACACTTATAATAAAGTATTTTACTTTAGATACAAATCCTATTTCTTACTTTTATAGCTGTTAATATTTTTATATATGTATAGCATATATAAGTTATTTTTTCTTTTTACGCATCTACATGTATTTTTTGAATATGGAATTTTTTTTTAAAGACAATTTCAAGTAAGGAGAGAAAAAGTTTAGGCTAATATTTGAAGAGGATACATACAACCATGCTATGTTATGTTATGTATGTTTAAATGAATATTATGAAAACCATTTCCAGAGTTTCCTTCTTTGCAAAAGGATAATAGTATTTGAAGAAGGGCTAAGGGGTAGAAAAAAAATAATAAGTATAACAAAAAAATAAGGGGGGAATATGTTACAACAATGTACTAATGTAAAGAAAAGTTAAAAATCATTGCTCTAATGGTTGTAAATGATGAAAAAATAAAAAATCCTATTATTTTGTAACTCATTTAAATTCATAATAAGCCTTTGAAGACATACTATATATATATATATATATATATATATATATATATATATATATATATATATATATATACATATATACCAGATGAAAAGATATGAACGTGAAAGAAACTTACTTCTGGGACATATTTTATATACACAAAGGCTATTACATATGTTTAACTTAATTACAGACAATAGTTGAGAGAGTCCTAGAGAGAAAATCGTACAATTAATTATCGAATAAAGTACTCTCTGACCATATTCAAATAATTTATGTTTAGTAGACACCCCTTGTTTTCAATTTGGAGTTGATTTTGTTCTTATTTTGTACATAGATGGTCTATTTAAATATTGGATACGTGAATTTTCTTAATTTTCAATATTTGAAAAAAAAACTTGCTTTCTTGTTGACTTGACATATATATCATAAAGACATTTAAAATTTTCATTGTTTAGCTCCTCAATTCAATTTTTTTTTAGAATGAAGTTCATTAAAATATTAAAAAAAAATGATTCAACTTTTTCGTATCATAAATAAACAAATAGTTAATAGGTTTTTGTTATTAGAAAATAAGGTATTTACCAAATGATTACATAATATACACTATTTGAAAAGGACAATTTGAAATTAATAGCATTTTATTAATGTGACTTTTTATAGTTGGTTCTATTTACAATACTCACATGTTACCTTAATATATTCCTTCAACGGACGGTAAATGACATTAATTATACGACCATAATTGCCATGTACCTATGTATTTGTAATATTCATACACAATTTTGAAGTGAAAGTCACCAAAATGAAAAAAAAAAATCAAGGAGAGGTTCAATTTCTTCTTGATACCCTATAACATAAATTCTTACTCAATTACCTCTTACGTTAAATTTGTATAGAAATTTTATGTTTATTATACTTTTTTTAATATTTTTTTAAATAGAAAATTTTTTTATGGAGCAAATAAGGAGTATGTTTAATAACTATCCATGGACGTCTGGATTCATGGACGTCTATTTCAAGTAAACTGGAAATAAATAAATGACTATGAATCTCAAAAAAATAACAGTATTCCCTTAACACAACTAACTTGTTCTTTATGTATGAATAATAGTGATCTACTGAATATATACGCATCCAAAATACTCACATCTGCAGTTTAAATGTACATGCATACGTTTTGTTTTTGTTTTTCAATCCGATTTTGTATGTAACTAAGGCATCATTGCATAAGGCAAGATAGATTGTGAGGGCTGTGGAGGTAGAACAAGTCCTTCTATACCCATTTGCATACAAAAATCCACTATCATTTAAATCCATACCTTAAACGAGTTCGTCAATGTTCAAAAATACCGAGAGAGTCGCCACATTGTGTGTAATATTGATGTCAAAACTCTTTGTGGATACAAGAAACATGAATATGAATGCATCACTTAATGAGTGCAAGTCAATGAGAGTTGATTCTCTTCCGGACTCATCCTTGATTTGGCTTCAGATTCTCCATAAGAGATGAATTCATCATGAGACCATATGCAACACTTGAATTGCCCTTTATAGTCCATTCAATGCCTAACATCTATTATAATAGGCAGAAAGAGTTGAAATCCAACTTCAAGACATGAAGCCACTCTACATCATGCCTTCCTTTGCTTTTTTCTTATTTACATAATAGGCAGCAATTATTGAATTTCAATTTTCCATGAGGAAAAGTCAAAGCTGTACAGATTAACATGATAGAAAACAAAAAACTCTGACAACATATGAATGTAATCGTGTAGCTGCATTTTTAGCTATTGGATACATCACTAAAGAATGTAGAATGAATGATACTATGTAATCTCTATTGAGTGAACTCTAAAGGAAAACGATAAAGACTTTCAAAGCATTATCCAACCTACTCCGTTTAATGTGTTATTTGTTATTTGTAAAAAACAAGTTACAACATACATATAAAAATGTGTCTAATGCAATCCTTCTTTTTGCATACCCACATACTATGTATGTATATAAAGTTATGGGGAACTGAGAATAACATAAATGTGTATTGTCTCCCTATATATCATTTTAAATATAACAATAGCATAATATCATTACTTATTGTGTCAAAATAGACTACTTTTTGTATATTTGGTAGGTAAACAAGTGATAAACAAATATATATATATATATATATATATATACATATCAAAGTGTACAGTATGATACTAAAGACAAAAATAAAGCCCAAACTACAAAAATGGATTATTTCTAGTGCCGTACTATTCATATCCTTCTGTACAAATACTCGCTTCAAAATAAATAATGGATATTACATATTATTCTTTTGTAGTCATATATACATATATGCCAACAAAAGTCGTCATGTGCACATACTTAGATATGGGGATGCAATAAATTAATCATTTTAAGGCCTTACATAGACTAAAAAAAAGAAAACTTTTTTTTTACATAGGTCTAAAATATGATTTTTGGTAGAGAAAGATGAGAGATTTTTTTACTACTTTATAAGAAGAAAAAAGTTTGACTTCATACAAGAAAAGCTTTGCAGATAAAACAAAACAAAACAAAACGGGAGTCACGTTAAGTACAAGTATTCATATATTTATATTAGTTTAGATGGTTTTTATATATACATATATTATATATAGAAGATCGCTTTTTGCCAATTGGTCAAATAAACAAAAACCATTGTTAATATTTGAATTTATCAGTAATGAGATTTATTCAAAAATTTGCTCTAATTATCTTAATAATTTTGGAGGCCGTTGTCACGGACGTCACATATTACACTTTAAACCTAAAGGATCACCATGTTGAAAGTAACATTGTACATAAACGATGTTGCTGGGTAATTATACTGGGCAATAGTCAAAAATCATCCTAAGGCGTATAAGTATAATAAAAGTTATTCAGTTTTGTACGCTAATTTTATATCAATAAATTGTTTTTTTCGAAAGTGCGACGGTTTTAAAAAAATCGGACCCCACTTTTTTAGCTTCTTTGACCCATTTTCCAAATTCAATTTCACTTTAAGCCTAGAAGGATACTCATTTTGTGCATTAAAAAATGTTGATTCCCTAGTGTATTTAATGCAAATTCTATTTCCAGTCTTTGTTTTTACCTAAGGGGACTCCTGGGGGCATAGGGGATGGAAGTAGGCCCAAAAGTCGGCCACATTCTTTTTACTAAAATAACTCCTTGAATATTATATGAAATAGATTAATAAAGAATGCATTCAAGAGCTTTGACCCACAGCTTTCAAACAAAATGTCAAGTGCTCGATAAAACTTCTTAACCAAGAAGGAATCGTCCATCTAAATGTATAAATCAAAGACTCGCGGTAGAGATACTGAAAAACAAGTGCAATAGACAGCAGTAGTAGCGCATAGAAGGATTTTAGCTGATTTTGCAATTCTTTTGCTCTCTATTACTTAAGTAGTTCTACCGTGAGTCATTGATTTCTAGCGAATTTATGCTCAAAATGGATGAAAATTTACACATTTAGATGGACAATTTCTTCTTGGTTTATGATTCTTATCTGTATAAAGATCTAAAGGATCAAGATGTTGGCAATGATATTACAAATGAAAACGGTTCCCTACCTAAGAGCAAGGGCTCATATAATTGGTTTGCCTATGTTTTTTTTTTTTGTTTTTGTTTTTTTGCAATATAACCGACTTTCAGACTGATGACATCACCTCAGTATGTACTCCATATACCATATGTATAAACTAAAGAATTCAACTAATATGCAATTGCAATTAAAGAGGATATTGTCAACATGGCTTTTTCTTTGAGAGTGTATTTTTGTATACATTCATAGTCCATGTAAGCAGTACTGAACGAAAAAAAAAAGAAATGCAAAAAAGGGATTAAACAAAGAATAAAATACAAAATGGCAGAAAAAGATTTATTTAAATGATGATGATTTGGGGGGGGGGGTGGAGTCTAAGAACTAAGAAACGGATATTATGATGTTCCTCTTTTATTCTTATATATATAAGTGTATATGACTGTACATATTTTGCTCTATGTATTTGTATAGGAACCTTTTTTGTCATAATCTATGTGTACATATGTGCATACGATATATGGGCTTCCTTTCATTAGAATATTCACACACACAAAAAAAAAAGATACAACGTCAGCAGATATATATATTTGTGCATATCTATGTACATAAAAAGTACCAATCAACAATAAATCATTGTAATTGAAGTGAACGACTATGTTAATTTTGAAATCAAACCGGTTTTAAGGAGAACTATATATTTAAATTAAAAAAAGTAGCTGTAAGAATAATATATATATTGGGTTTTAACTCAGAATCCCGATTTCCCGAGATTGTCTGGGGTTTTACACTATAGTAAGTACTCATCAGACCATCTCCAAGTGACCGGGATAAGAACTTCTTCTCTGGAATAATTAATTCTTCCATTTCAAGCGCACAGTTACTGAAGTTTTGTATTGAACAATCAGTAAACGGTAAAAAAAGTGACCGTTGAAGCAGGTTCATTATATTGGTATGCATTATTTTGGGTAACCGCTGGCCAGAGATTGCAGGGACACGCTGAATACAGTGCATTTATTTTATATATTTCCTGCGTGGGAACTGGATATAACTGCTTAGTGCAGTGACACGCTTAAAGCGGTTGACCTTTAGACCAGGTTCGACTGTGTATTTTAATTAATAGAATTAAAGGTTAAATAGGTCAATTGGAGTCTCGAAATTTATGGATGACTTATCTCCAACGAAGATATATGTACATATACCAAAGGAAACTATTTATTTATTAATGAAGAAATATCCCCAGCAGAAGAGGGCTCACGGGCAATTCCGAGTAAAGGAAATTCATAACCATTGTTACTTGCTGCAACAGACTCCTTTGCAAAGCCTTATATTGCTATTATTATTTGATTTATTAAATGCTATTTATTAGGCAACGAGGAAAATTAGATTTGTTAATGAATCTTAATGATTATATCTTAATCAAGATGTCTTTTTACCTTAATGTGTTAATATATATATATATATATATATATATATATATATAAAGTAATAATTTAACACATTAAAAGTCTAGCCATTTATATCTCAAAAAGTATTCTTTACTCTAATTTTCTGTATTTCTAACTCAACCTCGACTTTTTTACCACCTCCAATTAAAGTATTCTAGTCTATAATTACATTCACTGGATTATCATTGCACTGCTTAATATCAATTAGGCCTATTTTTAATGATCTAAAATTTGTTTTTGTGTTCTCATCTCTTGGCAAAATAAAAGGGAAATAAGGAACATATTTCCTTTGTCCTTTGTTCAATATTAGAAATGTTAAAGTCCTAAAATTTTGTCGTAATGCACCGTTGTACGTCTTAAAAACGCATCCAAATAGTTGTCCAATGTAACAAACTTTGCTTATGATCATAGAAATCAACCCGTCACGTACGCATAAATCAACTACCCATTGTATATAAGAATAATAAATACTTTAATTAAATCTAAATAAGGAATAATGACAAACTTTTTTCGCAGATTTTGTCTTTTGAGGCATGCATAAGAATGAATTTAAATTTTGAAAAGATTTCATGGGCAGATAATAGGGACAGAACTGATTTTAAGTCCTATATTTAGGAGTTATGCAACCCTAATCAATAAAATATTGCCTACGTGTTAATTTAAGATCTTATTACGGAATTGATCAAAGCCTAACAATAAGACTCAGAATAAAATTATTGGGTTATTTAATTTGAAGTCTTTGCAAGGGAAAATAACTAAATTCCCAGTATCCTTTCAAAAACAAATGTATCAGTTGCTACTTATTTTTTTTTTTTTTTTGCCAAGACATCTTATTATAACTTTCTTCTTACTTCATTCAGTGCACTTACAGGAAATAGAAAGTACTTTTTTTTCTCTGTTTTAATTCTTCAATACGCAAAACTAAGCTTCAAAAGTGTTCTAAAATATAAAAATATGAGTAAATTTGACATGAGTGATCATTTTTTTTTATCCAACCAATACATATATTGGCTTGTGCAGAGTTTGAATAAATTGTTTTAACAGTGTTTTAGTTTCAATTATTTTATTAAATATTTTTTGTTCTTTAGTTAATAAAGAAAATATTTAAAACAAATTACTCTTAATTAGTTAGAAATGAGTAAGTTTATATTTTTTCAAACAAGTTTTTTTCCGTTTCCATACTTTTATTTACTTTTTAATTGCATGTGTTGAAATCAACAAATATACTAACTACAATTTTAAACTTAAAAAAAACGGTCAAAATACCTTATTTTATATTTTTGAAGGTACTTTGAATAATTGAATTTATAAATGTGAAGGTTTAATCAAAAAATTACACAATATTTTGAATAATTTAAAGTTTTTCTACAAAAGAATATTTAACCAATTTTTTTTATTTATTTTACATCGTAATATCTGATGGTTTTTTTGAACCTAGGAGCCTAAAAGTTGATAACAAACAAAAGAAATTGTCAATATGTGAGGTAAAAAAAAAAAAAAAAAAAGATAGTATTCCTTGAATTAAATTTGACTTAAATAAATAAAAGAGGAAATAATTTATAATGTGTAGTCAACTGATGAGAATCAATGTATTTGACTTCGAAAAAAAACTAGTATAAGCCAATGTGAATATTTTTATTAGTATATAAGAAAGAACAAGGTTCTAAAAATTATACTTATTCGATGTCATCTATAATATTTTCAGGGATTTTATAATGTAACTCATTCTTATTTGGTATAGAGTTGACCTCAATAATAACAAAAATACAATTCAATATATTTTGATTGACTCCAAAATATTTACATAAATTATTTTTTATAAAAATTCGATTATAACTATGTCATATGTAATATAGAGAAACGATGAATGATTTTGTGATTTTTTTTCTTTATAGGGATTGGTTCGACCTAATTTCAAAATGAAGGGTCCGTTGTTAGAATCAATATCAGTTATTCTTATATTAATTTCCTGGGGTAAGTTTTTATTTTATCTTTGCATACATACATATATGTTAATTTACATAATGAGATTTTCCTCCCTCTGCGAAAGGAGCAGTTGTAGGTAGTTTCAATTCTTATGTAGGACAGTCTTGGATATTCTAATGGATATACATAAATTAACAACTTCATATCCACTCATTATCCATTTTTTATAAAAATAATTTCAGTTAAATTACAAAAAAAGTCTCGTGTATTTACATCAAAATAGTTTCTTCAGAGAATAAATTATTATGACTCAGCTATTGGGGTACTAAAAACGTATTCATAAGTAGGAAATGAATGAATTATATAAAAAAAAACATTACACATAAATATGACATCAGAATCATGCAACTATTCATTGTTATTATTTTTTCAAAATGTGAAATAGGCCAATGGCCCTTTGCCACAGCCCCCTTGTTCTAGCGCCAATCCTGTAGTACATCTATTTACAATTATAAATAGTTTCAAATATGTATGTAAATATTTACATTACACTCACTCGACAAATAGTTGATTAGAATTTATTTAACAAGTTTTTAAAAGAAATATGTTTTTTTTTAAATGAAAAAATATCAAAAATATTTCCGATTCTTTTTAAGTTACTTCAAAATTTGTGAGTTGCTGATATATTTCTAAAAGAAACACATATGTTTATATAAAAATAAATGATATCCTTCACTTAACACCTAAAAAAATAAAAAAAGTAATTTTTTTAAAAATGCATAGTTTTAACATTTTTTCTACGGTGCAATAAGTTTATAACATTGGAAGGTCATAGCTTAGGAATTAACTCTTTTTTTCCTGTTTCATTTCATAGACTAAATATTTATAATTCTATCCATGAAGTAAATGAGCTAAAAATTGCCAAATTAATGTAATTAAGGATTCCAAAACTCATATACCAAATATAATACCTGAAATTTCATATTCTAACCTCACAATATTATTTGACGAATTAACTTTTATTATCTTAAGCTTCAAAACTGTACTCAAAATATTAAAGTATGTACAAATTCGATATGAGTCATCATTTTTGTCCAATCAATATACATATAGGGTTGTCCATTCTAATATAAACTATAAAACTTCAAAAAACGGAAAGTCATAAGGTTTATGGTAAATCATTAAAGTTAGTTCGCTCAAATTTTATAACTGTGAATAGTATGTACATTGTAACATACTGTTATTTTCACAAGGATTCAAGTCAATCATTTGATCAACAAATGATATTGAAACAATTTATATCCGAATACGTAATTTGAATAAGTGCAAATAAGGTATTTAACTTTAATGCAGGACATAATTTTGATTTTTTTTAAATGTCTTGTCATACAGCATTGATAAATATTATATCAATATATATTAGTGATGTTATGGGTCCATAGATGATGGAATAGAACCTGCACTGGATATTCTGTTCATAGTCTTACTTATATTACAAAAAATTATTGTAGAAATTGACGTTTGAATAATTAATTATTCGAGCTATATTCGAGTTTTAGTCCAACTCGGATACAAACTTATGTCCCCATATTTATTCATCTATGATTCATACAGACAAATAATGATCATTTCATAATAAATTTGTTAGATGTATTGATTTGATGTGTCTCACAATTTTTTTCTTTGTAAAATAAAGCCCTGAGGGAATGTTTAAGAAAACAATTGTTCATTCATTTTACAAGAAACAGAATATGGATCGAATGCCCAATTTAATTTCCATGGCTTGTATGAGCCGTGTCATATCCATGGCATCGCTAATTTATTTACATATCTCTATAAAGACTAACTTTTTTGGGATAAATAACCGTAGAATGTAGGACTTTCTTTTCAGTTGACTCTTTACGGATTTAAAGGAACAGGCTTTGAACATTATGAGCTCATAATGGGTCAGTTATATGTACTTTTATATATGCCACAGGGTACCATAGCCTAATGAAAAAACTATACAGGGTTTCATAGCACTTTTTGTCGAGGTTGCGAGTAGATAAAAAAAAAGGTAGTCGGTCTATTTTCCTTTATGTATCCTCTTCCTATATACATAATATATAATGTGTAAATAAATAAATAGGAAAGGTCCTATAATTTGAATTATTTATTAACGTTTAGTAAAGAAAGAGATTCAAGAAATTGGAAATGAATGTATGTATAGTATGCTATGTATGTACTTTATTCTCAAGTGTTGAATGTCATAATATATTTAAAGGAAAAATATCATTAAACTCTTATCAATATATATATCAGAGTCCTTTTATTCTTTATATAGTTTTTTACATAGATAACATAGATCCCTTTCCTTATTCTTCTCAACATGGAATGAAGAATAAAAGTGTTGGTGATATGACAAGTAATACAAGAAGAAGAAAAAAAAAAGAAGAAGCCTATTGATAAGTTTTTCTTCTTCTTTTTTTTTCGAAAGAAAGTAACATTGACAAAGGATCTCTTAATCAACTATTGAATTTGAATCATTTTGATTACATGTGTCTATTTGATTGTACTTACATATAATATATATATATACGTATGTGACACATAGTTTTTAACTAGATATTGGTGGGTAGAGCTGTCAAATAATTATTATAAATGTACTGGTGTTTCTTCTATTCAATTTTTTTATCTATTGTCAAAAATGATCCTCTCATCATTAAAATAATTCAGAATGAAGGTAAATAGTAGGCCATTATTGGATATATATATATATATATATATATATAAGCTTACACGATGAAATCCTCAAAATCATTCAAATCTAATTAGGCAATTCTTCCAAGCTGTGGGGAAATTGGGTTCAATAATAGTAGGGAGTTATACAGAACTGAACAAAAACTCATTTGTTTTAAACACATTTAAAATGTGAGGGAGAGATGAAGACTGCTTGGGTATTGAATGACACCCAAAACATTGTTTTCCTTTTCTTTCCTCCATCTTTCAGAGAAAAAAATGTAAATATTATATAGACTTTAGATCAGTGGTTCTCAATCTTGTTGGAGCTACTAAACACCCCACAAGTTCCATACATGCATTCATCGAACCCTTTGTAGATATCAAGGTCAAGGCATATGGCGTGATCAGCTGGAGCCAATGATGGCCTAGCAGAGCGTGCCGTCACAAATCATACGAACTGTGTCTAACCTAACCAGGGAGCCCCTGGGTTTCGATCGAACCAAGGTTAAGAACCACTGCTCTAGACGAATGGAAATTAATATGAAGTAAGTGAAAATAAATTAATATTTTGGTTGGCTATGTTCTAAGTCTCCAAATATCACAATTTCTTTTTGCTTTTGTTTTGTCAAAATGATAAAAATAAAAGACCTTAATACTTGATCAACAGAGTGTGAGATGAGTTTTGACATAAAACTTTAAAATTATGACAACAAAACATGTGCTCAAAAATATTTCAACAAAATCAACCGTTTGTAAGAAAAATACACATTACTATGTATTTTCTGTCTAAAGAGTAATATTTGGGATTTGTTTCCCTTAACTCTTTGCACAAAGCCATTCAAAATCCTTGATAGTAAACCCCTTCAATAATCTTAACTTTTTGAAACTTAAAACTACAATATTCAGAAAAGGGATGAGAAGTCAAAAAGATCCCTAAAAATTAATGAAACTTCAGAGTCTAAATAATATCAAACCCTTTCTTCTTGTTTTCCCTTTGTCAATCTATAAATTAAATATAACTTAAATAAATTCACATATTTACTAAAAGTATTTAATTTAAAATTACAAAGAATAATGGTTTTTAATACAAACGTTTAATATGAAATATTTATATGTCTTTTTTTTATTATTATTTTGCATTTTGTTTTTAAAAGATACTGAAAAAGAGATATGTGAATACAACATTGGAATTAATTACACATTCCAATGAAGTAGTAAAAATACACATGCACACATTTTATTATTATTAGTTATAAGACATATGTAAATATAGGAATGAGAATAGAATTTAATCTTTATATGTTATATGCAGATCATAGATAATCATTTCCATATCCCTTTGTATAAAATATGATTTTTAAAAATTTTAAAAGGCGTTTTTTATATAGCGTCATTATTCTGGGAGTCGGGCTAATTGGCATAGTGTACACCAACTAACACTGTTTACAATTTACACTGTATTTTATTTTCCTTATACGTGTTTTAAATGTGCATTTTGTATAATTGAATTAATTCTACGTAAAGTGCTCTGAAGAAATCTCTAAAATTATAATTGAAAAATATTTTCATAGTTAGGTAAAATTGGTTAACTGATTATCAACTGATTTTGGGGCTCTTTTTTTCTCTTTTTTGTAAGAATGGCTGAAATATAGGTAGAATAAAAGAAACATAATGTTCCCCCTCATAAATATTTCGCCACGGTAGTTGTTGAATGTCCCTTTCTATTTGTTTTAATCTGAAGAGAACAGAGTTGACGATTGGTGATAATTTTTTGAAGAATTAAGGAAACTTTAATGCATACTACTATGAGCAAAAAATACCAGAAAGTTTGAATTTAATTTTTTGGGGGATTCAGATAGGGATAAATATTTTTATTTTGAAAGGTGGCACTACAGTAAAATATTCATGTCTGTTCGAAATACGCATCGTCCTTATGTAAACAGCTCAAATGGAATTTTTCATTTATATAAATGCCTGAAAAATGATGACTAAAATGCAATTTAGAGATATGTTGTTGCTAACCAAAAACGTTTGAATGAATATTCCAGTCTTTATTTTTTAGAAATTTTGAGAATCGGTTGTTTATTTCTAGAACTACATAACCTATTATTCAAGAAAACCGACCATCCGATTTGTAATTTTAATAGCAAATCTAAACTCAGCAGGTATTCTTCTGTAGTTATTATTGACTTAACTAAAATTTGGTACCTGTTTTGACAATTGAAAAAAAAAAAAAAAACTCGTTGGTGCATGTGCATCACATTGGAAGAGGGGGGGGGGGAAGAAACTAGGTTTGAGGGGGATGAAATGAATTTTTGTTAATTAAATAAAGATTTATTGATTTCATATATTTTTTTACTCATGGTAGCGTATTGATAATAAATGATAAAATAAAATGAGATTCGATTAATAAAGTTTCTAGGTATTAATACTTAGTTATTTATATAAGTGAAAATAGGAATTAGCAAAGTAATTAAAGGAGTATCAACATTGTTTGATCCGAATAAATAGTTGAACTTTTTCATAAGCACAATATCAATATTGGTTATCATAAATATTTTATATAATAACAGGAAAAAAAAACATTAAATTATCTTTTATAAGTTTACGTATCAGGTAACAATATCTGTACTTCATGTAAAAATATTGTCTATAGCATCAGGTGGAATTGTTAATTTCTTTATGTTTCTAAAGGTACATAATATGTGGACATATATATTTTGTCCATGTAAAAAAAAAGAAGAACAAAAAGTTAATTTTTTATATGAAAGAAAATATGAAACGGACGTTTGAGATATGAGTTATGATACTCTTTTTGTATATTATGATACCCCATTTTTAGGAAAAAAACAATGTTGAGGTCAAAATAATTATAAGCTTTTATAATTAATTTTTTCTAAAGTGAAAAAGGTCTTAGTTTTTAATCTTTTGCAAAAAAAAAAGAAAGTTTATTTGATGTTTAAACTACTAATTTTTCATCTTCAAAATAATAAATTTATGATTCTAGAAGACCTTATTTATCAGCAATTGTGATAATTGTTATTTGTATAAACTTTAGGATGCAAAAATGACTTGAAATTATTAAACTGTATTAGGTGTAGTAATGAGAAATTCAGTATTTTATTGTCAAATATGTCAATAAAATAATAGTAATTGTCAATTTCAAGTCATATAAGCATTTTTTTAAGACTCAGGAGCTAAACATGGCACAAAAAACCGTTTGGAACCACTTGAATAAGGCTTATATATATATAATAAATCCTTCAATTTCTTGTAAAAATAACGAATTTCTTTTTACTGCTACACTGATTAAAATAATCCCGCTAAAAATCAAAGGGTTAACTCTATAATTGTACATATGCAACATTAGTGCTATCATTTCACCCCTAAATATTTTTTTGCTACAATAAACAAAGAAATACAAATCAGAGTTGTTAAATAACCAGAATATGAGCTTTTATCAAAAAATCTTATTTTTCTCTCTTTTGTTTTAGTTCATATTCTACTTTTTGTGAATAATATTTAGCAATGTCTTCAGCCCAAGTTACCATTTATGAGTATTGTTTTTTTTTACTTATTAATTATCATCAAACTATTGCCTCATGGCTACTTTATAACTAAAAATTACTTGGAATATATATTTATGTTATTAAACTAGTCTATGTAAAGGGATTTGAACTAAAGACTATCTCAATATTTCTCTAAAAAAGAATTCCCTTCTTATGTGCCTACGTATTGATTATACAGTATCTATTGGCCTACTTTCATGAATGACCATCTGACCAACTATCATTTGATTGACAGATTCGATAGTTGAAATACCAGTAATTAGGTATTATTTTATAACCAGCTTCATATGTGATATTAAATACATAATTATGGATACAATTATCAAAATTATCAGCAAAAGATAAAACAAACAAAAATAAATGTAATCTTCTTTGAAAAACTTTATAAGCTAAGTTATTTATATTTTGCTGTAAATAATTTATTAGCCCAAATTATTAGAAAATCTTCAATTTATTAGCAATGAGAAATAAATGTGTAAAATGGAGAAGGAAGGTTCCCGTTTTTGTTATTGTACGATTTTTCACTTCAAAACTCTATTAATAGAATCTGCCATTTGCATTTAAAAAAAGTAAGGTAAGAGTTTGAAGTTTTAACACACGCTCCAACAGTTCGGTAGAGCACATTATTTTGATTGTTTAGGGGAAGTTACTATACATTGTTTATTTTAAAAAATGAAATATTAAAAGCATAAGCTTTTAAAAAGCTTTTTTTATCTCTAAACCGTTCTAAAAATCTTCTAGGATATTTAATTTGAAAAATAAACTGAAAAGTAGGCTATTTTTAAGTGTTTTTCTTTTTTGTATTTGTCAGTTAAAAAATCGTCCTAAACTTTTGGACAAAAAGAGGAAACATATACAAATATGAAAATTACAATAGAAATTTATCAGTAATCTCACTTTAGATGGAAAAAGTCAACTAATTTTTTATCAAGTATCAAATAATATCTCATTGAAAACTTTTTTTTTTTCTCCAATAATTACTACCAATATTTTGTAAATGTGCATTTCAGTTTTTTTGTATTTACTATATACATGCATATATTTAATGTCAAGTTTTCGTTAATGATGAATGAGGCTGTAAGTAATATCATCAATGACAGAGCTTTGCAAATATTATTTTAAAATAATCCATCAAAACTAAAGTCAGGTCTTGACAAGCCTTTATAATTTTTGTTATATAAATCTATTTTTTTTTTTGAAAAAAATAAAATAAAATAAAAATAATCCTGCTTTGAAACTTTAGTAATAAAATATAAAATATATTATTTTTCGCAGCATATTCAACAGATCCAAATAAGGAAAATAATCAACCTGTGAAAAGGAGTCGAATAGAACCAGATTTCGAGGATCAAAATTTAACGACAGTTATAGGAAATCCTGGAGGAGATGTAGTTCTCCCATGTAACATCTTTATGATTCAAGATCATACAGTGAGTATCATCAAACACAAATAGTATATTTGAAATTTTATTAAAATAATGCATCTTTGCAGTTCACTAGTCAATGCTTTCACCCCATTTGCTGAATGTATATTTTTCTAAAAAAATATTAAAATTATGCAAGAGTGACAAATGATGCATGTCTCCTTTGTTAAACTCAATCCATGCCCCCATTGATGCATAGATTCATTTAAATAATGGCCCCAAATATTTATAAATTTGAATATATTAAAAGTCGGTTTACACCATTTGATTTGTCTACATATCATAGTACTTTACATAATCGTGTAGGTCAGTCTTAATTCCGGAGCAACTTTTGAGGGATTTTTGTCTCAAAACCTTCAAATTATTTGTATGTTTTAAATAATTCAAAGGTGAAGAAAAATTAAATTTATGGAAATTTATATTATTTTTTAGTTAATTTATAGCATTTTTACACTAATTTACTTTTTGCTATTATTTATGAAATTAATACAATTGTCAATTTCAAAATTATTTGTATCAAGTAAAAATACGTTCTACAAATCAGATGCAAAATAATATAGAAATTGAAGCATCTAAATATTTAATAAATCTATAAAATAATAGGATTACTAATATCCTATAGTGTAGTAATAAGGTTTTATATGCTACGGATCTCTCAAAATTAAATCAGTTGTGATATCGCCCCTCATTCTTCAATGTCTTCTTTTAGTCTTGTGTAAAATAGTTCTGAGCATAATATTAATTTATGTTATTAATCTCATACAAACATATACGTCTATATAAATACATATTTACAATGACTTCAAAGTGGACATGAGTATTATTTTGAAATGTTTCATAGACTTCATTCCCTACTCAAGATATTTACCACGTCCCAGTGGTATTAAAATATTTTCTGTGTGTATAATATTAATTTCTAAAATTATTTTGACTCAAATCCTTTCTCGATTATAATTGTTTAGAAAATGGTGTCAATGATTAGTTAATTTTATGTATGTATATAAATAATATTATCCAGGTTATAAATAAAAGTGACAAGAATCCTATAAAATAATGTTTTTCTGCAATTTATAAGATGTAAGAAAGTAATATAAAAGTTTAAAAGTACAACACTTTGTCAACTTTCAGACATACGAGGAAAAAAATAATGATGTCATTTTATTTTATTAATATTTTATGTTTATACATATAGTTGCAATAGGAAAGTTATCAACACCATAGGCAGACTGTACAAAGAATAGATGATAAACCATCTACTTTACTTATGAAAAGTAGCTTGATACATACATAAAATTCAATGATAAAAATTATATTAAGGGTATTATTATTATTTGTTACTTTTCTGATGGGTGCTATTTATTGCAATATACAAATTATAAAACACAAAAAGTGATCCAAGGGCCCGCAGTTCTTTTGCTATGTAATATATGTGTAATATTATTAGATCAAAATGAATTGATTTTAATAAAATCATGTTAACATAATACGGTCAAAATTACACTTTGCGATAAATCAAATACTTGTACACAACATGTTTGGGATGACAAATGATCTCAAGGTTGTGGTTCATAGGATCTGATTGATCTTTTGTCAGATATTTTATAGATCATGGCAGGACTTATGGAAAATTTTGACAGTTATTACCCGAATATCTTTTGTTTATATATGTTGCAACTTTAATTTAGTAGTGTGTTCTGAATAGATAGTAACAAAGGAGAATTATGATAATGTTTTGAGGGCCCTTCTATGCACAAACAAACTTAGAAAGAACATAGTAATAACAAAAAAAACCAGCAAATTTATTAATTTATTTTTGAAAAAAGACAAAATAACAAAAAAATAATTATATATTAGTACGGAATTACACAAATTAAGCACCACAAAGTGATCTGATCATCTCATATAATGCGCCCTGGGATAAATAAATCTTGAGAAACACTGCATTCATATTTGATAGTGAAATGAACATTCAATAAAATCATATTAGCCTCATCAGCTTCAGGTTGCCAATAAAAAAGCAGCTCTATTTTCATTTTATAACAAATAAAATTATATTTCATAGTAATGCAAGTTAAACGCTTTATCCATTTTGGCAATTTGCAAACTGGCCCGTGACATTCTTACGACTACTATGTATTTTGTAATGCATACAAATTCAATATATTCTCTTTTCACCTGTTTTTATGAAAAAAATGACTTAAAGTGCTGATCATACGTATTTATTAGCTCGAAATGAGATTAACTTCTTCCTTTGGAGAGAAAGTGTCAAGAAGGGTAATTCTTTTTTAGAATTTACAAGAAATTTGAAATTAATTAATATTTGTTTATCATGAAAAATATACTTTTTTATATCCATGGACCATCCTAAAAAATTATTTATAGTTATTGGCCACCCCACATACCAAAAAGGTTGTGCAGTCCTAGCCTTTTCCAAAAATGCCTTAGCTTGCCAACTTGGAAGTTTAAGGGAACAAAAAGGATCATCATTTTAAAAATTAAAGATGAATAAAACTTAAACTACATATGTGTCAAGTCAACAAGAAATCAAGTTTATCTGAAATACTTCAAAAATGAGTTAGAACTTCTCTCATATTCTTGAAGTAATTCTCTTTCGTTTGTATTAATAGTATATTTCGATTAATTAAATAATCACTCCAATAATTTCAACTGTATTATAGGAAAAAAAAAACCGGTCACAATCAAGAATAAAAAACATCTGGTATTTCTGACTATGTAGTTACTATTACTATGATTCATGGTGAGAGTGATATCGGATTAACTTGATTCTTAATAGTTCTTAAACAGATGAACTGGTTTTAGCAAAACAATACAAAATAAATTTCTGGGGCTTTGAAAAAGATGGACGTTCTTTCAGGGGCCATATCGGCTCTATATGCAGTCGTAACATTTATCCGATTGCTTTGTTAGATAGACAACAAACCTTGGTTTTTCGAATAAAAGTGACATTTTAGCAAAAACCACGCAGAATAGGTCTTAAAATGACTCCGAAATATTTGAACATTATATTTACGAAGTAAAAATAGTTAAAAGTTTTCTCCTTTTCAATATTGGAAAATAAACTTGCTCTCTTGTTGATTTGACACATATGTATATGAAATTTCTGCAAGAAATGATGATTATAATTTAAGCGTTTAAGCAAAAAAACATTGGTCCGGGGCGTATATATGTAGGATGGGACTAGGGTTGGTTGTTACATACAATGTACATAATAAAGAATACACTATTTTGATATCTTTCTACTCATTCAACATCATTATCATCATATGTATGTTTCTTGCTAGGTAGAGTAAAAACAATTTCATTCTGAAGAGACTGTCATCAAGAGGATTATTGAAACTACACTAAGCTATGTAAATACAAAAAGCTACAAGGAAATAAAAACGGATAAATATTTATATAAAAATAACAGTCGAGGAACATCTCGTTATTATATTTGTATTTATTTAATGACGACTGTCAAGATCTCCTCTCTGTACAACATATTATGTACATATACTATAGAAAGGGGGAATGGAAATCAAACATACCCCTGATGTAACAGCTGTATAATGTATCGCTATTTAAATCTTCTGTACACCTACATTACAAGGAAATGAAAGCAGAGATCTTAATACTACTGCAGACCTATGAATGTAAAATCCTTTTTGAAACGTGTAAATTTCTATATTTAAATTGATGTAATAATAGTGATAAGATTTAAGACGTTCTGAGAGCAATTTAAGAGTATCATATTATTTTTCTATTCAATTGATAAGAGTCCTCAATTATTGACTTATCAATTTGATCAATGAAGGAAAGTATTAAAGTTAAAGGAAATTAAACAATAAAATAAATTAACATTGAATTTATTTTTGTATAAATCTCCCAAGTTATAATATTATTTCTATATTTGAAAGTAATTAGTAATAGAAAATGAATAATAGGTACTATTAAATGTGTTTTTTTGACTTTTAAATACTATTTATGAACAAGTTATTCGTAATAATTTATGAATGAAATCTCTATTAGTATTAAAAAAACATTTTGTATCTTTTGAAAATATTATAGTATTTTAGTATAACATAGAATTTTCTATAGAAAATACACACACACAAAAAAGGGCATTTCGAATAAAGGTGAACATGTGAAAATTTATGAACATTTTCAAAAAAAATAATAATGATAATAATCTTTGCACATCAATAACATTTAATACATACATACATATGATGATAACTTTTCTACAAAAGCAAAAAAAAAAGAAAAAAAGTTTTATCATTATTTTACAAACAGTCACGATTATAAAACACAGTAAAAGTTGTTTTGATATTTGACCATTAGTATACCAATAAGTGTTTGATACTACATTGCTCTTTTGTTTTGTTCATACTTATCTGTACAAATGTTACATACAAGTATGTACCTAGTAGTAGAATGCCAGAAACAAATAATATTGTCAATGAAATTTGACATAAAATAGCTTTTGTTTAACTCCTTCTATATCCGTCAAAAATGTATTTCCTTTGATATATAAGTGATACTCTATCATAAAGCTCACTTAAGAAGTATATTCTTACGAATAAAAATAGTGTTTTAACCAATTAATGAAAATAACTTTGTCTAACATTATATGATAATATATTTTTGCAAAAAAAAAAATAACAAAAAAATTTCATATTTTAATTGTTATAGCTAAAGCAAACATAACAAATCCGAAATATCGTACCTGGACAATTTGCCAAAAATACAAGTAAAAAAATATAACTACATTTGATTATGATTCATTGAATATTAACCATATATTATTCAATAACAAATCCAACGTCGTAAAGATAGTTTCTCTTGAATATATCACTTTTCCTAGATGCAATTAATAGCTTCTCACAAATATGTTTTTTTTTTTCGCATGGATTACTTAAATAGAAAATTCAACAGGTTTTAAATATACTTTTCAAACTGTAAGTAACTTACTCTAATGGGAACAATGAAGAATATTAGAGGGGATTGGAAATGCTTCTATTAAATAGAAAAAGCAAACTATTACTTAAAAAACTCTCAAAAATTACTCTCAAACAGTTTGATCCTGAGCTCTACTCTGATACAGATATTTGTAATGTGGGTTAATAACTGTTAGTAAAAATAATAATATCTTAAACGACATCAATTTATTTTAAAAAAGTTATATCTTCATTTATATAACAAATAATACTAATTTACTAGAGTTCTACTTAAATATAATTATTCCCTACAAACATTTGTGACATATTTGATGATCATTTAGGTAAATGATACAGCAATATTATTCCTGAGATGTATGCGAGTTTTTACACTGTACACAAAGTTATATCATCCTCTATGTTAGAGTCTGAAATATATTCATAAATATACATATAGTGTGCAATTTTTCTGATCGCCTATTTGTGGATGCACGGTGGTTAAAACCGGGATATAGGTTTCATTTGAGGTTCCAAAACTTTTCAAACCATTTTTATACTCCCTATAGTCTAGATTTTGTGTTTCTAGATGGGCAACTTTTTTAATATAAAGTGGTTGAGAAAATTAGGGTTTTATCTTGATCCATCGTATTTCTTTGTTAACGTTAAGAAAAAGTGCAAGGATGAATTAAGATATTAAATAAAGACTTTACAAATTATTTTATAAAAATATTACGATAGAAATAGATCTCAGCTATTTACAAGCTGTTGTTTTTTTCAAAAATATTGAAAATTAAAAAACTGACAGTAAATTTAGTAACTTCTCAAGAGGGAAAATTGAAAAATGTAGTCAAAGAACTAGGGTTTTTCATAAGAAGTCAAAAAACAAACTCAAACTATTATATTATACACCAAAATGTAATAGGACAATATCTACAAAAAAATTTTTATAGACTCTCCGTAATAATAAATATATCGTTGTTAAAAATGGAAATAAAAATAGTGGAACGGAGGAAATGAAGCGCGTATAACGCATAAACAAAAATAAATTTATTTGCCAATTTCCTTTAAAAATTGATGTTTTAAGGCTTATAACCGTGTTATTCAGCAATTGATAATAAATATAAAACTCAACCGTATAAATACAGTTTTTACACTGCAGACAAAGCTATATTATACTCTATTATAGAGGCTAAAATATATTTCTTAATATATACGTATATAATGGTCACCTTTTCTGATTTCCAATTTGTTGATATAAAATATATATATATCTAAGTAAAAAATGAGTGTTTCTCAAATAAATAAACAGCTATCATGAATAGTCAAGAAAACTTAGAGAGATACTAAACTTTTTTTCCTTCTACCCTTCTTCCTTCCTTCCTTCCTTCTCTTTGCCCTTTCTTAATGAGTTCAAAAACATAATATATTAAAAACAATATACATAGAGTGTACGTATGTACTTATTTTTTTTTTTTTTAGCTTTCCTTCTCTTTATTTTATGTCTTTAAAAAAAACAGTGGTTTCTTTTATCTTTTATGGTCTTAGCTTAAAAATTCATAGTCAAATATATATATATATATATTTTTATTTTGTCTTTTTTTATTTCCTCTGATAAATTTAAAGATACATAAATGTATTTGGTAAAACATGGAGAAGTTTTTTTTTTTTTTTTTTTTTTTCAAGAAACAAGGTTATACATAAACGAATGAAGAAGTTTTATGTATTATTATAATATTATTATTATTATCTTTTGACATCAGTATTATTGCTATTTATATCAGGAATAGTGAACTCTATTTAACAATTTTATTTCTTAAATGTTCTAAGGAATTTTTTGTCTATGTACATATGTATATGATTAAAAATTCGGTTTATTTTTATTATCCTTCATTTAACAGGGGATTAAATCCTCTTTGAGTTATATACAATCTTATCATCAAATGCATAAATTGGTACTTTATATATTCTTAAACTTATATTACAAAAATAAAATGATTATGTAAGTATAGCAGAGAAAAAACAACACAAAAAAAAGAGTGAAAGTCCATACAAAATAATTTTCTTCTCCGTGAATGGACCCAAAGCAATAAATGAAAGTGATGAAGCCCGGTTGTTAGCTAGATAAGATCTTCTTGACTACAGTACAATGTTGTGTCACAAGATGTCACTTTGGAGGCTCATCTACTTTTTGAGGTACAAACAAAGATATAATTTTTCCTCCTGACGTAGAAACAAAATTTTTTCTTCTCCTTTTCAATAAACAAGGTGAGTTCGTGAAGGCTATGTAGTTAATTTTAGAACAACTCATGGTGCCCCTAGTGGACAAAAAAGTCGTTTCGTAACCAACACAATTTGTATATAAACTGATTATGTGGTTGTTCTTTCATCATTTTCTCTTACTGTTGCAATCCAATCAACTTGTTTTTAGAAGAAATAATATATTTCTATATTATGTGATTGTCCTTTCCATAAATGGCTCTTAACTTATATGACTTTTATATGTTTAAAATGATTCTAATTAGGAGACAATCATCTCCAACCCAACCACTTATTGGACTATCATTCCCATGACCTTTTATCCCTTCCCACCTCTCCTAACCCCCAGTGACATGTATATCTTAAACATTGTGTTCCTTAAAGAAGTTGCTCTTCTTTTTACTGTATGATTTGATGAAATAAATAATATCGACATATTTTACTCAATGATATGCTTTATATCCAAATAACTACGATTAATTAGAATACCCAGTGCTGTTAGCTGCCAATCAAGATTTTTCATTTAATATATGAGACTTCATTTGACTTTGATGTGACCTTTCAAATATAATCGATCTTTTTTTTCCTACTTTTTTTTGACTAATTACTTAACTATTGAAACAGAAGATAATTAATTAGTTGATGAATACAAATATAATCAAAGCTTACTTTTTGAGAAATATCATTCTAGATTGATTTTGTGCTGACGGGCCTGTATGTGAATGTATAGTATCTTCTTTTTGCCTGTGTCAGATGGATTTGGAGTTGCATTTTGTGGTCAGAGTTTGCTCTAACTCCAGAATCTTGATCTTTGATATAAAGTTGTTGTCATATACACCAGTCTAAATGGTGCAAAGACCTTTCCTCTATTTTCATTTTGGGCAGCTCACCAGTAGCATACAGAGCTTACTCAGATAATGCTATACCCATAAAGTCTTTCAGATTTTCAGATCCTAGAGATTGTGCTCTACTAAATCCCCTTCCTATTCTTGATGCCCTTAGATTTGTATCAGATGTTAGATCTGTTCAGCTCTGTAACAGGGAGGCTCATAGACTTTGATGATTATCAAGACTTGACTTTACTACTATGCATTCTAACTTGAACCTTATATTTAGGAATTTAGGAAGAATGTATTCTAGTATTTTAGTTCACTAAAGCAGGTGCTTCTTTATACATGTATAGATTATTGAGGGTGGTTGTCGAATTTTAACATACCTATACTCCTTAAAACAGCAGAATTTACCTCAGGGGTTGGGATGAGGGGAGTAAATTTACCCTTCGTTAGATACTCCTGGTATAGAGGACCATCCCTTACGAATGACAATGCTCTCATTCTTTTACTACCTAAACTCAAAACAGCTTTTCTTTAATCTATATTACAAATCTACTTTGTTTGAACAACCTATGAAGTTATTTTCCATAACATGTATATTTTGTGACATTTTTCCCTTGCACAGAACACAACATAGGATTATTTACAGAGTTCCTCCTTTTAGAGCATTATAAAATAATATTGACAGCTTTAAAAATATCAAATGTATATATATACATATATGATTCATTTTCCCAACTGATAAGGTATTGAAGTTATCAGTCTGCTCAAGAAGAAGCTTTTATATATATATATATATAGTCACCTTTGTATCTTACAGCAGGGGATTTTAACTGGTCTGTAAATGACACAGCCCTTTCAATATATCCATTTGGCTAAACACATTTTTAAATCTCTTCAAGCCAATATAAAGTAAAGTATTTTGTTTTAAGATCAACCAACTTTAAATATAGGTCCTGATTTTTACGTCTATGATCACCCATAAATAAAATTTATTGAGTGTGTCTTTAAATAGAATATAAATGCTTTCAATTCTTTTTTCATTCTTTATATTCTTTCATAAAGGCTAAGATAGATCTTTAATATTGTCACAGAAATAAAAAGCAAATATTATTTGACTATTAATTATCTCTCCGAGACCCAGTTTTGTGTGGGCAGTGAATTTGCAAAAAAATACTTTATGTAAAATAAATATATTCATATTTTAATGCAATTTAAAATGTTGGTTGTAGATTTCTTTTAGCTTTAATAATTATTTATTAAAGATCAAAATAATATATTGTTTTTGATATATGGTTAAATTAATTAATGCTCTTTTGTTGAGTATTAAATTTAATTATATTCACTATAAATCAGTAATTTTTAATTTGAATCGTGTTGCTAAATAAAAAAGTCCTTACACAGGGATGATCAACCTTTTTATTTACTCCTTAGGCCATTATAGTTATATAACTAATTAGAAATGTAAATAATATATGGTGTTGATAAGTGAAAGGAAGAAAAAAAGCGAAAGTTTACATGGTGGTAATTTGTAGAATATTTGGCTGAAAAATAACATTAACAATGACTGTTAATATTTAGCATTTTTTTGGCGAAATTTCTATTGTCAAATTGTCCTGAATGCCCACTTTTGGGTTAAAATCACCACGTAAAGGAGAATAATTGCCTTGTTTCCGTATTCAATAAAAATTTTCTAATAATATGCGTGTACATGCATATAGGTGTATTAACATATATAAGTAAAAACATGTGTTTTTAGGCATGTAAAATCAAATGCAATTTTTTTAATAAAAAGTACTAATTATATATATATATATATATATATATATTTTTAATTAACAATATGTGGAACATTCGTGCATGAAATAAATAATTTTTTTTTTTTGCTCTGATAACAAAATAAAAACTAATAGAAGATTGTATGCAATGGTACTAATTTTGAGCTCATTCATTTTTTGTAAATATTATGTGAACACAATTCTTAATTTTTGTGTGTGTGTGTTACATATAGTACAATATTCTATGTATTTGTACATAAATATATTTCTCTTATTCTAATTCTTGTAATTGTAATGCTTGTTGGTTATACTTACGTCATCGACGGATAGTTAATTTTTTAGCAAGTTATTATTAGAGACGTGGATTTTTGTCTACAAAGTCGATTATTATTTTTTTGTATATATCACAATTATATTTTTTCTCTTCGTTTATTCGTACTTATTGTAATACTCTATAAATTACACAACTTTTTTACAGTGTACATTGGTAAAAATACACATAAAATAAATACAAAAAAAAAAAAAAAAAACTCAAGACAGCTACGTTGAAACAACAAAAACATCAATGAATATTATAAATCAAAATTACTGTCTAAAGAAGAAAAGAAACCTAATATAAAATGAACTCAACAACTAAAGCTTATTTTTATTGTGAATAAAATGGCGATGTCGTCTAATTGTCTATTGGATGAGTTTAAGGTATTGAAGTAACTTTGAGGGAATAAATCGGATCAAATCTCCAGCTCACGTCCACGAGGAAGCTGTTGAATGAGGAATTTCAATAGAAATTGCAGAATAACGAGCAGTGTCACCATTCAATATTGCTCTGATATCTTCCACTTTTATAAAAGCATTATTTGTCAACGTCTTTGCAATTAATGACTTCAGGTTGAGCAATGCAAATTCAAAATCCTTGGGATGATAAGAAACATTCTTTTTATTGCTGAAAATACCAAATAAAATTGTAGCTTCGAATAAATTTGAATTCAAATCTTCTTTCCCACCTACGTTGAGTTGAATAAAATATTTTATAGTCTTCAATAAAGGGCACCAATTAGAGGTTTTTTGAAAAAGGAGTACATCCCGGTGAGCGTAAAAAGTACACGCCTAATGAATTTACTAGACTTTATCTTTAGACATTAGAATGAATTTAAAGTTTTAAGTCTTTTTGAATAAGCTTGCATTTGACACAGTGTTTACAGAATAGGATTTTTATGTAAGTTAAAGAGTAATTTATTTATACGTATATAAAAAAGTTTTTTTGTGATTATTTTCAAATATTTTTATTGTAACAAATCATTTTAATAGAAAATGATGAACATATTCTATTTCTGGTAACGTTAAAAAATATAAATGCTTGTGGAAAAAAAGTAAAAGTTCCTGTCAGTTAAGAACTGTCTTACCTCCATAGCCCATATAAAAAAACTACATATAAACTGATACAAAACTACTGATTTTTTTTCTTATCATTGTCAATAAATGGAGAAGAAGTCAACATTGGGTCTTGTATGGAAGAAAAAATTACAAATTTTTGTATCTTGAAAAAGATTTTTTTAGCCCATGTTGTTTCTCGAATATTTTTGGAATTAGTCTCTATGATTCATAGTGGCGGTTCTTTCTGATCGAGGTTTTGAGAAACATAAATAGTAAATATGAACAGCATTGGATGTTGAAATTATAAAAAAAGTATGGGAAAAAGTAAGAAGAACAATATACAGAAAAAGCGTAATGATCACAAAGCCTCTTAATGAATTAAGAATTTATTTTCTAATTCAAAAATTATTCTTGACCTCATCAAATTTTGCTTCCATTTTTTTTATAAATTAAAATTAAGGACCTTAACTTATATAATATCTACTTATTTCATCAAAAAGAATTAAAAATATACAATTCAAGGCTAATTTTAAAAATGATGTTCATATTTACTTGACAATATAATCTTAAAAATCCATTTATATGAAAAAATGGATGAGATACAATGTTGAAAAATATGCAAATTGTTCATCAAACCACAATAATTCCTTCTAAAGAGAAATTCTATTTAAAAGAGTAGTCATAATATGGGGGCATATACATATATTGGGGTGACGAGCAACTCGAATAAACTTTTCACGTTAGAGTTTAAATGGAAAGTAAGTGAGGGCTTATGATATTTGTTCTTTTGTAGAATACATTTTTTTATCAAATCAATAGCTTAAGGGGCACTCTTTATTGTTTTATGTTCTTATGACATAGTGGACACCCTCTATAATGCCTTGCATGGTTTGCTTATAAATTATAACAATTACTCTTTAAGCAAGGCGTTTCATAAAGCCATTTCTTTGGATAATTAATGCTATTAAGTTACTCTCCATATAAACTTAGTATATACAATCGTTTTGCTCCATTCTATACTCATTAGTTTATATAACAAACAATGACGCAGAACTACAGGACGCCTGTATAATTTTTTAATTGAAAATATATCTCATACCTGGATCATAAAACCAGTGGTGTGGATAGAGTTTTTAAACTCAGAAAGGGCCTTTGATTCAAGTGTCAACTCTAGCGTGGAACTAGATATATGGAAATATGGAACATTTAATGGTTAGGTGGGAGAGTAAAGGTTTAAGGATTGAGCAATTATTTTAGAAGATATTTGAAATTTGAATGCTGTTTCTCAGGATATTTTTTTGAGAATCTGGGATTGAGTGTTTTGTTAATAGTTTTTTAAAAATGTATTTGATATATACAACTTGCTATTTGTACATGGTATAAAGTCTTATTTACTTATATTGCCAGCTCTTTTTAATCACCAACTATACAAATATAATATGTAATTGTGTCATTTTGGTGTATAGTGTATTTATTTGATATCTATGAGTGATGAAATTATGGATTTTTGGATTATCTATTGTTCCACAGAGTGCTTATTTTGTATTAATAAGCTAAAAACATAATTAGTTTTTATCAAAATGATACAATCTTAATGCATCGACTAAATAGTTTATCACAACTAAACTGTAAATTTTTCATTTAAAATGTTACTTGAACAATATCCCAACTTGTTTACAAATATCATGACAGTTGTTTCCATCTATTGGAGAGTGATGGATATTAATATAAGCATATTGTACAAGTTACAATCAAAAAATGAAAAATATTTAATTGATTTGTATTCACTGGCTCATTGAAAAATGTATACACCCAGAATATAATCAATAGAGATATAAGGGAAACGACAAGGAATATGTTAGTAATTTTGCATCGCAGACAACAGAAAATTAGAATATTCGTACATGGACCAGTGAAGTTTTAAGAGGGTAAAAGTACCAGCCTTATCTGATTCAAATCCATCCCTTGTTTATCATAATCAGAGATCTGACAAAGAACAGTTAGTCTAACAGGTGGAGTATACAAGGTTTGCGTGGTGCCAAATGAGTACTTAGTAGTTTGAATGATTTTCTGCCTTTGTATATCACGAAAATTTTTTTGCTAATTGATACATTATAACTTGAGAATTGAAGATTTCACATATATTTCAAATGCAATGGAACTGTTTTTTTTAGGATGTGTCCTATAAACAGGTACACAGGTTTTCCATCGTTTTTAGGGTCAAATATCCACTGCGTCCTATACATGGGTATTTACAGTATATGAAATACAACTTCTTATTAGAATAAGTTACTACTTGTAACTTATCAAAGATTGCTAGTTCTATCAGCTATCCGTTTATGTAACTTACACTGTTTTGTCTATGTGTATACCTAAATAAATGATTACAAACAAGCCTAATCTTTAAATACCATTTATAGAAAGATATACATACCTAGATATAGAATGTACAATAAGTAATAAATGGACTCTTCTAATTTATTGCATACATAATAAATATATGTTCACACAAATGTATTTAACTAAATGAGCAATTGCAAGAACAACAAGTTTATGGCATTTGCTTTGAGCCATAAAATTAAGTATGTATGTAAGTACATACCTTCGGAAATGTAACCAAAAGTTATGTATATCTCAATCAATAGAACAAAAGTAGAAAATGCTTACATACAAAAATACACGGTGATATATTACTAATATGAACATTTACCTACATCCAATTATGTTGTCAACTGTGTATTTACTAATACACTCAGTGATTGGTTGAACTTCAATCACCTCTTCCTGTTCATCTGTGAGCACGTTTTCACTACATATGTATGCATATATGAAAAATAGTCCCATTCTTATTGAGCATTGGCTGACAATCAACAAGTTTGGGCATTTTTATACATAAATTTAGATAGCATTGTTAATTATATACGAATTAATTTTAAGCTTTTATCTTTCATATCATTGGATTTGTTCATTCTCTAGCACTACTTTTGGCAAATACTTGATATACGTATTAAATAGCTTAATATTAGGTTTAGTAAAAAGAAATCCAATATTTTTGCAATACTAAATGGCTTTAGTGATCTGTATCTCGTGTTGTATAAGTGCAATTATACTACACTAGATCAGGGGTGGACAATTATTTTTCTTCAAGGGCCGAATGATAAGCAGAAAATATTGTGGAGGGACAGACCAAAAGTTTAAAATCTACTTTTAGTTAGTTTTCTAAAGTCCAAACAATTTTTCGCGGGCAACTCAAAGTGGGCCTGCGGGCCGGATTTGGCCCGTGGGCTGTACAATGCCCGGGTCTGCGCTAGATAGTGTTAGAAAGATGAAATTTTGTACTAAAGAAACTTCCTGAGCAGGTTTGTGATTGCTTGACTCAGTAGTGTTTGAGTGCGCGTCAAAGATGGACACCAGGAAGGAGAAAATACACTATCTTCTACAATTTTTCTTCGATAAAGGGGAAAATGCAAGTCAGGCAGCTGAAAATGTGAATAGTGATTAGAGTCCTTTTACTGTAATAGCCAATCATGCAAACAAAAAGTTGAATCATGCTAACTAATCTAAATAAAACCTTTAATTTCATGCCAAAATAATGGATTTCTTTTTACTAGACCTAATATATAAGTGAAGAAAGGTTCGATCTTTTGAAATTGATTTACTATTTTAAAAGTGGAGTGAGGGTTCTGAAATTTATTATAATATAGTGTTTAATTTTATACTGCCCATCAGAAAATTCAATAACATCCTTGATTCTCCCAAAATATACATTTACAAAGATACCTCAATACTTAGATAGTATTCATTGTGCTAGAGAACCAATTTGTTCAATGATAGAATATGCTTGCTTCTTTATCCACATCTTTACTTATGATTCAGCTCTAGAATTCATACAAAGTGCAAATTCACACCGATATTGTGTTGGCATTGAAAAGGGAAAACATAGTATGTATTCAATTTCAAATAGAATCAAGACCATAAATACCATTGTAAGATACGAGAGGGATTATTATCTAATAACTGAAGCTAATTGCTTTTCTTATAACTGTATTAAAAAATTTATAGGCCATTTAGAGAGCCCCTTACTAGAGAGTAATGGTGATTCATTGAATGAGTCCATTACATAATTAATAAGGAAATGCAGATTTATGTTATGTTAAATATGAAATAATGGACACAAAATTATGTGCATTCAGAAAGCGTGAACAAAAGAATAATTAAATTTTATTTCAAAAACTTTTATCCTCCTTTGATAATCCTCGTTGCTATGGTCTTGAAAATGAGACCAAGACAAAACTGTGACTTTGAAGGGTTTTGATCATTTTTTTTAAAGTAAGCCATGTGAGCTATGTTGCATACATATATCGCAAGAAATTTCTAGAGTAATAGTACAGGAAAAAAGTACAAATTATATATTTAGTAAATTATGAATTGTCAATTTTTTTGATCTTTTATGAAGGGAAAACTTTCTCAACTTTATTTCAATTTTTTTAAAGAAAAAGACTCATTTCTTAAAGTATGTAAACGTTTTAATGTAGATAATTCATCAGATTGACAAACAAAACTTAGAATAGTCGAACGTATATACTTTTTTTCAAAAAGGATGAACTATTCTAATTTTGTTGAAGATAATTACAAAACTACACATAATGTAAACATGCATTACAAAGTAGAGAAAATTTTAGTTTATATAGACCAGTATTTTCTTTTATAACAATACCCAAGGGGCTCTTTTTTTCATCAAAGACCATTTATATGGTATTATGCTCCAATTTAAATTTTCATTATGAAAGAAAAAATAATAATTTAGAAAGCATTTGATTACTAAGATTGTTTATAGATGCTTATGATGTATATTTAATTGTTCTGTTTTTGGGTCAAATTACGTTTTTAGCTATATCTCAGTTTTTTATTCTTAAAATGCTATACAGCAAAATTTTAATTCATAAATACCATTTTAGTCAGGGTATCTCAATTTTTGTAAGTGCGACTGTTTGAATACTTTACAGCAGGAAATATTTTTGTGTGGACAAAAATACAATTTGCATACAGTGAAAATAATTTTTTTTTCTTGTTTATAAGAAATGATTATCGTATTTTTTATTGATCATTATGGAAATATAGTTTATTGGATTGCTTCTCAATATGATAGCTACAAATTTGAGGTTTTAAATGGAACTTCTCAAAATAAGCAATTATACTTGAGCACTTTTTTATGCTTTTGTAAGATTATTGAATTTCGAACAAATATAAGTTTGTAATCAGTAAATCAGGAAAAGAGCCTTACACACAAAACTAGACTTAAATTGTACCTCTGACATACATTATTTTACTATTGTGTTAGCTGGGTTATTATTACTCAACGTAAGTCTGACTACTACTGATTTTTTGAGTCAAAAACTACTGATAAATATTTTATTTCAAATTTAACCCTCGATGGTTTTGTGTTGCCAGAACTGATGTGAGATTTTTATTATACGGGTATACAAATCTCAATGATATTGCTATCAAAGATATCTTGATTGCTTGTTGAAAAGTTAGAATATTATTTTATTCGATTGGCTATTGCAGTTTCTCATGTTGTAGTTTTTTGGTCTTATGAATGGTATTCAAACGCTGCATCAAAAATATTTGGTCATGAGTTAATTTTGGTATTCATTGCTTCTTTTCAGTTATTGCAAATACTTTTTAAATTTTGCAAATCAATATAATTATTTATTTTAAATAAAATAATTATATTTTAGATTTTGGATCTAATATAATATGCTACAAATTCAAAATAAAGTCATGAAATTAAGATGAAAATGATTTTATATGTTTATAAAAATGTTTGTAAAGGTAAAAAAAAATTATTAACATAAATAAGTTTAGTAAAAAAATGATATAATTTGTATAAATTTTAATATTTTTAATATAAACTTTTTTCATTGTATGTAATGTAAAATATCAATATATTGCGAATAATCTGCAAATCTTGGCCAATTCGAATTATTTTCAAAGGGTCTATAATTCGCCAATTTAATCGAATCACCGATATATCAGTCAGTTGCAATTTTGTAGAAAGTATATAGATTATATATACAAAGTAAGAATTTACAGTACAATTTGTAATGTATATAAGGCAATGAACAATTGCAGAGTGTAATTTTTGACATTTCCAATAACAATTACTTACTAATTTTTTTTATGAATCCACTGTTTTTTCACTCGTAAATAAGTACAAATAATATTATTAAAATATGATATTAATTATATCAATTAATAGTTTCTTAATAAAATGGCTGATATAGGATATACAAATAGCAACTTATATAATCTGCTTATCAAACTAAAAACTTACAACTATTACAAAAATAAATAGATTATACACGAAGAAACAAGTGATTTAATTTTACCAAACATTATACTTCCCTCTCGTGTCCATCTCATAATGAACCGTGTATTAAAGTAATAGCGTAGCACTAGTGAATAGACCCTTTATTTATTATTCGAAAGCATGAAAATATTTATTATAAAACTCAATGAAGGATCCAAAAATAGTCACATTTAAAGACAGTGAAATATTCACTGTCTATGTATATTTCTTTTTGGATTAGAGGCAATTCTTCTTTTAAGGAGACGACTGATTGTTCACGATGAGATTTTTTGTGTACTACTCCCAACCTCGCTTCACAAAAGGGAAAAGAAAAATTTTGAAAAACAACTGGTTGCTAATCTTCTGTATTTTCCTTGTTGCCAACTTTTTAATATTAGGCGGAGTTATTAAATAAATATACTATACATTTATAAAATCTAACAGATTACAAATCAATCTTTAATACTCGTATAATATTCAAAAATTAAAAAAAAATGCGTGCAATTCTTTTGTTTAATATATTTTTTATAAATCAAAACCATAAATAATACAAATACCCTTTTTGAGTTCATAACACGTAGAGTCAGCTGCCTTACATCAAAAATGTCAACTGAAGAAAAAAAGGTGAAGGGAGAATCATAGTGTTTTTTGTTTATTCCAAAAAGCTCGTCGTGTATATAGCATTTCAATTTAAAAGACAAAAAATATTTAGAAAACAATTTAGAATTTAGTTGATCATTTTAGCATTGTGGTTGTTTTTACGAAACAAAATATGGTGTGCTTTTATGATGACATGTCACATTTATATTGTAGACTGCACATGTACATACATATACGTACATATAAAAAAATAGGTATGAAAAAGTGCCATTTTCGTTTTTTTAATGTAAAAATACCCCTTGCATACTAATTCGATGAATTATTTTTAAAATGATTACTTGAAAAATATATATATATGCATGCTTATAACCCCACATTTTTTTTTCTTTTTCAAACATCATAAATTTTCATTAAATTCAAATTTATTGCTGCGTAAAGTCAATCAATAAGTTATAATGTCATGTTATTTACACATTACTTTTAAAAGACGAAAAATGAATCTTTAAGCCATTTTTTTTTTACTTTTTTTAAATCATAAATAATAATATGAATTTAAATAAGGGCCTCATCAAAAATATACATCCATCATAACTGATTAAAATATTCAATAATTGATCAAAATTTGGAGATTATTTATAATATTACTTTGTTATAATGTAATCTATATAAAATCATTTAAAAAAAATTTATTTTTGATTTAAAATTTTATTAACTTTTGGCAATTAACTAATGAATTAATTTTCAATTGAATTTTTGGATTGTACCACTTATTTTTATTTAAAATATATTATTTAAAGCTAGAATATCCTTCAAAAAATGTGTAATATATATATATATATATATTGTATTTAAAAAAAAAATAAACTAGAGATTATACAGATTTAAACTAAATCACGCAGAATCAAATATTTTTAAACATTTGTTTTGATAGGGGTAATAAAACTTCCAAAAAATGCATGAAAAGGATAAATAACTATCAAGTTATTAATAATAAATTAGCCATACACTCATTTTGACATTTTTTCGGTTTTTATGTCTCGATTGGTGTCACCTATGTGGTTTTTTGTTGTCTATTGTTTTTTATATATTTTTGTTAAAAATATTATATTTATAGGTAACTCAAAGGGATGAGCAGTCACTTTGATCGCATAAATATAACAATTGTGAATAAAAAATGCATAAATTTAAAGACAAAACTTTTTCTGACTAACCAGAAAAGATTCCTTACACTATGGTATTGTATCTTTGTCACAAAATTTTGTGTTGACAATTTAAAATAGGGTGGTTTGATTAAATATATCAAAAGTAGGCATCTAGATCTTTTCTTAATATGTATTAGATTTGACAGTTATCAATGCTGTAATATTTTACAAATAAACACTGGATTAAAATAAAGACATAATGAACTCATAAATATATAGAAAAATTAACAAAAATTATAGTTATATATATAAAAAAAAAGTAAAAAACTCATGCAAAAGAAAATCAATTTAAGGGGCAGTCAAAATAACCTTTTCCAACCTTTTCTCGGTTCTATATTATCAATTGGGCGTGTTATTTTAGCTTTGAGGCAACGTTGATGCAGAAATGATAATCGATAATTAATTAATAGTTGAAAATAGTAGTGTACAATGTATTGTGTAAGGTCTCATTTAACAAAAAATAACTCTCTCAGATTTCAATGGTGCCTTTTTTTTTGTTAGTCCAGCCTTCACTCAAATAAAAAAAGATTAAAAAAATATTGCCCAATTAACACATTAACAATACTTAACACTTAAATTAACAAGAAATAGTGATACTTTCATAAAATAATCAAAGAATCAAAAGCAATTATCAAAGCTGATATTTGAATTGAAGAAGAAAAATAATTACTCTCTGACTGTAGATTCAGAAAATGATTTCCAGGGCAGGACTGTGTGTACACACTACCCTCAAGGATACCACCCTCATAGTTAATGATACACTGATAATGATAGATGTTTATTGATGGAATCGATGAAACACAGCTCTTAGAAAATTTCTCGAAAATAAAAGTGTATTAACTAATCCGTACATCAACTAGTTTGTTTCTTCAAATATAGGGCACATATGAAAAAAGAGCCCCATTAATCAAGTAATGTTTTTTTTCAAACTCAAATAATGGATATCGGTTTTAATATATATATACATATATATAGGTCAGACTTATTTTTGTTTGTACAAATTTCTAAAGCAGAGCAATGTTTCTCACTGGTGGGTCATGAAGAGCTCATTAAAATTAAAAATATTCTTTTATTTTCATCTCCATGATAATTAATGACTATATCAATTTTGAATAATGATTCTTTTTAAGACACTCACTATTACAAAATAGACTAAATATATTTATTACCGGTTTCAAATGTCAGGAGTGATCAAAAGTTGGTCGATCGCTAAACGAAGTAATTTACGTTTTCATGGCATGAAGGATAATAAAAATTAATTGAGGCAAAATACCCAAGGATGTATGAGTGCAAAATCAGCTGAGAACTCCTGCACAGGTGTCATGATTTGTAAGTAAAGTTTTTGTTGACTGAATTTTGGTATTTTATACAAAAGAGCGTAAAGAAAACGCCATTTGCTCAATTAACAGATGTCAATTACGCATTAATGGCATAGTAATAACAGTTTAAAGATGAAAAATGGCATTTGAGGTCAAAATGTGCCATTTTCAAACGTTTTGTACTATTTCGAAATTTGAAAGATGTGGAATCTACCCCAAAAATAATACACAATTTTTTTTATTCACTTTCTCTTTCAAAATCTAAAGTTTGTCTGAAAATTTTTTAAAAGAATATATTATTGCCTCACATGACGTTAAATAACTTGATATTTTCTTCTATTTTTTTTTTCATAATTCATCAAATGAGAACTTTTTGTACCTTAAATAATGAAAATAAGAAACAATAGAAATCATCTTAACATCTTAGAAATTTGTAAAAAATTACAATTTGCTTTCTTTGGTAAATTTTTAGAGTAGGTTTTTAGGCTAATATAAAATTACAATATTTGACCCAAAATTGTTGTTGTTTTTTTGTTTGTTTTTTTTTAAAAAGGTACCCATTTATTACAAATGAAGAAAATAATCATCTTATATGATATGCAGTAAAGTGGACATAATAAATATTTAAGTAGAAAGAAGTAAAATAATATTAGGCCATTCAGAAAGAGTCAAGAACTCTTAAGGTAATCAAATAAAGATTTATATTTTTTTATTATCTTCATATTAAAAATTAATTTCTTTTGAACATATTTTCGTATTTTTTTTATTTGAAGTAGAAATGTAGACATACTCTTAAAGCAATATTAAGTATGTCGTTGTGTAATTTAATTTATAGATTAACATTGAGTATATGCTCTCGTATCAACTGTCATAATATGTCATATCCTCTTATTCAAACCTTAATTCTCCTTCAACTACGACTACTACTACCACTCATGTAAATACGTAGACATCTTCAAAATATTTCTAAGAAATGAGTAGTTATTAAATAATTTAAATATATTTTGCCTTGTTTGTAAATAAACACATTAAAGGTACGGCTTAATTTTTTTTATCTATGTAACTATAATGCACATATTTATAAATTATAGAAAGAGTATATTCAAATGCATATAACACACATAATAATTAATTTTTCATACAAATTGTTAAGTTCCTATATATGTCAAAAGAGAGAAAGTCAACATTTGCAAAGTATAAATGGAAAAATATTTATTGCTTGCTGAAACATGGAATAATAAAAAAGGCTGAGAAAAAAAAAATATTGTCAAAATAACATTTTCTTAAACATCAGAGGAGAAACAAAACAAAGACTTATGGATTTGTTTGAATTCATTTTTTTTTATTTTTTTTTTCATGTATAAAAGATATGTTTGTTGTCGTTTTTTTTTGTTTTTTCAAAAACATTTGGGAATAAACTTATATATATATATGTTAGCATTTTAATATCTTTTGAAATACATGGATCCATTTTATTTATTCTTGAATAACCTGACTTTATCTTGTTTTTATTTGAACTGAGGTATTTGAATATTATTATTATTATTATTATTGATGTACCCTAAACATACGATAGCAAAAAAAAGAAGAAAAAAAAGACAATTGCTCAGACAATTTTATTAAAAGGAATCTTTTGATCTTTTGAGTATATTTATAATTTTATGAAGGAGTAAGAAGCAACATTTTCATAACTATTTTCGTATCTAATGTAACGTATTTAAATATTGTACATATGAAATATCTTATAAACTCAACAGTTCAAAAGGAACAAACACACGCCCTGAAAAAAAAATTCATTGCAAGGATTTAAATATATATATATATGTATAAATCAACATTACTTGTATTTTAAGAACTAAATTACTGTGTATTTCTATATTATATAATTTGACATATTTTTACCTGTAGAATATTGAATCGGGTAATTCACTGACTGCCTCCTTATTTTTCTAATGTTCTTTCTGACTCGTCCCTAATATGTAAACATGTATATACACAAATGCTTTATATTATTTGTGAATTGAATTTAATTGCCATATAGCTTAACTCAATTGTGAGAAATGTTGTTGAAACCAAAAAAGTTTAAATGAAAATTCCAGTCTGTATTCTTTTAAAACTTTAAGAATGCAGTATATCCTAGATAAACATAATAATATTGATGATGAGGCTGAAAACGGAAGTGAAATTAATATCATTTTCAGAAAGATTTAGTGGCTCTACTAACAATTTTAATTACGTGTTGCAATTAAATGATTTAATTAAAAAAGTTTATATATGTTGAATGTAACTTTCTAACTTCAGTTTCCAAAAAAAAAAAAAATAGATTATAGAATGATCAGGTCATTCGTGTACCAGTGTTTTCCTTGTTTGAAATATTTCCTTGTAATCCCAAATATTAGCATAACAAGGATATTCAAATCTAGGAAAAGGTATATGATCTATAAACGCTCAATAATAAATTTTTATTTTAAAGTATATACATATATTTATTTATAAACCTTTGGAGTGTATTTTCCTAAAGTGAAGTATTTTATTTTCTTTTATTTTCTTATTATACAGCAATACTTCGTTTTTCATTTCAATAAATTTTTTGTAAAATCTACAATATTGTTACTGGTAAAATTATATACCTACTTTTTATGACTGATCATCTTTGACCCTGTATTTATATAGGTCTCCTCTCATTTCCTTATCATTTCCAAATTCCCTTTATCGAAATTTACAAAGCTAAAATCAACTTTTCTTAAGATTCAGTGCCAAATAGAATAAAATCTTTATATTGATATGAGTTATAGTGAGAATGTCTATTTTTTAAATCTATAACTTTGGGATGAAATGGCTAAGAATAAAATTTTCATGATATTAGAAAAGATGTTAATATACTTTATAACCAAGATGGTTGAGATAATTGGTAGGAGAGAAAATAAGTTAGCATTTATCATTTATCAACGTTTGAAAAGAATAAAATACTATTTCAAATTCAACCTCTTCACTATATTTGCAAAGCCAACTACCATATAACAACTCAGTGTATTAGAATTCGTCGTTACAATGATACAAAAAAAATATTTTTTTTTTCTTTTTGCAAATAAATATTTATGTTTTATTTATTTATATTATTATAAATTCTAACCAAGGATGTATTGAAACCTAAACTTTAACTTTTTGAGTTACAACTTTGGACACAGAATAAAAAGAAAAATTTATTGATTTTGATCAACTTTCTTCATGAATTTAAAGTTTAAACAACATCCAGTTTGTCTCCTCAACTTACATAATTAAATTTTCTTTAATTTAAAAAGAAAAAAAATTAATTTAAATGCTAATTTAAAGATAGAAAAAATGCTTTGTCGAGATCATCATTTAAATAAAAAAAACTTGTACGCTCCAATTATATAATTTACAACCAAAAGAGGCATTATTAATGAATAATTTTTAGTATACATACATATGAATGAAGTACAAATGGTTGAAACTTCATTATATTATGTTTGATTTTTATATTGATAATTACTTATAGATAAGTATTATGTGGCTTTTCAGATAATTATTATCCATGATTTTTCTTTTCATAAATAAATTAAACACGTCAAAAGGAAATGAAGATAGCCAATTCATACTTTGTATAAAGTTAAAATGAATGGTGTTATGATTAAAAATGGTATGAAACAATGGATCATATATGTTTATGTGATTTCTTTTCTGAATATCCTTTTTTACATGGTTTTGCAATGCTTCAGTTGTTAAAAATACTAATGATGTTTCTGTGTCCATACATTTTCTTAAAAAGAAATAAAGGATCTGTTCATTTTAACTTGGCCTGTTTTCCTTGCGTAAAAAGACAGCTATTAATATCCTTTCATAGTTTTTTTGTAAGACAAAAACAAAACAAAAAAGCCTAAGGTACTTTGTCTCCTTTGATAGATGGTGTGGATTAGTGTCATATTTACCTAGTAGAAAATATTTGTTTCTACAGAGACAATGTGTCTTTTTCCTCTTCTATACACTACGAGTACACACTTCATTTCTCAAAATGGTCTTCCCTAATAAAAGTCTTTTTCTTGAGCCCGTATTATAAAGAAAATTGAGTGAGGAAGAAGGAGTTCTATTTAAATTACCTGAGGGGGGAGGAGGGAAGAAATATCAAAGTTGAGGTAAATATTTGTTTGCCATGTGGGAATTAGTATGTTGTGTTTTTTTTTATTTGTTTTTTTGTGTATGTGTTTAAAGAGAAAAACATTCTGGAACCTTTAGAAGCACGGATATGAAAAGGAGAAATTTAAAAAAAAAAAAAAACACAATCTGTAATTGAAAAAATGGTTTGTCCTAAGTCTTAAACTTTCATGAGAAGTCCTTTCTTTCATATTTGTCCCCTTCATTCTATATGCCAATAGAACATTTTTGAAAAATATGATTGCACGTAACAAGCAAATAATTGAAAGCTCGAGATGAACTCGGATTTATATCTTTTGCTTACTTCTCTATAATTTTTATGAGATAGATATTGAAAAAATATATCCTTTTTTTTTTGCATTCGCTAAATAGGTTTTTTATCTATCTATAGGTAATGTTCCTCTAAATTGAATTATAAATGAAGTCATTATTCTTCTTGAGAAGACAAAACGGTTGTTTTGAATTAATAATTAAAAACAATAGATTCTTAATAGACTAAATATTTTAAGTTTTATTATATTATTGATTTATTTGTGAAAAAGTCAACAAAAATAGCTTTTTAATTTATTACTTTCATCTTATTCATTACCCAAAAAGATGTGTTTGATTCTTTACAACTAGATTACTAATTACATGCATAGTTGTGGCATATCTAATAAAAGTTAGGAAAAACGCAAAATGCAGATACTTTGTTTTTGCGAAATTCCCCTATCAAATAATAACACTGGTCAACGAATTTGAACTTTCAAAAATCCTAAGGGGTATACGAATAATAGAAGTTATTTAGTTTTGCACACTGATTTCAAATCTGTAAAATTATTTTTAAAGAGTCCGACGGTTATCGAGAAATTGGACCCTACTTTTATAGTTTTTTTGGCCCATTTTCCAACTTCAACTTCAATGTAAGCCTGGACGGATACTCATTTTGTACATTAAAAAATAATTATTTGCTAGTGTATTTAATGCAAATTTCGTTATTTGTCTTTGTTTTGACTTAACCTGAGTGCATAGGTGATTGAAGTAGGCCCAAAAGTCGGCCAAATTCTTTGTACTTAAATATCTCCTTGAATATTACATGAAATGGATTAATAAGGAATGCAACCAAGAGCTGAGACCCACAGCTTTCAAACAAGATGTCAAGTGCCCAATAAGAATCTTTAACTAATCGTCCATCTAAATGTGTAAACTTTCATTCAATTTCGAGCAAAAATTCGGTAGATATTAAAGACTCACGATGTAATTTATTGAATGAAATGAAATTGATTTTTGATTTGGTTTAATACCTAGTGGAATTTTCATACAAAAATCCTCTAATGTTAACATGATAAAACTCACCATGTCTCCTCCGGGATATGATAATTTTGTTGCTACTTACAAGCAAGTAATTTAAGCAAGGAGCTTAAAAAGTCATTTCATTTTTCCTTGCACAAATGAAGTATGCATTCATCGTTCATATTACATATATGTATATAAAGCTTCGTACATAACACATGTCTCCATATTAAAACACATACATTTTTTATCATTACTTTATAATAATTAGTCGAAATAACAACAACAACAACAAAAAAAAAAGAACAATTAATCTGCAGAATTGTATATTAATATCATAATAAGCTCTTTAATCATATATCAATTTCGACTCATATCTCTTTTTTGCCATATTTTAATCTTTATCGTTATTAATAATATTTATGATAATCCTTGGAATTATCATTAATCACTATGCAAAATTTTTGGATCCTACCTAATTGTTCTTCATAAAGTAGCTTTTTAAAATATGTACAAAAAAATCATCATCAATGTTGCAAAGAACTCTAATACTAATACTTGTGCACATGGTTTAAAACATACATCAAATACTAATCGGTTGAAAACGTAAAAAAGGAATTGAAAACTATTATATGAAAAGTTTTGAAAACGAAGTTATTAACTAATTGACAACTAAGTATTTACTTCAAGAATAAAATGTATAGAGACTACCTGAGATAACTAATTAGTATGTAATCAATATCTTGCTTCCCTGTCGTTTTAACTCGTAGTCACCAAGGGAATTAAATTAATACCAAAATATTTAAAAAAATAATGTATAAATAACACAACAAATTTGAAATGTCAAAAATCCTAAGGGGTATATAAGTAAAATAAAAGTTATTCAGTTTTTCACACTGATTTCAAAACTATAAATTTTTTTCCGAGAGCCCAACGGTTTTCGAGAAATTACGTAATCGGCTGAAATCCTTTTGTATGCTACTACCTTTGTAGCTCTAGCAGCAGTCTAAGATTTCTAGCAAATTTTTCCTCGAAATTAGATGAAAATTTACACATTTAGATGGACGATTTTCTCTTAGTTAAGGATTCTTATCCGGTGCTTGACATCTTGTTTGAAAGCTGTGGGTCTCAGATCTTGAATGCATTCCTTATTAATAAATTTCATGTAGTATTCAAGGAGTTATTTAAGTACAAAGGATTTTGCTGACTTTTGGGCCTACTCCCGTCCCGTCGTCTATGCCCCCAGGATCCCCTCTAGGTCAAAACAAAGACTGGAAATTAAATCTTCATTAAATACACTTAAGAATTAACACTTTTTAATGCACTAAATGAGTATTCGTCTAGGCTTAAATTGAAGTTGAAGTTGAAAAATGAGCTAAATTAGCTCAAAAATTAAGGTCCAATGTCTCAAAAACCGTCGGACTCTTGAAAAACACTTTGATAGATTTGAAATTAGTGTGCAAAACTGAATAACTTTTATTATACTTATACCCCTAAGGATTTTTGACTGTTGACCAGTGTAATTATTCAAAATTAAACTTGGAAAACAAACGAAAAAGTCACTAAGGAATGTATAGTTAAAACTAGAGAATATACATACATGATAGAATATGAAATTGATCCTCTTGTTTACTTTTTTTTAACCATCTAGGAGTTTTTTTGTTTTTTTTTGTCATATTACAAGCCTTTAATCAACTTGCTAATATATCCGTCGATTACTAATTATATGCACAGTTGACATATAATTATATTTATGCCCAATGTATGTACATACGCTACTGATATGGAAAAGAAATGAGATTTTTGCATTTAATCATTAGTATTGTTAGTACAACAATTCACATATATGTATATATATTTTTGGAGGAAACTAGGCGTGTCTTGCTTTGATAATTTACCATTAATTTATTATTCACTTATTAATTATTTTTGTTGACATGAAACATGTATTAAACAAAGAGTGACTTCATTTTTTCATATACATACCTTCATATATTTGTATATATATATAGATATTTCATAAATGATTTATCATTGTTTTATAAAAACATGCATTGGAGGAAAACGTTGAATTTTAAGCCTTTTCCTTTATAAAAAAACCAATAGTAAGCTAACAATTTCTAAATCTTGACTGACGTGTATTTGAGGATCAATAATCTGTTATAAAATTGGTTTTTTTTTGGAAACCATATGGTTAGTTTTTGGGGTTTTTACATAATAGTAATGTCTGGCCTTTATAGACCTTTTTAATTATTATATCAAAAAAGAAAAAAAAATGCTCTATAGTACTTGGGTCATTGATACGAAATTTCTCATCAAATAGAGTTTTTGAGTATTTTTTACACTTTTTATTGAATTTAACCAATTTATGTGTAGAATAAAGAAAAAAGACATCCTTATGAAAACGAAATTTTTCTTGTTGGATTTTATTTATAAGTTAAAATATGAGTTGATATTAATTTTATGTAGGAACCTACAATTTTGAAAAAATGGATATATAAATTTTAAAAATCCTCTTTTTAAAAAAAAGAATTTTGTATCAAAAGGAATCGTACGTAAGATATTTATCTGTTATATAACCAAAATGACTCATTAAATCCCAAATTATGTATTGTTACTACTCTTTTGTTGATAACTTTGTAACAAAATGGATTCAGTCTCTATTTTTTTGAGACACAAATGATTTGAGATTGAGAGTTTTATTTTATTTATTGCCTCATTACATGCAATATTAATTATTCATTTTTTATATTGATAAAAAACAAAAATGTTCCTCAAAGTAATGCTCACGTCATGGTCTCAATTTCTCCAAGTCCCTTGATTTTGAGTAAAGTGCTATCAAGCATAAACCTTATTTCTGCTATGAAATAAGAACTAAAAAATATATTTAACTCAAATAGAACTAATACTTAGTATCAAGTTAAACCTACTTTACTTTTAAAGTACACTATGATCCTTATGGAGGTTCACTGTTAAAATGAAGCAATTTATATAGAGTTTAAAAAGTATACTCTCAAAAAATTTGACAAATTATGATTAAATATACTCTTGCTCATGTGTCATGTACCAGTCTGTACATAATTGATAGCTATTGCTTATTTGAATTTTCCTTATTATTCAACATTGTTTGCTTAAAAAAAATAAAGAATAAAGAAAACTAATGCTCGAAAAACTTATGAATTTCAAATACAATGAATTGTTTTTGATTGAGTCATTTTCTGCTTTAAAGAATCGGTTTGAAGAACATTTGATCATTTTAAAGACTCTTAAATGGCTTTTTTTTATAAACACTCAAACTTGTGAAAACTATTTCTGATATCATTTGTTAATTGTTCATAAAGCAAATTATTCAGAAATTAAATATAAGTCTTTAAAAAAAGCAAATTTCTAGTCTCTACATATTTTAAATTGTAAGTATGCTCAATTATTATAACGTACTTTTTTTTATCTAACTTCGACAAAAATTTACAGTCATATATTTAAATATTCAATACATTTGTATCATTTCCTAAAATAACTTACACCCTCAATGTGTCTTTGTAAATTTTGTCTAACAGAATTACATTCGTACCCCTGTACTCCATTTTTTCAATCTCATGAAATAATATTGATGACTTTGAATGACTTTTTGTATTTTTTTCTTTAGTTAGTGATCATTAAATTAGTCATTTATTCTGTCTTAACTATTTATTTAATCATTGTAACTAACCTCAAAAACAATTTTTATTATTTTTTTATTAATCTTGTTATCAATAATGTCCTTTATTTAAGCAAGTATTTGAAGTTCCTAATTTGGTTTTTATGAAAAAAAAACTCAATTAAAAAATATTTTGTTAAAAACTAAGAAATGTTTATATCTTAAACTTAAAAAAAAAATATTTATGACACATATGGGCTTCATTATTTCCATGTCTTGAACCGTTTGTGATGTAATAGTAACGAAAAAGTAATAATATTTTAAGACAAGGACAATTATAAAGAACATTTTAATAAGGAATTTGCTCACGATTCTATGTTGATCAACTACAACAAAGTAGATATCTATCATTACGAGTGACTTTTTTGTTTGGTGAAATTTATATCATATATACATGGTGAATTGTAGCCTGGTATTTCGATGAGGTGTTCTTTTTTATTTAGGAGTGTAACTCTTTAAAAGCATGCTACATTACAAAATTAAAAATCTATATAAGTTTTTAGCTTTAAAGAAACAAAACACGAACAGAAATAATATGACGACTCAAATACCATTTTCCAGTTAGTACAGGTTCTTTGAATTCCTGTAATAAAAAAATAGATTGACCATATGCAAACGCAGATTTTTATGCATCTTTGGCATGCATATGCTGATAACATAGACTCGATATAAATTTAGCAGGTAGTATAGCAATTTCAACAACATCACTTTTAGTTGTTACTTTAACACCTCAAAATCCCTTTTTATCCAAGATCTTAAATAATCGATATTATATTATATAATTTAATTTTTTGGCTATAACTTATTTATCTATTTTCAAGATAAAGGGTCTATTAAAGATGTCCCTAGTTTCCTTTACATAACAATATATTTATTTTTTTCAATAACTACATTTGGTTGAAGATTTTAATCATAATATACTGTAAAAAGGTTTAAACTTTTAAGTAGTGTTTGTTAGGATTTATGAGTGTGCTATCATACAGATTAGAGTCTAAATTTTTAGATGTTTGATGTTGCTAAAAATGAAGAGGTTTGAATAGTGCAAAAATGTTGAAGAGATTTTAGTAAGACTTTTGTTTTTCTTCTTTTTTTTTTTACGTAAAGGATCTTGAACGGTATTCATTTGTTTTTGAATAACATATTACTGTTCTATCAAATATCATTTCATTATTACGGAGTCATGGCTTCATAAAACTATACTACTTGAAATTAAAAATATTTAAAATTGACTTCCTTGACACTTGACAAGATTAGTTAGTAATAAAAATGACAAAGATTATATATTTTAAGAAAATAGACACTCTAATAAGAATAAATATTCATGAAACACAAATTTCAAAATAATGAATCTAATTGAGAGTCTGATTTAAAATTAATTTTTAATATTTGGCCAAAAGGATAGAAATTATATATAATATAAATCATATCAAATATTTTACGTTTAAATAAATAGAAAGTAGTTTTACTCTCAGATTGTAACTTTATAGAGTCACCCTAGCAAAGATATCAAACAAAACAAAAGTACTCAGATAATGTATATAATATATATTCATTGATGAACATATGTACTAAGTTTGTATTATTGGAAAATAGGTTTTTGACAGTAGTTGACCGCCAAATTTAATTTTTATACACATATAATTTTTTAATAATCAATACTTCGTTTTTGTTGATGGTCAATTATGGTTTCCTTGGGATTTTGGCATGTATAACAAAGATTTTTTTCTTTTTCTCAAATCAAACAAATAATATACTAAACTATAGAAAAAAATGGTAAATTTTTGTATAAATAAGTCTTTAAAAAAGAAAAGAAATGAGATTCACATGATATCTATATTAATATGTTTAATACAAAATAAATTATTAGATAACTATATAGAGTACTATAATTTAAGACAATGTGAAAATGTATATCATTAAAAAAACTCAAAAATGAGTTCAAACAAAATTAATATTGAAAATTTTAAAAGGTACATTATAATATGTATATTAAGATAAGTAATCACTTTAGTCTATCTCATTTATTAAATATACGTATCATGGTAATTTTATTTACATATTTTTTTCTTTTGGTAAAAGTCAGTGTAATTAAATAATTCTTCCTTGTATATATCAGAAAAAAAAAGAGAGGATTATATTATGTACATAGAAATAATCAAGATTGAGGAAAATGAGTTAAAAACTATTTCTATATGTAATCAAACCTTATTTTACATAAACAAACAAATGTACGTTGGGCTGTCCCGTTTTTCCCGAAAAAAAAAGAATTAGAGAGTCATAGCCTTCAACGGCTATTTTTGTGGCTTTTCAAGCCATTTCAATTTTGAAAAATGGCATTTTTGAAGGAAAATTAGCTGTATTCAAAGGGTTTGATAGGTTTGAAATTTAAAGCAATCAGACCCAACAAATTTCTGAACCTTCTTTAAGATCTCATTTTTTTAAAAACAAAAAACAAAGATATTGCAAGCTGGCAAATAACATCTTTTTATAGTTTTTGGGCCCATAGTTTGCCTTTGAGGGGCAAGAACTTGTCATTATAAAACTACGCTAACATTTTGAGTATAATTCCTTTTATGCTAAAGTTATTGGTTTTTTATCAATTCAAGGCTAGTTCATCCGTGATTTTTATTGTTTGATTCGATAATGCAGGTATGTAATGTATCACGTCGAGCTTTTTGTCCATTCGCAACCTCGACTGACAAAAGGGAAAGGAAAAATTTGGAAAAACAACTGGTAGCTACCCTTCTGTATTTTCCTTGTTGCCAACTTTTTAATATTGGGCAGAGTTATTATTTAGATATACTGTACATTTATAAATTTTGACAATCACAAACCAATCTTTAATACTTGTAATATATTCAAAATTCAAAAAAAGGGCGCGCAATCCTTGATTTAATATATTTTATATTTATCAAAATCATAAATAATAACAATACTTTTTTTGAGCTCATAACACGTAGTGTCAGCTGCTTTAAATCAAAATATTCAACTGATGTAAATCAGTTGAAGGGAGAATAGAGTGTGTTCCTTTTTATCCCAAAAAGCTCGTCGTGTATAGCATTAAATTATTGCAATGAAATGCTAGCAGTTCGAAATTATTTTATTTACTACTTTATTTTTTATTTTGACAAAGTTTTGCAAGAAGTTAGTAAGCCCTAATGGTACATCAGAATTGTAAGCAACACATTCTGTTCATTCCTCATAAAAAAAAAATATGAGCAAAAGGTATCATATGTGAAGGGGCGTATTTATCAAAATCTTAATTTCAGAATAAATAAAACTGTTTGAAATATCTTATTCTTTCTTTTTTTTTCTCAGATGGCAAATGAGACCCTTTCTTATCAATTTAAGTTTTTAATAGCTATGTATTTTTTAAAGTACTCATGCAGCATATAAAAGAGTGTTTAAGAGCTTTGCTCAAAGTAGTAGTAGGAGCAGCTAACTTTTTTTCTTATTTGATCCACATAGCGTACATATATGTATGAAGATTTACTCCCACAATATTTCATTTATAAATATCTAACCTATTTTTTTTTTTTTTGAAATTATGTAAAAATGTAATTACATACGGTCATATTTAAGAATCTTGATAAATGAAAGTTTTGCTTCCCAATGCTTTCATTTCTAGAGGAAGTAATTTTATAAAGAAGAAAAAAAAATGTTTTTACAAAAAAGCAGTCTGCTCTTCTTCCTTCTACTCTGTTGTTGCTTATTTAATTAAATATATATATATATATATGTAAAAAAAATTAAAGTTCAAACAACAAGAGGGAATTTAGAATATAATTTACGTATCTGGACAACCATGTTACAACCTTCATATATATGTATAAATATAATATAATATATAAATACATATAACATATAGAAGACTATTTTTAGGTACTTATTGCTGCGTATGTGTACTTTTCAATTTTCTATATTTGGGTGTCCATTCCACGGTTTTTTTTTTTATATTTTGTATACACCAAGGAATTTTTTCCTGCGTATTGCTCATTATTTCTCTCTCAGAGGTATTTGTCATAAATCGAAAGGAAATTGCCATTTCCTAGGTTGTTCCCACATTTTATTTATCTATTAAAATAAAAAGATAATCCAATGAATTCACATTAAAAAATTGGATCATATATCTTTTAAAATAAGGGATCATCTCTCAATCCCTTTGGAAAAGACCAATTTTGGCCCTAAAAAAATCATTGGCTAAAGCCAAGGTTGCAAAATTAGGCTTTGAAGGCTAATACTCTTTAATTATTATTTGTATTTTAATACCTACAAACCAAGAAATTCCCTCTTGAAGAGAAAATAACTAAATTACCCTAAAAAAGAAAGCCCCAATCCTTCTATAAATAAAGATCAGTCTTTTGAAATATAAGATGAACTCTGAAATATTTTACATACAGAGGATGTAGAGATACAAAAATATTAATTAGCGTCCATAGATTTTTACTCATTGGAAGAAATATAATATCTTAAGGGGAGAAAATCATTTTGGGATTAAATTTGAATGATTAAAGTTCTATCTTTCAAATTTATTCATATTAGTGTCTGGTTTTTTTTAATCAAATGTCCTTCTAGAAAGAGTTTAAAAACCCCTTCTGAAAAAAATAATAATGGTTTATTGAGGTACCTTAAATAGTTTAGAAGGATATATATGTGTGCTTAAATATTTAAATTGCAGTAAAAAATGTTAAACTGCTGAATGAGTTAGAAAAAAATTCGAAAGCTATTAAAAAATTTGTGGTAGTAGAATTTATGTACATATATAAGGAGTATATTTTTAAAATAGGAAATGGCTCAACAAGTGACAGGAAATGACTAGCTTTGCATTATAAATATGCAATTTTGACAAAAAAACACACCTCAAAATGCAAATTTTACATTAGTTATTATCATTGCAAATCAATTAATATTCACGCCAAACACATCTTTAAATATTAACAACAAAGTTGTTGTATGATTTTGAAGTAAAAATTTGTACATATGAAGGTTTTATGCAGAAATAACTATTATAAAAGATGAATTAAACCTAGGTAATATAATTTTGTATCTCTATTTTCAATATTTCAGATTTAAAAGTCAAGATTTTAATCGTTACGTTTTTTGTTTTATTTTTTTACACAGATCATTTTTTGTTGTAATTACACTCATGCCTAGTAAATTGGGGGCACAGAAATTTTACTGACCCTTTTCTAGGTGTATATTATATTTGCCAATAAGTCTATCAATTCAGCTTATTTTAGAAAATCTCTAATATACTATGAAATATTATTCAAATATTTACTTAACAATAATTTTTTTTTAGAAGCTTATGATTTGCGTGATTTAAAGTGATTTTAGTGCAAAAAATATCGAAAATTCACATAGTTGTAAACTTTGATCAAATAGACTTTGACCTTGTCTTGATTTCATTTCTAATAAAAAAATACAATTTTTGTCAAAATATTTACTTTTACATGAAACGTAGTGATTACGTTTCTTCTTTATTTTCTTCTAATGAAAATACATATATTAACTCTTGAGGAATGTATCATCAAAACTACTTTTACACCAAGAAATCCAATTTATTTTTTATTTATTTAAAAAACTATTAAAACGATAGTTTTGATAAGATTCTCAACAACACTTGAAGGTCATTTCTTTCTCCGTAAAAAACCTTGAATTATGAAATAAAGGAGACTTACATATATTTGAATACACCCATATTTATACATATTAATATTTGTCTTACATAGTATTTGATGCTCATAAAATATCTTTATGGAAATATAAAGAATGTTTATATGACCAAGAATAACAACAACAATAAAACAAAATTAAATACTATTTCAGCGCATTGCAACAAATAACTTTTTAAGATGTTTTTCAATTAATCAAAAAAGAACATTTGCTATGCCATATTGTACAGTGTGTGTTTTGTATCATCCTTAGCTTTTGCATAATACATTCTTTATATATGAGAATTGTCAACATAAAAATTGTCTCGTATGAAAAAGAAGATATCGATAAAAATAATTTCCCTTTTTTCTGTCTATTTTTACTTTATAGCAAAGGTTTTTAATACCATATATTATATTTTAATGTGAATTAAGTTGTGTATATCATATGGCGAAGTTAATTAATGACACTGTGAGTTTGTGCATTTCTAGACTCAAGTCAATATATTACTATTATTTTCTAGAGGTATTGAATTTTAGTCACACCTAAGTTCTAAATCAGCCAATTTTTTTCTTTTCTTTAACCCTTTCGAACCCAGAGGACACCGGTGTCCCATAAGTTCAAAATGCGCTAATGCACTCCATTGTCAACCGATTTTTGTTTTCTTTTTTTTGTTTGATAGATAAGATGTCAAGCTATTATTCATATTCTACAGTTAGTCATAAAAAATTTGGTTTCAATATTTTTTAGGTACTAAAAGTCACGATTTTTGCAAATGCAAAAAAAAATCATGTTGAAACCAAAATAACTTTTTCGCTTTTCAAGGAAAATAAATTTCTTAATATAAGCTTAAAGTATTATAAGTTTAAAAGTGTCCCAAAGAACTTAGACTTGAATACAGTAGAAATTATTCAAGTCTAAGTTCTTTGGGACACAGGTGTCCCTCTGGGTGTGAAGTGAGTTTTTTTTTAATAATATATCAGCAGAAATTACTTCTTAAAATATCATCTGTAAAATGTACATAGCATATGATATATTATATACTTTTTATTTAAGATTTTTAAATTTTTGTTTGTCAAGTAGAATATAAGAATTAAAAATAGATGTATTTAAAGATATAATAAATACGAAAAAAGTACTGATAAACCCTGTATTTTTAAGGATGAGAAAATTCCCTTCACACCCAGAGGGACACCAGTGTTCCATAATTTCTTAGAGAAACGGGTTGAGTTACAATTTTTGTATAAAATCAAATTAGGTTAGTATGGTCACTCTGATCTCAAAAAACACCTTCCAGATAAAAATACTTTCTGATACCTTACGGGTTTGAAAGGGTTAATAGTTTGACTAAACCATTGCTAAGTAATCTTAAATTTGACTTTCAAATTAATGAGTAAAAAGTGAAGCTTACTCTAAGCAAATTAAAACAAATTGTATGTATAATTTCAAAAGCTCAATTTCATCGATCATTGTAGCATCCTGATTGATTTTGACAAAAAAGAATACTAATCTGCTGTTATTCTTACTCTCATTTCCTCTACATAGCATTTTAACGTCAGATAATTCTTTTTATAAATATCATAAAATGAGTTATTTATAAAAATAACTATCATTTTAATATTTATTAATGCTCTAATTTCCCTATATAGTGACTTTTATCGACACAATGAAAATAATGTTTTAATATTTTCAAAGGTCCATTTCTACCAATAAAAGTATTATCATTATAACTCGACAATGGTCTTTGTAGGTATTAACTTCTTTTTGCCAATCATGTCCTCATTCTTCATTTAAAAAGATAAATATAGCTATATAATAGGACTTATTTGTAGCAGAATGATTATCTAAGGTAATTGCATTTATACGTATGTAATTGTTATTGACTTACAGGGGAAAAGTGAAATACTTAAGCTAAGATTTTATTGCTTTTTATATATTAACAACACATCAACGAGTTATATATATACATAATTAGAGCTTAATATGTGGAAAATAGTCCTTTTCGGCAAGCTCCAAAATCATCTCAGTGTGTAAGTTGTATTATATATTTGTTTTGCTTTAAACATTTTCTCTTAACTCTCATAAAGTATACATATATTCAATAAATCAGTTTCGACATAATAAATGAAGTTAAAAATAACTTTACAATGAAAAGATGCAACAAAATATACATTTTATGGGGAATTACTTCTTTTTTAGTTTGGTAGTGATGTGCTTCCGTGGTAAACATATCCTTTATAAATCATCAAGAGGGCAATTTTTTTACACCCTGGGAATCCATCTTTTTCAACAACTCTAGTTGTTAAAACTTACTGCATACTAGCATTGGCTCTATCACAATAGCATGATAATTTACTCTGTATTTATTTGTCACTTCTCCATAAATGTTTACTATTTTTGCTACTTATTAGTGCTCTGAACAAAATTAATGGATTGACCTCGAAGTAGCTCTTGTTGTTAGACTCTGATCGATTTCATTTATTATTGATGAATAGACCACAACTAGGAAGAATTGGTTAAGTAATACTAACTGATTTTGAGCAGCATTTTTTTCTTTCTTCTACCTACTCTAAAATGATAGGATCATCTACTTTTGAATAAAACGTACAAATGCTATTATGTTAATATATTTATAAGTACTTTTCACAATTTAATATACTTTTAATTTAATTTAAACTTTAATTAACTTCAATCATACTTTTAAAACATTTTTTACACCAGCAAAAATATTGAATAAAAAATAATATTCTTTTATTCTTCATAAAATTTTTGTTATTAAATTCAGATCTCATGGATACACGTTACAGAACAAGGCCTAGATCTTCTGACGACAGGAAATTCAACTTATACCCTCGAACCAAGGATCAATTCAGACTTTGCACACCCTTCTAATTGGAGATTGAAAATTACAAATCTTAAGCCAGAGGATGCTGGAACTTACCTATGTCAAATTTCCACATTTCCACCAAAAGTAAAAGTTGTGTATCTTGAAATTCATGGTAAGTTGTTGATTAAATTGAATACCTTCCTGCAATGGATGTACCTATGTAACCTATGTAAAGTGTATACATACAAGTAATCAAGAACAAAAATTAAGCGTCACAAGTTACAATTAAGTATAATTTTTGAAGTATTGTGATATTTTCGTCAATTAAGGGCATATTTATATTTATATAGAAAGGGGCTCAGAACTGTTGGCTATATAAAACTATATTTGCCTCAAATGTAACCTTTTAAATCATCTATTATATTCATTTTTTTAATTGTGACCGGGTAGCCTTTAAATGCAATTTGAAGCACGTTCAAAGAATTATTTAGAATAGTTTATTAACAGAAATGAAAGATAGTAATTAAATGAAGAATACAAACGTGATTTAGAGTAATTTTTGAGAAAAACCATCTTATTTTTATATTTTTTGACGGACCATATTATATGAATATAATATATTATGATAATTATTACACAGAGAACTTAAAAAATATATGCAGAATAAAATTTTTTTATCTTATTATTTTGATCATAATATATTAACGGAAGATAAATTTCATATTGTCCATTTACAATTTCAAAATAATTTCAGGGTATGATGTTATATTATAATGATTATACATGACGTCCCTACTTATATATAATTTGCACTGGAAGTAAAAATAAATTTGGAGTTTATGTATGTAGTTATGAATCAAAAAGCATACATCATATTTTATCATAGCTATAATACTAGTAAACAGCCTTGAATACCAATCAATAACACAAGTCAAAAAAAAATTACTTTGGGTTTCAAATATTTTTATTTTAATGATACTCTAGATGTTTATCACAAATCTGTAATTAGTAAGCACTTTTAATTTGACTTTTTGAGTCATTTGGCACTTTTTATAAGAAAAAAAACCATAAGTCAACAAAAAGATGATCTTATTTTCCTTAAAGCTTAATATGGATTTATTTGAAATATTCTAAGGATGGTTCTTAGAGAAGAGCAACACTCAAGTTAATCATCTTTTAAACTGCTAAAAGGGAGTCATTTATGCTTAATTGATCTGTCATTATTATTAAAAGCTAAGAGTTGTATTAATAAATCAATTACTCAATTTCATATCAAGAACCTTATCCACTAACATTTATTTATTGAATACAGCAAATAATTTCGAAGTCTAATTTCTATTGACATAGACATTTTTCTTCAATACATACATATGTGAATACCAAATAAATATATCTTAATTTAAATGGCGTGATTGAAATTTGGAATAAAAAAAATCTATACTACGAAATATTGAAGATATAGTTTTTTTTTTAATTGTGTGAATATATAAATAAACATATGTGTATAAGATATTTATTTCCAATATATGTACGTATTTTAATGTCTCCATGAGTGAGAAAAGCTACTGAATTAATCAATTTTAAGACATAATTGAAGAATAGAGTGATTGGGCTCTCAGTTGATAAATGAATCGGGCTCATAGTTTTATAATGACATTTATTTCAATGAATTTGATTTATTTATAATAGTGTAAAAACTATGGTCTGATAAATAAATATATATATATATGTATACAGTCAAATCCATATAAGCAGCCAGGCAAGGGAAACGGGAAAAGTGACCACTTTGTGCCGGTAACCGCTTAAACCAAATATGTTTTTTTTAAAACTACGATCTGGAAAATTAAGCATTAAAGAATGCATGAACTGCAAAATAAACAGTATCAAATAATACATATATGGTAGATGTAATAAATCTGAAATTTCCGTATGTTCAAACAACCTTTGTTTTTCTAATTTTGCATACTAATATTTCTTCCATCAAATACAAGCTGTTTAACTTTTAATAATGCATCACTAGCTTTGTTAAAATTGCCATATTCATTCTTAGATAAAGAAAAAAAAAATGTGGGGAAAAAATAACCATTTATGTACATCCATGCATATTTACTTATTGCATATCCATGTAGATACATGTATCTAAAGGATCTAAATTATACACGATCGGGCTTGTATAGAAATAGTACTCATCAGATCATCTTACTAAAAAAAAGTGACGGTTGAAGCAGGTTCATCTGAATTGGTATGCATTATTTTGGGTGAACCCTGGCCGAGGATTGCATGGGCACGCTTAAGTCAGTGCATTTATGTTATAAACTTCCAGCTTGGAAACTGAACATGGTCACTTAGTGCAGTGGCACTCTTAAAATAGGTGACCGTTAGACCAGGTTTGACTCTATATTAGCAAGTTCATTAAATTGGCCAATTATAGGGAGTTTGTGAATACATTGGTAACCATTCAAATTTGCTAATAATTACCGATAATGTTACTCTAAAAAAACACATTTTCTATTTACAAAATAAAACAAAAACAATGGCAGTTGTTTTTCAATTTCTCAACCCCTGAAAGCTCAAGAGATTCATTTCCTCTCTCACTTTCTTTAAAATATAGTTTTTAGAATGTAATTTACAAAATATTGACAGATTATGAGCTACATGGCAGTGGTTTTCAAGGGTTAATTTATTAGAGAAAATAAATTGTCTGATGAATGGGCTTTCAGGTTTTTTCCCTCCTCAAATATGCACTATAAGCCCATCAAAAATCTTTGAAAAGTTACATAATATATTGTCAAAAATATATTTCACTCTATTTCATGCAAAAAGTATACATATAAAAAAGCAAGGGCTCTATGAAAAATATTGATTAATCTGCTTGAACGCTTTAACAATCTTTCACAATTTCTTTTTTTATTATATTAAATTTAATTTAATTGAAAAAAAAAACTATGACTTTTCATTATGTCCAATAGATAAATGCATATTGCACACAGATTTGAATGCGTGTGGATACATATATTGTAAAGATTATGTTTTAATGCACATTTCCTTTTGAAATCAAAATTTAAATGTAACATATACCATATACATATATGTATAAATAAGATTTGCTCTTGAGATTATATACAAAAAGCATTGCTTATATAAAGAATGAAATTTATTCAGTTGAAGGACTAAAAAGAAAGTCTTGAAAATATTTTATTACAAAAAAAACACACATTGGTTAAGTTCAATTAATATAAGTATATTAATATAATATAAAATGCTAGAGATGGGACAAAGGCCCTATATTGCTTTGTTTGCATGTCCAAGTCATGTCAAATATTTTTATTGAATCCAATTTGAGTTCTCAAATTTATTTCATTTATAGTTTAGTATCAGTGAGTGTCTAATTTTAGATAGTACTTGCGATTAGTTGAGCATACCCGTAATTAGGATAGACGTTTTGTAGAAGTGAGTGAGCGTTTACTATTTGGTGCCCTTGCGTTTTATCGAATGACTGTTATTACTTAATAACTGTTGGAAACACTGATGTACCGATCTTAATTTGAATAGTAAGAAGGGACACATTTCCTTCAGATTGATTCCTTACCAATCAGAAACTGAATTACTTATAATTGTAGCAAGTTAGCCCTTCAAAAATATAGGGAAGAATAAATTAAAAATTATTATAAATGGAGTCGTAGCAACATTTATTGTTCTTCCCTGTTCCAAACATGTTCACATCGATATTCGACGATTCATTCCAACAGGTACTTTATTGAAATAATTGATCACGTATTCCACAAATAATGCGAGATCTTTACTGTCAGGTATATGCTCTCCCCTCAGTAATAAAGGTAAAATGATAACAGCTTTGGAAAACAAAAAGTACTGTTGGTTAGTAATGGCTTTTTTTTTTATTATTCAACAATTTAATTATCATCTAAAACTATTATAAAAACTTCAAACAGCCAAAAGTAACACATTTTGTAAACACTTAAATTTTTCCATAAAAAAATAAAATAGGATATAATATCTCAATTATATATATATAGTTATATCAGAAAAACTGAATATTGATTTGGAAAGAAAATGTGATTCCAATTTAAGTTTTCATAAATAAACCCAAAAAAATAATTTAAATTGATAATACGATGAAAATATACGTTATAATTACAATTTTAAATACTTCAGATATAATTTTATAGGAAAAAAGTAATAATTGTCAGGAATTAATTACATTGAAACCGATACAGTGACTACAATAGTAAGTCACTGACAAATTAACCATCTCAAACAGGTTTTTCTTTTCTTTTCAGCTTGCCCTGGCGTTTTCTTCCCTCCTACGTCAATTCTTTTTTTTTAAATGGGATCTTTCATTGTACCTTAACTAAAGATAAAATATGACCATAATTACATTTTATAAATTTTATATTCATCAATTATCAACGTAAATGTTCTATTTCCCTTTACAGCTACTAACCAACCTTCCTCCTCTACTTTTGAAAGAGTTCAATATTTAAGAAAAGGAGTTTACGTGCAATTTCTTTTCTTGAAGAAACTATTTTCATCCTTTTTTTAACTTTTTGGTGCGTTTTAACCTACACCCCACTAGTCAGTACTATTATTCCCTATTCACATTCCTCTGCCACTGAAAATTAACCGACTCACACCTCACAACCTTCTTACTTCTTCGAAGAGGTATATTGACACACCTTTTCTCATTCTAATTTCTTGTATTACTTTCAACAATATTTTGTGAAAATAATCATTTATCAAAGATGACTAATTTTCATTTATCTCTGTACAACTTACAAAGTTCCGTCAACTGAACACTATCTCAACAATTTTACTTATGTCTATTCATAATCAGGGATGTTTAATACTTGAAATACCTTCCTTTTTGCACTAAAATAAGTGCGAACGAACTACGTCAAATCGTATACTTTCATTTATCTCCACAAATTATCCGCGTTTTAGATATTTTTAAATATCCAATACATCACTAAGCCAGGCTCATTTTGGATAAAATTGATCCGTAGTTAACTTATTTAGTTTCAAATTAACTTTAAAATAGAAGAAACTTTTTTTTGTAAAATTTTGACCAGGATTTTATTTTGGCGTCCTTGAACAGTTAATCAGAATAATTCAATCATAAAAAATGCAAATAGTACTAATTAATGGGTCCATTTTTCCTTTGGTGTTGATGGAGCACATCTGTTGTTTGAACCCCTTTTTGTATTTTTTTGCTTACTATATGTACATATTTAGAATGTTGAATGACTTTGGAGCTAAGTTTATTTTTCTCTCTTGATTGCCAGTTATTTGATGTTCGTGTACCTTTATAAGGCTTACACAAAGCTTAATAGGCAATTATATATATAATATTTATCTACAAAAAATGTATGCTCAATTATAATCCAACCTATTAATATGCTACATTATAGGGTATTAAATAGGTATAAAGTTATCAGAGAGCAATAAATGTATCACAGGATTCATATAACGCAATGTCAGTGTCAATTATAATAGTTTGTATGTACAATTTTTTGGTCGTTGAGTTTCTTCTTTTTTTTTATGTTTGTAAAAATGAGTATGAAGATTCCTAAAAATAAGTTATTACTAAGAGAGCATAATTGGGAATATTTTTGTGATATAAAGTATTTTTACTGACGTCTTAGTTTGAATAATAAACCAAAAGGTACGTCATGTCCGATTGAAACATACTTGTTGTTATAGTTGTTATACTATATCGACAAGTTTCTATTTTTTTAAAAATAGGAAACTTCATTATATAATGGCTTTACAAATTTAAAAAAAAAACTGTTTTGAAATGAGAGTAAGGGTATTTTTTTTTTCTTTTTTTTTTCTCATCAGCAAGGTCTTTATTCTATTTAAAAATACATAAAACATATATATAAAACATCTTTCTTCTAGTTTATTGTAAATTCATTTTTTTAATACCAAAATAATTTTTAGTATAGAAAGTGGTTCACAATTAATTAAACTTACAAATACATATCAACTTCAAAATATTTAAGCCCTAGATAATTTTTCTCTTTTTCGAGATAAATATTAGTCCAGGTTTGAGTGAAATTTCATTAAATTTAGCGTTCTTTAATTTAAATCCCAATCTGAAGACTCTTCTTGACCGAGTTTCATCCGTTACACATTAAACCTTCTGGGAATTTCTCCCAATCATTAAAAGCGAGGCTTAAGTTGATTTGGACCTCCTTAAACAAAATGAAGTAATACTGGTGCTTTTCTGGGATTGATTCGGTAGTTGGTAATAAATGTTTTTTATGTCTCATTAAATCAAAATTACAGAAAATAATGTCTTTATTTTATACAATAAAATAATGTTAGGCATTGACTGCTTAAGTTGAATTATAAATCAGTGCCACTAATTATAAGCCATTATACTCCTATTTATTAATTTTAATCTCTCATTAGATTTTTTCAAGAATAACTTCTTATCAACTAATAAACCAAATGTCATCCATTAGTATATATAAAATAAGAAATGTGTCTCTGTGTAAGTCTTTTTGCTATGGACTCCCAAACCACTTGAACGATATGGCTGAAATTTTGCTTAATTGATGTGTTACATCCCTTAAAGGTTCTCGCCTATAGTGACTTTGAAACTCCTGACCCTTGGGTTAATACGTTGGAGCCTAGGATGCTCTTCCTGGCCTGAGTATCAATGGGGTATTATTCAACGAATATAGTTAGATGAACGTACAGGAGTGTAAGAATATAAAAAGAGAGTTACTCAGATATCCCCATGGAGAGTAAATATAATATATTTTTTTATATGTGTCTTTTCCAGGGTACACTAGCTAGCTAGTATCTTGTTAATGGCTGATTTAAGAGAACATAAAAATCTGGTTCACGGTTTCTTTTCTAATAAGTAAGAATATTTTTATATACCAAAAAATACTCCAATTCTGAAATAGTCAAGTTTTTATTTATTATAGAGTTAAATTTGAAAAAGTGGAGCAAAATTTCAGTACTCCATATGCTACATGGCATGGGTATCCAGTGCCACGTGATTGCTAATTTGAAATTCCCCAAAATTGTGTTTTCTTCAATACCATGAGTTCATTAATATTGAAAAAAAAGGAACTACTTTTATAGCCCATCTGTTTGGTATTTATGGAAAACTGTTAACCATTTTTATTTTATGTAAAAACCACTTTGAGTAGAGGTTAAAAAAACAATAGACAATATTGCAAATAGAGATAAAAATGAAATGGATATTATATGCTGATAGAAGATAAGTAATAGCTCTTATATATATTACTATTCTTTGGATCTTATTCATCTTTTGTTAAAGAGTTTTGTAAAATATAGGTAGACCTAAATTCAGATTAATATTATTGAATTTTCTGTATCTTTTTAAAGAATAGCACGCACATAACATTTTCATATCTGTATACATGAAAAATATCTCAAAAGACAGGGAATCTTGTTATTTGTTGGTAGTAATGTAGTCTCCAAGACCTTTTTATAGAGGTTTTTAAGATCAAAACAAGAGTAGATATATCAATTTTTCCTTTTTCTAACAAATAATATAATAAAACTAAACTTTTAGCTATCAAAACTTTTTTTCCTAAATCACAAAGATTATTGGTCTTATCTTATTCTTTGCTAAGAAAATTTTAAAGAAATTTACATACAAAAGAGAAAGAGTGGGCAAATTTATTGAGCAAGGGTATTTTTTTTTCTGATTGCTTTAAAATTGTCAGCTGATATATGTTCTTATTTACTAATTTATATGTGTGCTATGTATTGTTCATATCATATAATATTTTTTCATATATTAAAATTTAACTTAGTTGTTATTTCTCATTTTCTCAAAAGTTAGGAAAGAGAGCAGCAAAATTAATGGAAATAGTTGAACAAGCAGTGGTAGAGAAATTGTAAGAAAATATTTTTTTCATTTGCTGCTGATTATGATATAAGTACACTCTGTCAACATAAGTAATATTACTTAGATGTACAAGTGTATAAAGTTGTATTCTAAGTGAAGGATCATATTTGTACTCTTGGCTATGTTTTTATAGTCTCAAATAATATAATAAAATAGCACATTTTTAAGTACATATAATGTAATTGAATTTTTTTTAATAGGAGGCTATAATATATAAGACGAGGGTCTTATGTGATTTTTGAAAAACATACATTTTGACAGGTTTTTTCAATGAGTATCAAAGTGTTTTTGTGGGGGCCTCATTTAGTGTCCTGTTCATGTAATGAGGACTTTGAAATTCGATCAATGACATTGATTTGTTGTTTTTTTTAGATACAAAAACCATTTACGAATAAGCAATCTTGTATTTGGGTGGACAAAGTATTTATTGTTATTCATGGATATTGCTCATCCATTTGACATTAAATGAAAAACTATAATCCAAGCCTTATGAAGCAGTATCATGTGCATTTTTCAAAATCCCACGAGAACAACTATCAAGATATCACATAGTACAATAGTATAAATGTTTTATTAATAAATTGTGAAAGGGTTTTGTCAATGTGAATGAGCTAAATAGGAAAAAATATTCAATAATAATGAGTGAATATCCCTAGATCCAATATTTTCATCGTAAAAAACCACATCATAATACTCACATCACAGGATTTGAGACCTAAGTTTTTATCCAGTATTTAAAAAAGTTTTTTTTTTTTTTGCTATACTTATAAGAAAGTCCATGATCTTATCTTACAGTTCATGTAATTAAATGAAAAAGTTATGAAATGAGTAGGCAGGAAGATTTTCCAACACCTAGTTCACACTCCTGAATTAGATTCAACTCTTTCTATTGTTAAGAACTCCTAAGTTGTCACGTAAATTTTCAAAGTTTTTGAAACTACCCAAAGTCAAGATATTTGAATTGAGATCCTTAGAGTATTTTTAGAAGATATTACTTGGTATATAATTAATTAAGTGTTTCTTTTATAATAAAACTTTAATATAAGATGAATATTATTCATAGATACATATATCAAATGTAAAAGTATTGACTTATTGATATAATACTTACATAGAGAATGTATCATTAAAAAGCGTTCATTTCTGTATTTCAGCAACTTCATTTTACTTACTTATTTTATGTTTGTTTTTTTATACTGAATAAATGGTTTGAAGAGGGTTCATTAAATAAATATTGTTAGAGCTTTGAAAAAAAAGAAGCTTTTTTTGATGAGTTTGTAATATAATATAAACAACGAGTAAAATACATATAAAAAAAAGAGTAAGAAAAATCTTTTTTTTTCCTTAAAAAAAAAGAGAAGATTTCTCGAAGAAAGGAGTAAAAAGATAAATTGGATTGTTATATTTTATCTTATTTTGTAAAATTAAAATGGTATTAAAAAAATGTCAAAATTACATTTTTATACTTAAAATAGTAATGTCGTTGGAAAATTATCATTAGACAAGAGTATATAGTTTGTGATTTTTTGTAATTATGAAGAAATCATGTTTTAAAAGATTTACATTATAAACATATTTAAAACACAGGCCTATAATTGATATTTTCAAATAGTTCATGTATATCTGGAAGAATTTTTATTATACATACATATAAAATATTCATTAGAAAATGGTCGTACCTACTTTTTATATAAACCACAACGTATATTATTGCATACACAGTATATTAATGATGTGTAATGGAGTGGATGGAATCGTGCATTGATAAGGCATAGCAAATAATTGGTAAATCGTTTTCGATGCCATCATTTTGGCTCCATTGTTTTGTTATTAATGCTTTGACATCAAATTATGAAAGTATATTGATTAAATTTGATAAATTTCCTCGAAAATACTCAAATTTTTCATTTTTAACAAATTTTAGTGCAAAGGAGCCTAGAATTATGTTTTGAAGATGTAAATTATAAATTGAATTTACACTACCAAGGTTGTAATTAAAGAGTTAAATATTCATTCCATTGTGGCATTGATATTATTAATATATTTAGAAGTAGCGGTTCTCAGAATTCAGCTTCAGTGGGTGTTTTTGAATAGAATTGGAGTAATTATTGATGTAACAAATAATATGCTCCGGCTTGGGAAATAATTTAGAGGCTAAACCTTGCTACGTAATCAATGACTGTTCAAATTTTAAAAGAAAATAAAAATCATGCATGCCATTGAGGTGAATAAAAGTAGGGCATTAGTTTGTTAAACTGTACTCAATCAGAAATAACGGAATTAATAGAGATTATAGACACATACAAGTTTTTATTATAATGATATACCTATCTATCAATGTCAGATATATGCATATATATTTACAATACCACCGCTTGAGATGAAACTATGAAAATATAACTTTCAGGAACAGCTTGACTTGAATTTTAAACATCGTTTCTTTTGAAATTCTAATACTTATATTGACATATGTCAAAAACAACTGTGTCCAAAAAAATCCCAGATCCTAGCGAATATTCCACATGGCTTTGCTCAAAAGAATTGATTTTAGAGGAGTTTAAAGTCCACTTTTAAATATCTCAAAATCCAGGAATGATAATAATTTAGAGACAACTCTGGATTTATTTCTGGTGATATGTGGCTTCATATTTGGTCAAGATGTACCCTGCCCACATTATATTGCCTATACGCCCAATGTTTAACTAAAACAAATGTAAACATCAGGATTGAGGGTTTCACACTCTCTAAAAAATATTTATCTTTATTTTTTCAACACTCTAATACTATGAAAAAAAATATTTAATATTTTCCTGTTCACCACGTGTTTTTACTTCTTCTTCGACCTAAATTCCTAATTTATCTTCATTATTCTGTATATTTTTGTTACTGTACATATATTGACGCCCGGGTTATCTACATAAATGATTATTTGTTGCTGGAGAAATATTGAGACATAATAGCACAAAAAGATTCACTTGCCTTCATTTACTCGTCAAACTTTTGGTAAATTGTTGTAGTAAGCATTCATACCACTTATTATAAATGCTTAGTCGTTTTATAAATAGATTTAACTAAATAACATTGACCTCTCTCATATTCTAGATTCTGAGTGTTCTGCAAATCAAGAAATTTATATTATATAAAAGTTTATATAAATAAACTTTTGATTTAAACAAAATTTTGATTATTTCATTCTTCACAATGTTTAATTTTGAAAAAAAAAAGTTTAATTAATGACGAACTGATTCGAATTTTCTGCTTTTATGATACATTTCGTATAAAATATATTAACAAACTTTAGAACATTTCAATTGAAAGGACTTAGATTTGATTTTGTCTTTATATCATCGTTAATTCATGAATAAAATATTATAAAAATATACAAATTATATATATATATATATATAAACATGAAAAAAGAAAAAAAAATTGACAGTTGAATGTCCCGCAAATCTGTTTCTTTAAAAAAAACTTTATGATAAATTAATATATATATTTTTTAATATTTAATTGAATTGTGTTAGCATTTGAATATCAAGTGCAATCTCAAATGTACGCGTAAATATTTGTTTATATTAGAAACTTATTTAATAAAAGGAAGCTTATAGGTTCATACAAAAAATAAGTAAACTTTTTCACTAATCTAATTTTACTTTGTTCATACGATTAGTTTTTCTTCCTTTATGTATTTCTAAATCTAGTTACTCTTTTTTTTTGTCAAATATATTATACAATCAATAAAGTTTTTCTATTATTATATTTTCAGGCCCAATGATTAAAATAGTAAGAGATCAAATCGTGTATAATGCAGGAAGCAACATAGAAGTATCGTGTTTGTATCGAAATACAACAGAGAAACCAAATCGAAAAAAAGATGCATTGGAGCTAATGAAGGAGTCAGCCTTGGTCGGAACTACGATTCCACCAAATGTCATTATTTGGAAATACAACAATAAGACTTTCAGTCAAAGAAATCGTCGAAGGTAATTTAATTCATCATTTAATTTAGGTTTTGGAATTGTAAATTCGATTTACAATTTATTTAGAGCCATTTTGAAGTTTCCTTTTTTTTTTGAGGAGGAGGGGGGGGGGGGTACTTTGCTTAAAAACTACTATGTCAACAACCTTGTCTCCAAACTGACATCTATTCCGGTTCATTACACAATATGTGACGTGAGTGAAAATACTTTATTAGAAATAAAAAATTATAATATCTTTATAAATAAATAATTTTTTTTAAGTGCATTATAAATATTCAGCAACTTTTATCTGACATTGAAAGGAAAGTATTGCAAAATATTGTTGAATGACATAGCAACCCAAATTTGAATATAAAAAAAAGTATCTAAATGTGCTTTAGATAAGTGATCCCTGTTTCTAGGGATAATGTTTAAAATCTAACACGTTTTCTCCTCATGACAATATAAAAACTATATAATATACATACATTGACAGAATATCAGGCCTCTTTAATCATTTTGAACACAAGATATTTGACATTTAAATATATTAAAAACGATTATTTTATAAGATTTTCTTCGAAAAAAGAAAAAAGAAAGACTCTCATAATGCAAATATTCTAGTTAAAGGTTCTATTAAAAAAATTATTACATATATGCATACTAATTTTTCTAATTATGTATTTACAAAATTAGTATCTACTTATTTATTTTGATAACTTGAGTATAGATTATAATTTTGTATATTTTAATATCTATGTACTTATTTGACAAACATGTTTGTTTATTGCAAAAAAAAAAAAATTAGGTTGATAATTATTTACTTTTTCTATAAAGGTTTCCATAATAATTTATCAATGATTTACTTGGAAACAGTGAGAAAAAATTTACAATGATACACCTGCTACGTTCATTCTGTGTAACAGAAAGTTCACTGTGTGAAAGTTCCATATGTGGGAAGCATTTTTAAATTTTTCTTGTAGGTCTTATCCTCCCCCCCCCCTTTCCCTTTTTTGTTTTTATTTTTTATTTTGTCGTCAAGATGAATGAACTAATTTTAAATCTATAACATTTAAAGATTGTTTCAAGACTAGAAAAATTCGAAGAAATTGACTATTTATATGACAACTTCATCTTCTAATTTCATTATTGAGATAATTCTTTTAATATTTTATAACTTTTTTATTTATATAAAAAATCTTTATAAAAGTACATTCATTTGATATGAAAAGTTCAGGATGAGTTTCAAGAAAACGATATACAATGTCATACTATAAAATTTTTGATAGAATTTGATAACTTTTTTACATATTACATTGCATGTAATACAAAAATTTTGTATAAATACCCTGTACATATAAATATCTCTTTTAAATAAAATCAGTATTAAAAGGGATTTAATTCTTTTTATTCATTATTATGAATAAAATTTAATACCATATATAATTATTCTAGTCTATTAAAGTAGTCATTCACATGAAATGAATGGCATTACATCAATAGAACGGAGATATAAGCTAATACCAATTAATATTGACCTTTTTTATAAAACAAAATAAAGTATTTCTCGAATAGTATTTTGCCTCAATGTGATTTTTCCTTGAGGAAAACATTTTCTCATAGTGACATATGTAAATTTAATTTTTTTTGTCGCATAAATTGAGTACACTTTTGGCATTAATAATCTTACATAAAATTTGTAATTTTTTTTTTGATGTTATACAAATGGACCACTGATTTTTTTGACCTTTTTTGATATAATACTTATTTTTTAATAAATTAAGTTAAAACTGAAAGAACATCATTGAATGTAAAAAAGTAATGACTGATATTCTTATTATTGTAAAATACATACAATAAAGACCCCAAATTTGAGAAATCACAGCTTGAAAAAGGTTTGAGAATCTACTATTATAGTAATCTATTTAAATTCGTAACTAATCACCAATCATTACTTTTAGAAAGATACTTTGTATAAAAGTTTGCTTTTTTTTGACGTATAAATGATGTACAACTAAGATATAATACTTATCACATATTGTATAAAACAACATTAATATGTAAAAAGTTTCATCAAATTATTTTATTTATTTACTATTTTATTGGTCCAAGCATAATTGTCAAAGTATTATTTGAATTAAATTAAGTTTAAAACCGTTCTCTTTATAGTAAATATTTAAAAATGACTATGCAATATATTTGCAGACTTTAATTTGAATTAGAAAGTATAAGCACTTTAGTTTACACCATACTTTTTACTTGATAAACATGTATAAATTATTATGTAATTTCTGATTGAGAAAGACACCATCACATATGTGATTATGTAAAAATTAATATCAGGATCAGTGATGTATTATTAATATGTACTCTCTAATATAATTATTTAACCAAATAGCAATCATGTACAAACAACTCTTAGAAAACAATTCAATATTGTTAGATAGTATATATATTAAAGACAACTTACATAATATATAATCATACATATAAATACTTATCTTGTGTACGTATAACAATAGTACTTGTTATTGCCTGTTATTTGAAGATTAAAAAACTTTTACACTTTGTGGTTAGACTAATGAAATTATCAGAGTATTTGTGTACATATACTGAAGCAAGATGACAATAATTTGTGATAAGATTGATACTACTATATGTAGTGTGTAATATGAATGAATTGATCAATTTGGTTAATGGACTAATGGTCTACATACATAGGTTTGAAGTCAATTTTTAATATGTGGTACTACACCGTTCAACTGATCTGAATAATCCATTTTTTTAAATGGAATTCTTTCAACAAATGAAATAATAACTAAGATTCAATTTGCAATTGAGTAGAAAACGTCTTTCAACTTTCCTCCTGTAAAAGTTTAAGCACAAATCAGTAGAAGCTATTTTTATTATAAAAATAGTGTTGAAGTTAAAGTAATCTTGTTTGAGACTAAGAGGACATTGAATAATTAAAGTTTATATATGCGTTGTCTTTAGAATTTTGGAGTCTAAGTTCACAAAAATGAATGAATCAATTTTTATGTGAATAAATTGTAATGAAACAGCAAAGTCGCAGTAAATGAAATTTTTTTACTCTTGTCGTCAACGTTTTTCGTCAAAAATGTCTTGTGATTATTTTATGGAAGTAAAAATATCAATTAATTTTATATTTTTATTTGTTTGTTTTTTCACACATCATTTTTATACTGTATTAAATATACTCATTTTAACAAACACTGGTTTTTTTTTTCTTTTTTAAAAAGGTCTATTTCTTTGAAAGAGAAAATATTATGTTATTTAAAAGAACAGATATTTTAGTGTTTCTCCTTATAGACTAAAAAATATTGGAGCTATTCATAAATTATATTTTTTAATCAGACCACCTTTTTTTTTTCTCCTTCATCTTACTTTCTTATACTATATTTTTTTTTATTTATAATATTTTCCCCAACAACAAAAACAACTAATATATAAATTTATATTATCTGATAGTGCTATTTTCTATATTTTTTTTATTTCATTTTCTTATCGGAAAATGTCCAAAAAAGATAGTTTTACTTGGCAAAAAGTTGTCTTGCAAATATATTTATTTTAGTATTGTGTGAAGTTTATGGTAAAGGGAGTAACTAAGTAAATAGTTCAATATGTGTAAAGTCAAACCTGTATTAAGCAATCAGGCAAGGCAAACTGGAAAAGTGACCGCTCACTGCGTCACTTTTCCAGTTTATAACCACTTAAATTAGGTATGTTTTTTTAAAACTATGATCTAGAAAATTGGGTGTCAACGAACACATGAACTACAAAATAAACTGTATCAAATAATATACTTGTATTAAAAACTGTTTGTATAAAATATGACCAAAATTAGACTAAAATTAACCTTAATTTTAATATTACTATACATTATTATACATAACAAAATGAATAATAATTTTCAATAACATTACTAAAAAAAAATTTGAAATTTCCGTCTGTTCAAACTGGATCTTCAACTTTTATAATTTAGCATACTAATATTTCTTCCATCAATTACAAGCTGTTTAAATTTTAATAATGTACCACTAGCTTTTTTAAAATAGTTCTATTCATTCCCAGATATAGAGAACGAATACATATTTTATTTATTGCATATTGAGACATGTATCTAAAGGATTTGAATTATACGCGATCGGACTTCCATATAAATTTGAGTAGTAATTACTCATCAGATCATCTCCTAGTCACTGGGATTTTGAGATTAGTACCTGAAGAAATTAATTTTTTTTTTTTAGAAAATAAATAAAAGTTCTTAACACGTGTCGCTATCCCACAGCTAACATAAACATTTACTCAATAAATTCAGATTTTTATCCATCCTTTCCCTCTATTGGGGCTCGAAGACTCAAACTAGCTCTTACTAAGTAGAAATCAATTCCCAGCTACTACACTTGGGAGAAATTGACTACCAACTACTAACTAACTTTATGCCTTTTTTCTGTTTCGTTTTAGAGGAAAGATTCTGAAATACAATACAGATAATATCGTGACGAACTTCTTATAGGTACAAATTTGAGACAAACTTTTTGTTATACACAATTTTATTTGTATAAAAAAAAACAGTCAAAAATTACCTTGCTCAACCAAATAAAAAAAACGAATAACACGAATATTCGAAATATTTGAATCTATTTTTTCACATGAAAATAAAATATTTCCTTATTAAAAGGGCCTTGGAATAAAAAAAATATATTATGGCAAATCCATACTCAACGAGATATTGCTTCATTTATATATTTGTTTGTTTTTTAGAGAGGCCTTTATTACTTTGGTAAAAACAATGAAAAAATAACTCTCTTAGGATATTTTCATATTCATTATCATAAATTGCAATTCTTACAAATGTATTTTAAAACAATACATTACTATTACCATTGTTAGAAATTATAACATAATAATTATATTTTTGTAGTTATATATATATATAACACAATTGGTCTGTTGGTCTTAGCAAAAGTAGACGGATAATGTTTATTTTTTTTATTTTTTTTTAATGATGATTTTATATTATAAAATTGAATAAAAAACACAAACCAATGAATCTGCAATTACTTGCTTTATTTCAGATCAGTTTTTTGAGAGTCATGCAATTTAAATATTTACACAAATATCAATTCATATCCGCTATTTATATCGAATGAGCGACCTCATGCAAATATATAAGCAGAGTACTTCTTTTTGAAAAAAAACCCTAGCTTTTGAGTATTTCATAGAGTTCAAATTACCTAATTTTTTGTATATTTATCTATGCCCTAAGCATTTATTTCTTATCTCTAAGCTATTGACTACAAAACTTGATTATAACTATTATTGTTGGTATATTTAAGTTATTTTCAACAAATAGCTGGCCTAAAGAAGCATATGCTAAAGACTATTTTATATTTTTATCAGAAAGTACCTTATCATAGGAACGTTTTTATGGTAGGATATTTGTTTACCTACGTTGTCATGATTGGTGACTCCCTTCATGAACTTAAACTCCTTCATAAGCTATCAGTTAACCGATTTTTAATAAATCTGTAATGAAGCATGAATTTATTAGGCCCGCTGGATACTTATTTGTATATTGATGCAAATGTCAAAGTTTTATTTAAATAATTGTCAAACGATAAAACAAAAAATATATATAAACTTTTTTTAAAGAAATAGCATTGCTCTAAAACATCAGGCAATGGGTATATAATTTGTACAATTAATTTTTGCCATTACGAATTATACAAATATAATTCATGGGTTTAAATAAAAGAAAATAAAAATTTTAAATGAAACTTAATAAAACCTGGTTTTACCTTAAAAAAACAGTCCTGGGTAAATTGGAGGTATCCAGGTATTACGCCTTTTTAACTGCTTCTAATCAGATCTCTTACAGATTTTGACAGTTTCTCTGTGACTTTATTTTTCGGATAACCTCAAAGATTTCCAGTGGGAGTCAAATCAGTGCTAGGATGTGTTTTCAAGCTTACTATAAAGAGCCCCTGATGATTATAAGGTCTTAGTATTTTCAACAAATGTAAATATTATTGTTGGGAATAAATAGAAAATATACTTTTAATACATATAAGTAAATCCAGTATTTGAGGAGAGGAGTGATTTAATTCCAATTTTAAAGGAAAACAATTTGCTATAATCTACTTTCAACTCAATAATCCATAAATTGAGGGCAATGAAATGATGTTGCTATGACAAAGCTTTTATTTTTTATAATTGTCTAACAACGATAAAATCCTCCTTGAATCCTCCTACTTTTTTTTTTTTTTTGAAAGTTTCTTTCTTTTTTAAAAACACATAATTCAACAATTACTTTAGAAAATGAAAACAAATGGTTTATTGACGTACTATCTAAGCTAGAAATAGTTGAGTCACTCTATAAACAAAAAATAATTAATTAAAATTCCAATAAAACTTTCTACTTTCTAATAATTAGAAGTAATTTACATAAAAATACGATTTTCATGAACTTTTCTACTTATTGCATCTTGGCCAAATGTTAAATAAAGTTAAAATAAGTCTTAAAATTACAAGTAGATTAAAAGGAAAGATGACTCATTCTTTTGAATAATAAAGGTTCAACTAATATTGAATTTTTTGAAATTAGTCCTTGTTTCAATCCTTTCATTTCTTGGTCTTGTTTTGAAAACCAAAGCAATTAGTATATTAAAGGATGAGGCAAATTAGTTTTAAATTTTTTTTAAGAAGTTACTGAGCAATTTTAATACTTGTAACTTGTGGTATTGACTTGTTTTGAAATTATATACAAATTATGTGAGCAACACAATAATAACCAAGGTGTCTCAAGGTCAATTCATTCACAACCAAATTTAATTTCCAAAATTATAAAGTGTATTTAAAGTGCTTTTGACATCTTAATTTTGTATTTTGTGTTTTGGTCTTCGCAAACGAAAGTCTTATTATTTTATTGGCTATTGGTCAGGTTATTTTGACTACAACATATGAAAGTACATCCCTGCCTTGAAAGGCAAATACAACACATAATCCACATTCAGCTGACATTCGAACTAAATTCATTGAGGAGTTTTTTGTTTTAGTAAAAAGGAAAAGAGGTAGAAATATAAATAATTGTATATGTCTTATGCAAAGATCTTTTTTACAATTACGAAGACTTTGGTACCCTTGATCCTTCAAAGTTCTTGTTTACGAGCTAGGTGATCTTGACCACAACTCTACTTTCACCGGTCAAGTACATAATATCAATTAGAGTCCAACAACTCTCTAAATAAATTTATTACATTTTTAAGAGATTTTCAAATAGTAATTAACTCAATGACTATGAACAAATGTGTACATGCATTCTATTATGATTCAAAGCCTCAAGTACATACTTAGAGTTTTTTTTTAAAAGAAAAAACTTTATTTTACTATTTTTTTAAGAATAAATTATCCGTCTGTTCATTCAATTTGTATTTTATAAGAATATTTAACATACGCATCAAAAAGTTATGTTTAATTAAAAATGCAATATCTTGAGTTATGCGTGTACATATTAAAAAATATAAAAATATTAAAAGTATGATGATAAGGGGTAGTATAGTTTGAGTTTACTCTTTCAAAAATATTTGAATGTTGATGTAAAAAAAAAAAAAAAGTTATCTATAAATTCTAACTTTACTTATGATAGATTATATTAATAATGGGTGAACCTTAAATCATTAATTTTAATATATGAAATATTTTTTTTTATAGTCATATAGGTATATATTTGTCTTCAAAACCTAGTTTTTGATATGAAGAGATCCATCTGGTTATTTTGTATGTGGTATTAATTAGTAAGACATTCAAATTACAATAAAAAATCTAAAAAAAAAGGAAACAGCATTCAATACAAATAGTAAAACAAAAGCCTCTCATAACATCGATTCTTGTGACAAAGATTATTTATGGGAAAAGGAGTCAAAAAAAAAAGAAAAGAAAAGAAAAGAAAAAGACTTCAGATTAGCAACTTATTTGGCCCCAATATATAAAATAAAAAACCCCAATATATTTTCAGGTACATGACACAAATGATTTTAGGTAGAAAGGGCATCATAATTTATTATAGCGGAAAAGATACTCCTAATATAAATCAATCATTTAATGATACTATTAAACTATTCATTAACGAATGTTCAAAAAATTAAGTCTCTTTCTTTTTTTTTTTTTAATAAAAACAAAACATATCAATAATTACTAAATATTCCCTATGCTAATAAAATGGTCTTCTTTTCTTTATTTTTGTGAGTAAAAAGATAGAATATACTCAAATTTAAAAATCTAATTTTTATCTAAATGAGCATATATTTAACATAGTCAATTTTGTCTATGTATAACTTTTAACATAGATATAAAAGTACCTTTCATTTACAATTCATTTTTATGTTCTTTAATTAATTGATATTATAGAATATATATTAGAGATATCTATGATGGAAAATGATAGCAGATGTACGTATTTATCGTGTACTCGATTCATTTGGTCATGGACTCGGACCCACTCCGACTGGACTCAAAACCATGGAAACTTGCTGTCATTGAAACTCAAACTCATTTTGTAATGGATCTTTTAGTCTCAGCTCAGAGTGTTATTCACTCTCTAACTAATCAGCTTTAACTACTTTATAGAATAGAGCAGTTTTACTTTGGTATAGTTTTTTGTATGAATATCTTACAAAAAAATTAGGAATTGACTTCATTGGGGACTTTTGATTAAAGAGTTCTGACCCATAAGCAAAACCAAACAAATATAACCCCTTATATTGTGATTTTTTTTTAATGCTTGGATTTTGTACTCAGGGGATTTTTAGTTCGTGGGCTTTTTATCTTGTGGTGGATTTTGTCCAGATAACATTTCCACAACATCAACAATTTCTATAAACATATTTTTTCTTCTGTTAATTGCTCTTTCTTTCGAGTTTTGAATCTTGCTTTGTTAAACTCAAATTATTTCACGTTAAGCTATGAATATTCCTACTTCTCATTAGAGAGTAATCCAACAGTTGAAGTGTATGGGGCGTAGTTTCCTAACTACCATATAGTTTCAGGCCTTTTGCCTTTCTTTTTTTAGAGGAAAAGTTATGAGATGCTCTGTGATCACAGTTAAAAGTCAAATAAAAAACAACAGAAAATTTTTACTATAAAACAATGTTCTATGTTTTGTTATTGGTTTTAAAAGGAAATGAATGACAATCTATTGAGTTATAAGTTTAAATTTGGAATGGGTCAAAATATTTTAATATAAAGATACTTTGATAAAAAGTAATATCCGACTTTTAAAGATGTAAATACGATAGCTTAAGATGAGGGAATCAAAACTATTCAATATTATAAAGGTGGATATTATATTTTTTTTAAAAGAAACTTGAAAGAAAGTTTAATCGCATAAAAATACGTATATATATTATATACAATAGACTAAAAGAATCAAATTTCATAGCGAGTAAAAAGATGGCATGATATTTTAAATGTTCAAAAATGTTATAATTCATTTCTTTTTCTAAAGAGAGTATTTTGAAAAAATAAGCTACATTCAGAATATAATATACGTGTGACGTCACAAACATGGGCCTCTCCAAACTATTCATATTTTATAAATGTTTCCAATATTTGTATCCGCCGTACAGGTAACAAAAGCGTTACCTGCATCTGGAGTTTGTAAACGCACAATTATTTATTTCTTATGTGATTCTGCATTGAACTTTTAGGTTTAGGCATCAAGGAAAGGTGAGAGAAATTGGCAGAGCAAGGCCCTCATTTTCCCATCCAGAAAATTCCCTCTAACCCTCGTTCCCTGAAATTCTCTGACCAGTCACGTAGCAAATAGTTGCATTCGTATCTGCAGATTATCCCTATTTTAGGAATATTCAAAATTGTGTCTGGGAATTTATCAAGGTCCACATATCAGAGCAGCTCCTTGTATTTCCAGCATGCAAAAGTCTTTACTTTTGACATGCAATGTACTTATCATAAAATTCAGATTTGTAAATTATAAGCATAGACTCGAAAGTGTGAATATAAGTAGCCTTCAATGTCAGGCCATTTCATACAAAAATCCATTTACTTGAGTCGATAAAAATAATTCTTTACAGTTTTTTTCCTGAGATTTTTATTTGTTATTTTATTTCTTTTTTGAGATTAGTAGAAGCATATTATATATGTACTCATTTATGTTATTATATTCATTCCTTGTTTCAATGATGATAATCATAAAAAAAATAATAGTACCTTTAAAGATTATTTAAAATAAAAACATTTACAGATTACATTTTAAATACAAGGTGTGGGGATTTAAGTTAAGTTGTATATTTATGTAAGTACATGTACATATAGTAAGGCTTTAGCAAACATTTGACAGTGATAATGCAATGCACATAATGACTTTCTACATATGTATGTAAATTAAAGTATGTTGATGTAATGACGCAAGTAATTACCTGTAAAGAGCTTGTGAAATGTAATGAAAATAAAATGATTCAATCATACTCATTCATTACCTAGAGTAAAACTTACCTAGGAATTTATATAGGTATTATAAATATCAAAGTATATCTTATGTCAAGTCAGTAAAAATACATTAAAGCCAAAGGCATGGATGCTGTTGAGGGGGGGGGGAGCAGATTTTATTGAACCTTATTTACCCTAGATGATGTTCATAACGATTCTTCTCTTAGTCTATCTTTCAGGGAAACAATTTTATATATTAAAAGAAGAAAATTTTAGCAAATTCGAAAAAATAAAAAAAATTCCTTCCAAAAAAAGAAAAAAAATTTGGACACTTTGAGCATTCCAAAAAAAAAAAAAAACCCAAAGGTTCACATTTTTAAAAAACAAAAACATAAAACAAGAATATACGAAAATTAATTTAAAAAAAAAATCATTTTTTTGCAGAAAAAAAACACTTCAAAAACTCTATCTGCGTCTCAGGTTTGAACAGAGACACATAGAAAGTATGTCAAAAAATACACATGGACTTTTCTTATCTCTATTAATATTTTGTTAAATACTTGAATTAATGTATCACATGTACATGTAAATAAATTAGAAAAAAAATCAATTTAATTTGTTTGTTTACGACAATTTGGTACGTCATTGTTTATTTGCCCATGACTTCTTAAAGCTATTACAATACATACATTATTAGAGTTTATACTTACAAATATGTGTCAAGTCAACAAGAAAGCAAGTTTCTTGTCAAATATTGAAAAGGAGAAAATTTAACACTTTTAAGTTTTTTACTTCATAAATATAACTGCCAAATATTTCGGAGTCGGACTATCGAGCACGGTTCTTGCTAAATTGTCACAAAAGTTGTTTTCTATCATTCAATAGAGCAATCGGATAAATGTGTCCACTGCATATGGAGCCGATATTGTCCCTGAAACAACGTCCATCTTTTTCCTAGCCCCAGAGATGTATTTAGTTGCAGTTGGCTAAAACCAGTTCAATCCGCTATCATGTTCACCATGAATCATAGTAATGGTAACTACGTAGTCAGATATATCAGATGTTTTGTATTCTTGATTGTGGCTGGTATTTTTTGACTCCTTAAATACAGTCACAATTATTGGAGTCATTATTTAATTAATCGAAATAACCTATTAATACAAACGAGAAAAGAGAATTAATTCAAGAATATGAGTGCAGTTCTAACTCATTTTTTAAATATTTCAGATAAACTTGGTTTCTTGTTGACTTGACACTTATGTAGAGTATTAATATTGAATACAAATAATTATATTCTTCATCTAATAAAAAAAAATCACTCATCAAAACTTTGAATTCTATAACTTACTTATGACGTAAATAAAAGCAAAAATATGATTTGTAATTAAATGAGTTTGACTATTTAATTAGGATATTCAACGTCTTTTTATGCATATTTTGTAAAAAAATCTTGTAGATGGGTATTTTTTAACTGTTATGTATCGTGTCTGATAGGAAAACTCTATATTCTTTAATATAGAGTTAATTTATTAACATAAAATATGTACTTATTTCTTAATACTCGTTATCTATTCGTACGAGTTTAAAAATATATCCAAAGTCATATCCTTTGCAATGAAAAAACACATGAAAATCCACATTAAATGACTTACTTCTTCATATTTGATATGATGTGTTCATATTGGTTAAATAAAAGCTACTCCGGGATAAAGTAGAATAATAATGACAGCTTCTCCATTATAATTTCTGTTTATTTCAATACTTTTCATTCTAGGTCAACCCAAGAATATAAAAAAGTAGAATAAAAACAACATGAGGAAGACTCGATTTATTCGAATTTGAGTTAAACGAATTAAATTATGAGAGTTATTATATGATATATGTTTAAGTACATGGATTTTTTTCTTTGTTTATTCATAAAATCAATTTGATTTGAATAAATTGAAATCAAATTGAGAATTATTCTTCAAATGAATTGTAAATTTATTTGACATACATATTATAATTAAGATTGAATTTTCTCGTTATTAAATCATGCATCAGGGATTGTTAAGTAATTCATACAGTAGACTAAAAAAATGATCGGCTCTATGAGAGGACCGACCCTGGCCTACAGTCTATTTAAATGTCTTTAATTGCAAAAAATTAACATAAATGGAAACTGGACATTATATTGGGTTTTACATAAATTGTGATCAAAATGAAATTTGGCCTGAACAGTACCGATTTTCTTTTCTTTTAAATAATAATTGACGATATCGTTTTGAGTTAAACGAATTGTTGTTCCATTTGTTTGACATAGAACCGGTCATTTCATAAATTTATAAAAAGTGGAATGCAAAAAAAAGGAGACATACCCGGGTACCGGAGAATAATTAGATAATTGTAACAGCCTATGTTTTAAACTCACTGAGCTGATTTGACTTAGATACCAAATTAATTGAATTTATTTAGAGGTTTATTCGAGTTTTAAAAGTTTTTCAATCATTGTATTTTGCATTCAAATTTTACAACTGTTCTCGTGACTGCAGAGAGGGGTGCAGCAGCTACAATTTCAATGTAAATTTTGCAACTATAACTTTGTGGTGTTTTTGAAAAAAGGATCGTTGGTTGGCAAGAATCGTAATAATATTAGTAAATAGTGAACAAAATCAGGAATTTACTCAAGGGTTGTACACTGCCTTTCTCGATTATTCATAACAGAGCATTTTTTATTTCTATATATATTTAGCATATGAACATACAAATATAAAGCATTCATATATATATATATGTAAACATAAGGAAATGAAGCAAAAAATGCCCTTGGCATATTGTTATGCATGAACACTTTAATACGGATGATTTATGGAGACAAGGACATATCGATAAGGCTACATACAAATCTAACCCATTAGCAGCAAAATATATGAGCTTAACTCATTTGACTTGAAACAAGTGTATATAAACGCAATATGGATATAATATATTATCCATGGGATATTTAGATTGTAATATTTCTTCTTTTTTTTACTTTTAAAATATCCCAGTTTTCCTCACCCCTGGATGAATTTAACTAATAGGCAAGAGCTCACAATATGGTCAATATCTATGGAATTTTAAGTTAAAAGTCTTCCATATGTTTTGTTTTTTTTGTAAATGAAAAACCTAGAGATGTATCCTACATATTAATGAGAAAATGTCCGAGAGTACAATTGGGAGATGGAGGGAAGTAGAAATTTTTTTTTGCTCAATTACTTCGAGATGGTTCTGATTAAACAGACCTAATTTGCTCACGACAAATAAATATATATTTTTACAAAAAATGACAAGACAATTCAAAAGCACGTAGGATAAACAATTTTTCCGCAATTTACATTTGAGTATGAAACGTCAAATGTTTCTAACGTTGTCTAAAGATAAGATTGTTAAACACATGACGTTTCATAAATTTCAGTGTGAATACAATTAGATCTATGTTGTAATATAACTTTTCACAAATAAAAATTAGAATTATCAGTAATTGTTGAGTAAAAAAAATCACATAAAGTCTGACTCTCATAATTTGGATATACATAACTTTTTTCTGACCAACATGTACCAAGGATTTTTTTTCTATATACGTATACCCGTATATTAAAAATTGCAGTCAAACGACGTTTTTTAATCTCTATAGATTATTTTATTTTTATTGCGTAATGGAGAGACTGTTGGTTCACTTGTTTGAACTGTTCTTTTCATATGCCAACCATGATTAATGATACTATATATACCTGTGAATTGAAGAACAAAAACAAATTTCTAATCAAATGAATATGAGTTTGTACAAAATTATAACAAAATGTAACAAATGAATTACTACAATAACATTCACACTAAAAAATAGTTTGATTATTAAATACCTTTTTTACAGTTGCTTAAGGAAGGAATTATAGATATAGAGTCAAACCTGGTCTAACGGTTTTCTGATTTAAACGTGTCACTGCACTAAGCGGTCATGTCCAGATATTTGAAAATGAATATGACAATTTTAATAAAGCTAGTGATGCATTGTTGAAATTTAAAAAGCATGTAATTGATAGAAGAAATATTAGTATGTTAAATTAGAAAAACAGAGGTTGTTTGAACAAACGGATATTTCGGATTTTTATAGTAAGGTTATTGAAAATTATTTTTCATTTTGTTATATATATGTATTTTTTGATATTTTACAGTTCATGCGTTCTTTGATGCCCAATTTTCCAGATCATAGTTTTTTTTTAAAAAACCTGGTTTAAGCGGTCACTTTTCAAGTTTCCCTTTGCCTTAACGCTTAATACAGGTTTGACGGTAATTGATATTACTACTAAGAAGGCTTATAAAAATTAAATACTACATAATCAGACTGCTTTTTTTACTTTGCTTACTCTAAGATTGAACTAAAATTAATCGTAGCTTCACTGTCCCTTTTATCAATCACCTCCGATCTTTCCTACATATGATAAAGCTTAAAGAAATTAATTTTATTTGGTATTCAAATATGTACAACTTTTCAAACTCTAATAAATCATTAAATATATTACATACATTTATTATTGATAAAACAATTAATCGAATCAAGTTAATTAATTAACATATCTGCATATGTTACAAAAGAATTTATATTTGCATAAGTATGTGTTTAAACAAATATGTATAATCTAGTTTTATCTTTTTTAATTTAAATTATATTTTTTTCTTTTCAACAAAATATATATATACATATATATATATATATATACCTATATATAAATAGTGTGTCAAGACAAAAGCAATCTCAAAGAAAAATTCCTTATCTATATTTGTATTCTATAAATATCAATACCTCAATATTTAGTAGACATATACTGTGTTAATCTTGCACTTTCCATTTAAATTTGCGAATTAATTGAGTTATATTCAAGATCTTTAACTAGCGTATAGAGTCTCGATTAGATTTATGTGACTTTGTTTAGCTCTCATTTGGCCTTTCAAATAGACTTTATTAGACTATATTTTTTCAAATTGTGCCTGGACAACCTTTGAGTGCAATTGCAATTCATTTTGAGTCAAATTATTCTTGCAGGTTTGTATGCTGACAGGCCAACACATGATTTTTTTTATTTTTTTTTGAAGTAGTGAAGAGAAATATTTACAAATGTTTTAATTATTTATTTATCTGCTTTTTTTAACACTTAAAATACTTTAAATTAAAAACAAATTACAAGCTTTGAGTATTGAGTGTTTTGACAACAAGTAATTAAAGGTTTTTGAGTTTGTTTTGAAAGCTATAAGTATATATTCCATTTATATTTAGGCAATATTACATTATGTAATATAGAATAGAATGAGTTATTTTGTTATAAGCTTTGGCATTCTTCTTTTAATTTTTTTTCTAACTATAACTGCAATTTCCTGAACCTTTGATGAGTTAATCAAAATAGTTTGTTAATAAAAGCGGAGGTTATTTATTAATTGAAAAATACTCATGTCAATTTATACACATTTTGAGACAAATAATTCTTGATGGCTTTTCTTTGAACAGACAATATCATTCAAAGAACATATTTTGACTTAAAACAAATCTATCATAATCTGAAGCAACAAGAAAAATATCACTACATAATATAAATAATTTAATATTTAACTTTTAATTGTTTTATTTTTTTTATATTAAACAGTTTAATTTCATAAACTTTTACTATAAAATTTGTTTTTTAATATACATATATAAGTAATTTATTGACTCTTTTCTACCTTTGAAATGTTTATGCATTAAAAAGAAGTTTAATTGCTTCTTGTAAGCTATTTTATTTAAATAAATAAGTGTATTTAAAAATATATAACTTTGTTATTGAAGATTTATTATTATCATTCATGATCAGCTATAAAAAAAACCGTTCAAATCTGTATATGAATGTTAATGTAGAAGTGTTATTAACTCAAAGAAATGCAAAACTATATTTTCTCTAACAATCAGGGAATTAATTTTTCTTTGTAGTTAAAATTATTTTGAAATAGATTTTCACCCTAAAAAATAGTTTAGGAGAACTTAGTTGTATGCTTCAAGCACCTATGTAGCAAATATGCATAAATGAAAAAATTTTTTTTTTGTACAAATCCCTAGGTTCCAATTGGACCTTTTTAAGTTATACTCAAATGATGATATTTGATGATTAATCCTTAGAAAAAACTTTGGTTATGACCTTCGGAAACTCAGATCTAAATTATTTCTTGTTCATGTAAAAATTTATTAGTGTACCAGGCATATTGATGGGTTTTACCGGAAGTGTCAAACTCATCTCACATCGCGGGCCACATACGACCCCTAGGTAAACGTCGGGGCCGGACCATTAAAGTTATAGCATACTTTTCTATAAATAACCAGAATATCATGTCTTTCCATTGTTCTGATTTAAAAAAAAACCAAGGACATTCTTAAATTTAACTAAAAATTTATTGAACAACACTTTTACAAAAGATTTCACAAAGTTGCACAAACTTGAAGTAACAAGTATCGAAAATTATAATAATGAGCTTTATGAGATTACATGATACTTATAAAGAAAGACGAATATGTACTCCTAGCGAATAATTCATGAACTACATTTAATTAAAAATTGAATCCATGTCTTTTATGTATTTTTATGTATATTTGACACCCCTGGGTTAGACAATTCCAGTTAGAAGAGACTTAAATAATATAAAGTTTGATCACATGACTTTTAGATAAAAAACGTAAGAGCCATAATTGTATTCATACATTCTTATATTTCTGTACTGTATTGAACTCTTTACATAATTTTTATTTACAATGCTGTAACATTTACCCTCTCTTTGTTCCAAATGCCAAGTACAAACAACAGAATGAAGCATTCATAAATCTAAATTTGTATAACGTTTAAAAAGGAACAATAATGTTCATGATAAAAGCAATATGTTTTTACTTATTTAATTTCTTTTGTTCTTGCTAAGCACAAACACCACCACCACCAACTCAACATTTATGCTAAAAAAAAAATCCTGCGGCAAAAATTTTTCTTCATGCGTATAAAAGCCACTTCCGACAGAAGGTTTTTTTCTTCTTCTTCCTTTCATCAAGAATCCGATGAAAAATGAGTGAATACACACACACACATCTTTACATGTCATTGAATGGAAGAATATGTACATATGTATGAAAGACTGAATACAAAAAGAACCAATCATCAGTAGAACTGTAGAAAATATGCTCTGTCGATATCTTTAAAAAAAGAAAAAGAAGAAAGCGAAAATTGACCCTGACAATATGATGAATGTTTGGTAGAAGAACAGCTTTAGCTGTCATGACGTTATTAAATTAGCTACAAATAGTTACTTTTTTTTACAGAGAAAGATATACATAGACTTTCTTTGAGATGGAGTGGAAGGAAGTTAACATTAAACTCTTTATACTTTATTCATTAATAAAATCCAAAAATCCCAAGGGGTATAAATCTGATAAAAGTTGTTTAGTTTTGCACGCTGATTTCAAATCCGTATTTTTTTTTTTTTTCGAGAGTTCGACTGTTTTAAAGAAATTGAATCCTACTTTTGGAGCTAATTTCGCCCATTTTCCAACTTCAACTTCAATTTAAGCTTAAAATGATACTCCTTTTGTCCATTAATAAATATAATTATCCGCTAGTGTATTTAATGCAAATTTCATTTCCAGTCTTTGTTTTGACCTAAAGGGACTCCTTGGGGCATAGGCAGTGGCAGAAGGATTACGAAATCAGCTGAAATCTGTCTGCACGCTACTATTTCAGTAGCTCTACCGTAAGTCTTTGATTTCTAGCGAATTTTTGATCGAAATTGAATGAAAATTTACTCATTTTAGATGAAGAATTTCTTCTTAATTAAGGATTCGTATTAGGCGCTTTACATCTTGTTTGAAAGCTGTGGGTCTCAGCTCTTTAATGCATTTCTTATTAATCCATTTCATGTAGTATTCAAGGAGATATTCAAGTACAAACGTTTTAGTCGACTTTTGGACCCAATTTCTCGAAATCCGTCGAACTCTCAAAAAAAAAAATTAGAGATATGAAATCACCCTGCAAAAGCGAATAACCTTTATTATACTTATACCCCTTAGACTTTTTGAGTGCTTTTTTCTGTGTTATTATTTGTAGACGGTTTGTCTTACCTCATTCCACGTGGTTAGTATAAGATTTTCTCTCCTCACAAACAGTTAAGGAGCAATGATTAATGTTTTGAATCATTCAAAACTATGCTGTTTTTATTGCCAACACCTAAAAATTTAATTCGTGAGTAAATGCTTTAAGATTTGCAACTCTAGCTCGTTTGCAATAACAGAGCCTCAGTTGATTTAAACTGTATTTCCTATTTTGATAACTTAGCTATGCCATAAATCATTCACGAATTCAAAAACCTAGAAACTGTGAATTTAAGTAGACAAATGTACATATAATAATAGTCTGATCAATTTTAGTATTTTTCTTGTAGCAGCAACGTAATCACTTTAAAACAGAATGATATTGTTAAAATGACAATTCACATTCAATTCATCCCTTAATAAAATTAACCTTTACTATAAAAAGATGAGAGAAGAATGGTTTTGGGGTATTTTCTCACACATTAAACATTATTTATACAAACAATAAAATGTTTATGTGCTATACTTTTTATGACTTCATATATTTTTATTTGATGTAACGAGAAGACATGATGTCAAACTTGTAAGAAGTACCCTTCTTCCTTCACATGTGGAAGAAATACATATTATTATTATTAATTTTTCAAAGAAATTACAAGGTTGTAAAAGTTTTACCTATCTGTCATAACTTTGCTCTTATTTACGACGATCCTATAAGGGAACACTGATTGAATAGGAAAAGGTTTTTTTTTTTCATATCATGAATTGTAAAGAATGCGTGTGACATGTCAATATGAATACAGATCAAAAAGAAGCAATTGATAAAAAGTGGGGTTTTTTTCCTACAAGTTTTACTTCATAAGAAACAATTCAAAGATTTTTAAAGACCATGATCTAACCGTATATCTGCTAAATATTAGCAATACCACTGTTTATATCATATTTAAAAATCTAAGTGTGTTTATGAGACTTTTCATAAGAAATTTTATGCATTAAAAGTTGCACTTTACAATTTATTTTCAAGCTTATGAAGGAAAATTGAATTTTGGTCAGACCTACATAATTTCTTATGTTCTTCTCCATAAATCTAGAGAAGAACATGTTAGTAGCATAATAATTGTATTATTTTGTATATTTTTTTTATCGTTTAAAAGTGTAAGCACTTATGTATCCATAAGATGAGACAAGACAATAGCTTAGTAATGTTGAATTTAATTCTCGAATTCTATCGTAAAAAGCGCAGCTTATGTTTAATTAATTAAAAGAATTTGTGAGATTTTAATTGAATAATTTGGCATCTTCGTAAATTTTTACAGAAGCATTACTAATCTGAATTTTTGCTGATATTTCAAATATATGCAAATATGTATGTAATAACTCTCAACAACAAAAAAATTGAGACTGTTTTTTTTTTTGTTTGTTTTTTTCATTTTAAATATTATGGCACTTTTTAAATAAAATCAAACTTCTATTCAACAAAATATTTTTTTTACCTATGTAAATTAATCCATTATTATCATAACAATACTTGTAATATTCAATATTAACTCATAATTGCATTTAGAAAGGAGGAAATAACTGTTTTATTGAGAAATATTGTTCTCAAATAAAAAAATGGTCTATTTTATTACCATCAAAATGCAAATAAAATTTCCTATAGCCAGTTCTTGACTTGTCACTGCATAATTCTAATTATTATTTGACACTGGACTATAATGATGTTTGGATACTAGCTCCATCTTCATTCAGACTTTGAATCACATTTGCCACTTTCCGGTTTGACAACGGTTGTTTAATTGGGTGGAATGTTGTATTCTTTATGGGTGAGTCTTCTGAAATTACTTCAGACTCATACTCAACGCTCCTGCTTTCCTTTTCATTGTCACTGTGTTCGAACATTTCGGACATAACCATTTTGCCTGCAAAAAAATTTAATGTTCGTTTGATACTTTTTGATGAATTAAATAGTATAAATAGCGTTGTGGAAGCTCCTGTAAAAGTGACGTGAAACTATGCAGAGAAAGTTTTATGATCTAATAAAATAAATATAAAAAAGTGATCCATGAGTAAAATTTCATTAACTGTATCAACAAAAAATTGTTGTAATAACCCTAGTGTAAAGTCATAGCTATAAGTCTTTGTATACTTTATATGATTATTTTTTGAAAAATGAACTTAACTCAAGAGCTTTTGTAAAGGAAAAGCCCCCCAAGAATATAATGTTTTATCCATCATTTGCGACATAAAGTATCGAAATGTTTGATGTTGATTTAGAAATAAAGTTGAGAGAAATAAAATCACAGATTATTATATCTTATATTAAGACATCATTCAAGGACTGATCTCGCATGTCAAATCGTATAATTGTATGTGCAGCCCTGATCTGTGTGCACATATTTGTGGCTTAAGGTGAGTTCACAATACAATTTAAGGAGAGGCGTTGCGTCAAAAGATGTTTCATCAGGCATCATCAGACTTAATTACGTGAATATAAAAATTATCCTTAGATTCACTTGACTCTTTTGAGCTATCTGAACGCACGTGTATAATCCTTCCATTTCTCAATATAAGAGAAAAAATTGCATTTATAATTACAAAGCGTAGTTCATTAAAATTATATGTTGGGATGTCTTTATGCCAAGGTTCCACTGTAATTGAATCAATACAACAATATAAAAAAAAGTAAGATTGTATTAAAAATATATATATTTATAAATATGTAGTCTGTTATTAAATGATTTGAGGTGAGATTATTTAAAAATAAAAAGGAAATTTATACAAATTGTTTTTATTATTTGTTCCTTATAATGATTATATTTACTTATTTATGTGTAAAGCAACATTTATTCAACTACAAGATGAAAAGAGGAAGTTGAGGGAAACTGAACTAAAAAAACCACTCATTTACAAATGTGTACATACTTATTTATTATTGTATGTACTAAAAAGAACATATTTTTTATTTTTATTTTTTGCTGCAGACATTCATAATAGGCCTTTTTTTATGTTTATTACTCATATTATCATAGATAAAAGACTTGAACAAGAAGAAAAAAATTATCATATCTGTTTTAATTTTGATGATAATAATTTTTTTCCCACTTTTTTCCACATCGAATGAGTGAAAAATAAAGATTTAAAGCCTACATGTTACACATGTAAGTGGCCTGTCGACAAAAAGCAAGCTAAAATGATTAATTTTTCTCCAAATTGGGTCTGGATACCATTTGAACAATTTGTTAGTCCAATATTAATTCATTATCTCATATTAACAATGATCTTGAACAAATGAATATAGTAAAGGTGGCCTGTTAATACAAAAGCAGGTTAGAATGATTTTTGATTTCAAAAGTAAGTTTAAATATTACTTTTTGAAACTTTCTTTGAACTTCTTTGAATATGTAAGTTTACATATCACTAAAACCCCTTGTCAACAGTGGTTTTGACTACTAGTTAATCATAAATGAGGCCAATGAACACAAAAGCAAGCAAGAAGGATTTTGTATCAAAATCGTGTTGAGATTATGTTTATATTCTTAAACTAATTATAATTATTTTATTTCCCTATTCACAAACTACTTTGATTAACTTTTAGAAGACGCTACAATTTTCTTTTAAAGACCTCAAAACTCCCAGTAATAATTTAAATAATAACATCGGACCCTAATAAAGACTCAAAAATCAAAATAAGACTCTACATAGACCAGAGTCTTTTATAATTAATTTTGTGTAAAATTTGAATGGCCTAATTCGGCGTTCAGTCCCCAAAAAAAACAGAAAATTTATTTGTAGTTCTAATGAGTTCATATGTTTTGTTTTCCTTCGTGACATCATTATTCTAGACGGTTTCAGAGAGTAATGATTATTACTTGTATTTATCTATTAAGTTTTTCTTTTTTAAGCCCTCTATTACGCGTTATCGTATTAAACAGCTAATATATTAATAGGAATGCCACGTTTAGTTCAGTTTTTTGTCACAAGATCCTTCAAGTATGTAATTTTGCCATTTTCAGTCCAAAAAAAAATAAAAATGAATTGATACATAGTTGGGCTTAACGTCTTGAACACTACGGTATACATGTCAAACCAATCATCCAACTTTTTAGGGTATTTTTTGTATTGTAATTATAGATTTGTAATTATGCACGACTTTGGGTTTTAACTCCTTTTATACTTAAATAACCTAGATACGAACTCAACCAAAATTCTTCGGTACTATATCTCAAATAGAAATTTGAATTTAAAATAAACAAAAATACACCCAAAATCTGTCAATGGAATAATACATTGGAAATTTTTCATTTTCTTTTGATTCTTGGTTAGGATGGCTTTTGTGTTGACACAATCTACAATATGTATAATATAAAATTGAATAGACTCTATTGATACTAATTTATGTACATTCTTACTTATTTATAGGGTCAAGACAGTTCATATGAGAGGATATGTGGAGAGTAAGTTGTCCATTAAGAGTGCCATCATTCAAGACTCTGGTAATTACTCATGCATACTTAAGAACTCACCTCAAAACTTCGATACACTTCGTATAACAGTTGTTGATGGTAAGATGATAGCTCTAGATAATTAATTATTTATTCATAATTTATGCCTTTTGAGCTTTTAGTGGAAAATAGATTGACGACTTTTCCTTAAAATGTCAATATTTTACATTAAGACTCTATCCTCAAGTTACTATGCATGACCCCACATTTAAAGAATTTCGATCTTGAATGCTTAAGTAGCATTAAAATGTAGCTCATTTTTATGTAATTTTATTATTCTAAAAAGTCGTAAAGGATCTTAGAGACATAAACAAATAAATTATATAAAAACTAGCGGAGTACCTGTTGCATGAAAGCATGAATGAAATGTATTTAAAAGGTATAACATGAATATTTAAAGAACTGCAATTATATTCCTTATAGAGCCCAAGAAAAAAGACTCCAAACATTATCACATTTTTTTTTTGTATTTAAAAAGATTATTAATTTATTAAAAATTATTAAAAGTAGAAACAATTTTTTCCTTTTTTAATCATACAACTGTGAATTTTATTTATAAAAGTCACATACCAAGTTATAATTTGATCAACATGTTATAATATTATTGTTAAAAAATGTCTCAAATAAGTAAAATAGAATGAATTATTTATTCAAGAAAAGTGAAAAAATGAGACCTTCTGGTAATGTGTTGTAGCTTTACTTCTGATAAAAAAAATAAAAAGATCCTAGGATTAACTGAATCCCTATTGTCTTGTTAGGGTTAATAACACTGGTCAACAAATTTGAACTTTCAAAAATCCTAAAGGGTATAAGTATAATAAAAGTTATTCAGTAGCGCATATAAGGATTTCAGCTGGTTTTTAATCCTTCTGCGTGCTAGTACTTAAGTAGTTCTAGCGTGAGTCTTAGGTTTCTTGCGAATTTTTCATCAAAATTGAATCGAAATTGACACATTTAGATGGACAATGCCTCCTTAGTTAAGGAGCTTTTGACATCTCGTTTCAATGCTGTAGGTCTCAGCTCTTTAATGAATTCCTTATTAATCCATTTTATGTAATATTCAAGGAGTTATTTAAATATAAACGCAATGGTCGACTTTTGGTCCTACTCCCGCATCCTACATCCCCAGGAGTCCCTTTAGGTCAAAACAAAGACTGGAAATTGAATTTGGATTAAATACACTAGAGGGTCATTATTATTTAATGTACAAAATGAGTATATTTCTAGGCTTAAATTGAAGTTGAAGTTGGAAAATGAGGCAAATTAGCTCCAAAAGTAGGGTTTGATTTCTCGAAAACCATCGGACTCTCGATTTTTTTTTTACAGATTTGAAGTCAGTTTGCAAAACTGAATAGATTTTATTATACTTATACCCCTTGGGACTGTTGATTGTTGACCATGTAATTAGTTCAGCAACTATTTCTCCAACATGGCGTCGCAATCAATTTTTATACACTCTGTGACGTCAATGATTTGCTTTATTCATAAATAATAATAATGTAAAATAACATTTATAAATTTACTTATTTATAGGAGAACACTCAGCTGCCATTTACAAAAATTCTAAAAAGCTCTCAAATGCTCACTCTAACTCCATTCCACTCGCTCCATTTCAAGCATTGTCTCTTATTATTGCATTCTTTGGTTTTCAATCGTTCACTTCATGGGTTTGACTCACTTAGAATAAAAAGGTGTATATTATTGTCTTATTTTTGTATCTTCTCATTTATTTTTTAATCGAAAAATAAATTAATACGTTACCTGTCAACTTCATACAAAACTTTTGTTTCAATAATAATTTTGTTTATATACTTCTATCTTTGTATCAATTCTAGGATATTTTATTGTATATTCGTTTATATAGTACATTACATAAAAATATTATAACATATGTATATAAATTATTTATAAAATAATAATAATTTGATGTTTAGAAATTAAATTGGATTTATTTTAGTGTTGTAGCGGTTTGAAAAATATACATTCATTTATCATTATTTAAAGTAGTCGTTTATTTTATTATAGCTTCATTTTACTAAGACGCATAAGGTTTGAACAGGGTTTTTTCCTAATTTGTTAGTAAACGAAGCAAAATTGTGTCAATTTGAGATTCAAGCTGAAAACAGAATGCAAAATTTTATAGTCTAAAAAAAGTCTATGTATATATGTTATCTATGCAAATATTATATAATTATGACCAAAAATTTTGCAGAGAGGTACATTTATTTTATATCTCTGAACTATTTTGCTTTAATAACATTACTTAATCATAGCAAACTTTTATATGGTATTTAAGATATACGAGCAAAAATAAAAAATATAAGAACGGTCTGACTGATAAAAAATTATACATATTTTAGAGTGAAGCTAAAACAATAAAAATGTGGTTTCTGATACAAAAAATCTCTGGGATACAGCTAGTGATGAATAGAATGGTATCAGGATTTTATTGCTTGCCTGGGCGTTTCAGTTCCATAAAATGCGTATCGTTCAGGTATTTGTGACGTCATCTTATATCATATGACACATTAAATATTGTACAAATATTAAAACGTACGTACTATGGTTGAAATGTACGTATATCACTAAGTGTGTGTGTCTGGGGGGGGGGGGGGATAGAAGAAAGTTAATGTCCTCTTGTCGTTGTAGTCCCCCATAAAAAGAGGAATTATTTGTGCAGGCTACAATCAATTCAAATTATTGACAGTTGGTAACCTACATTAAATGTGAATATGGGCTGTAGAACAAACACACCATCTATAGTATACAATATTCATACGTCATTAGTTTGTATGCTATTTCCCATGATTGCTATATTAATTTGGACATCCACAAGAGGGATATTTCTTTACGCGCCGGGAACTCCTCTTTTTTTATTTTTGGACAAAAAGTGACGCATTAGATACACTTTTTTCCTATATCCACGATATGCAAGTTTAAAAGTACTCTTTTCTGTAAAATAATTATAATTTAAAATTGTATGCTAGTAACTTTTCAAAGTTGAATCGAGTCGAAATTAGAGATTTCCTAATAGGAGTCATCTCTACTTTGTACTGTTCACCTGATCAGATGAGCTTTTACATACATACATTTTACATTCATTCCTATAAAGCAGTGCTGCCCAACGTCCGGCCCCTGGGCCAGATCCGGCCCACGAAGCCTTAGAATCCGGCCCGCGCGTGAGTCTTTAACTTATTCCTGTTATTAACGCAGAAGCTTACAACTGTTATTTTTCTTATAATGTGAGTCCGGCCCACTGGCAGCGTTTTTTCATAAATCCGGCCCATGTTCGGAAAAGGTTGGGCAGCACTGCTATAAAGTAAAGAGACAATTCGCAAAAAATCTAGGTGAGAGATACTTAAAGGTGAAACATAAAGATTTACTTTACAAAAAATAATTTTTTTTCAGGCTCTCTACTCAAAATTTCACAAATTAGTTATTTTGGAATATCTAAAGTCACTTTATTTATATATATATATATGTACATATGTTGTACATGAATCAATCATTCTAAGTTTTAGAAAAATGTAACGAAATATATATGCACAAAAATAAATGATTTTCTCATATATGTTTTTAATCCTATTAAATTCATATATAATGGCAATATTTACATAAATGAAGTTCTTAAAAATTATTTTTATGTTTTTTAAGTACAAAAAATACAGAATAGGCGAATTTGTTTTTTTCGTGGGAAACAAAAGGATTATTGAAAAGAAAGAAATTGATATGATGACATATATATTTATATATATATAGTATGATATTGTTAATATATGTAAGCAGAGTGTTATGATGTAGTTTTTTTAGGGGGGAGGGAGTAGGGGACAAACATGCATGCATAAAATCTTAGACTAGGGTTGAAGGTCAGTGGATCATATTGGCATTGTGCAGTCTTGTAGTGAGCAATGATATACTTTTTCTTAAATTCAAACCATTTTGCTTAAAAAATCTGTATTATTTTGAAGTCTTAGTACAGGATTTCTCAATCTCTGGAGCTCTTTCTTACATAAGGGAGAGCGTGGACGCTCTATATATTAATATAAAGTAATATTTTATTTTTCTAATAAGTTCGATTCTATGAAATTTGCTTTCTAACAAACAACATTGAATGTCTCCTGTGTTTTACTATTACTTTTGTAATTTTGAAAAACAAGGTAAGTTAAGTAACACTTCTAACAAACAAAAAGATTGGTCCCACAAGAATCTTTTGTGATCCTTTTACGATATATTTAAGGAAGAAGGAGAAAAAATAAAAGAGAGATGAACAATAATGCTGGTTAAGACAATGAGTTTTTAATGATGTTTTTAACCTCAAAAGGTCTCATAATTTAGCTTATACTCTACCACGTAGAATTAAAACTCATTGATTCAAACCATTACCAATTGATGTACAAACTCTTAATGTTTTTCATTTAATTTTCATACGACAAGCTTTAATTTTATAAAAAAACAGACTCAGTATTGAACACTCTGTTGCTAAAATAATAATGTTGTTTTTTAGGAGTTTTTTAGTTTCAAACAAGGTATAAATAAATAAAAATGTCTATTGTTAAAAGACCAGAGTAAAATCTATTGATGGATGTATCCCACGGACAACCACTGTCTTATACCTTTTCTAAATGATGAGAAAAACACATTTAAGTTTAATATATCTACGTAAAATAAGAAAAACAGATTTTTATATTTTTTGTGTCATCTTTTACAACATAAAAAAACACTAAAAACGTCGAAATCTTAAACTCAGCTTCATTAGATCGACTTTAAAAAACCCACTCTATGTATGTGATAAATAAGGGTTTATATTTGATTTTGAGTCAATTATTTTCATACAACTTGACTTTAAATGTGACAAGAATCAATTTCTTAATGCCTATTTTGAGGGATAATTACATATATGCTGTGTCTTTTTAGAACAAAAATCAATTAATTATATTGGACTTTTTTCTATATCAATAGCAAATCTCATACCATGTAGTCGATGAAAATGATTGATAAAAGTTGAATTATGTCACATATACTACCTTGAGCAAAAAATATCAAGAATCAAATAATCTTTATACAATCATTAAAATTCATTTCATTCCCCTCAAACCAAGTCTCCTCCCCTCTCCCCTAATGTGATGTACAACAACCAACAAGTTATTTTTTTTCAATTTTCTAAACAGTTACAAAATTTTTATTAAGTCAATAATAATTACAGAACAATGACTCCTGAGTTTAGATATGCCACTAAAATTAAAAATCAGATAATCGGTTTCTTGAGTAGTAATAAGTTATGTATCTTAAGGAATAAACTACAAATTTTCAAAGCTTCAAAAGAATTACTCATTTAAATATTTAAGGTTGCAACAACATTTCTCTAGATTGCCTTTGAGTCATCATCTTTCAGACTTTTTAAAAACGAAAAATTCAATTTAAGCTCTACACAAAAGAACGCGTATCTCAAACACTAATAAATATTTTGATGTGTAATTTGGAAGAGATGTTAGTGAGAGTAGTGTCAGCTCAAAAACAAAAACATTTATCACTATCGGACATTAAGTTCAAAGTTCCTGGTGTTTTTTGCTCATAGTATTATATACTGAGTAGTCGAGCAAACTGTTGACGAATTGAAATGTTACAGACATACATTTCTTATGTAAGAACAATAAGTAGTTTTTATTATATTTTTTGTTCCAAATGGAACTAAGGCATCATAAAAGTAGAGCTTAAGGAACAAAAGAAAAATATCAGACAGTAAACTGTACTGTAATACCTCCCTAAGTTGACCTTGACATTTTTTTCATGATAACATCGAAAAGTCAACTTTTTTTCCTATTGTATTAGTAACTTTAAATTTTTTATAAGCCAAAGATTTGTAATTGAAATTAAATATTCACTTTCCTTCTTCCTAAGAAAATTAAAAATGGATCTTGTAAAATTTTACAAGAATTGAGTCCAAAATGGAAACTGTATCGTAAAACCCCTGTCCACTCAGTAATCTGTTTTAATTTCCCCTAAGTTGATCTAAAATAAATTTATCTAAACAGAGGGGCTCATAGAGCAATGACACGCTTTGTAATCGACAAATTACCCAACATGTTCAAAAAATAAGAGATAGAGAGGCAGAACAGAAACTCTCTGTTCTGCATCTACCCATGTCCCTCTGGCTCTCTAGCACTATAACCATCGGACGAGTGGTGTATCTAATATTTGCATCTACATATGTATAAAAGTTGATATCTGCAAAACCACATTTACGACTCAATAGTTCTTCCTATAATAAACTTAAGTATTATTAGCGATGGGCATTTTGTAGAGGTGAGAAAGAGTGCCCGTAATAACTATCTGGTAGCTCTGCTTATCTGCTGATTGTTGTTTGGCAATATTAAATAATACACAATGGCCACTTATAATAGTAGTGAGTTTTCACCTCAAGGATACTGAGAAAACTGAATTCAAATTCATTATTTATGTAGTAGTACCAACTGATATGTTTCTTTCCTCCCTTAAACTCAACTTTCTTTCAACATTTTGTCCATGTCTAGGAGTTATATCTATATATAAGTTGGGATTGTGAAGCGCTAATGAAGGTAATGCAAATTTCAATTTGGATTGATTGATGGAATTTGCCATGCCACTTCATATCAAAATAAAACGACTATTGGTTTAATAAATAATTGTATTGTATAATGATAGAGAATGATGGATGATGTATTTTATTGCTATTATATATGAAAACCTTTAGTGTAGAAGCTCTGATTGATGATACTACAATAAATAAAGTAAATCACACAAAGTTCTTATTTTTTCTGATTTAAAAAATAATGCAATGTACATATTTTAACATAAACTTTCCCAAAAAATCATGTGCAATAATGATTTGTACTATTTAATGGGTACAAGATTTTGTAAATCAAATATAATACATTGCATGGATAACAATAAGTAGCAAGTTCTCACCTCATCGATACTGACAGGACGGAATTCAAATAGATCATAGAGGTAGAGGTACCCACTGATATTTTTCATTCCTTCCTTAAACTCAACATCTCAATATTATTTCAACATCTTGTCCATATCTAGGTATTTCCTTTACATATACTAAAGTTGGTGTTGTTTTACTAAAAACTTTGACATCATATTCTGACACACGAGTATTCATCTTTTGACTAAAGTTTATATTTATGTTATATAAAAATTAAAACTCGACCGGTATATGTATATGCTATCCTTTTAAATTGGATGATATTTGGTAGTTCTATTTTAATTACTAATTGACTGTAGTTGCCGAATATAACCGGATTTTTTATTGTTATTATCCTACAAAATCTAGATCGTATTAAAAAAATGATGTATGAAGTAGTTTTAATTACAAATTCATTGAGAGTCGTCTACAGTCATTTTTGAAAGTTTTTACTCCCCTTAAATACCTTTTAAATATTGTAATTTCAAAAATTTGTAGAAATTTTTTGATAATTTATTGATTGTCAAAAGCCTACTAACTTGAACATAAATTATATGTTATCATCAATTAAATTAATCGGAATCCACATATCAAAAAACCTTTTAAGAAATTTTAGAGAGTGTAATTTTTCTTAAAATCTTAGAGCGTGAACTGTCGATATGCTTTTGTTAAATTAATTATTTTTATTGGATTTTCAATGATAAAATTAAAAATAAATCAAAGAATTAATCGATCTTCAGTTTTTGACCCTCAAATTATCGATATAGATCCTATAAAAATCAATATGAGTCTGGTTGTAGTAAAAATCTACAAATTATCAAATACATTAGCACAATTTAAAACCTTTAAAAAAAGGTGTTTGAATTAAATTCTTGTTTTAATACATCTGGGGTCATAAAAAAGCTTAACTGTATTTGTTTTTAGTAAGGTTTTTGAGAAGTATTTAAAAAGAGATCAAGAAAAAACTTTTGATAGGCAACGTGTAAAGGGATTATTATGATTTACTTTGTATGAGTTTATATATTTTATGCTCTAAAAAAAAGGTGTAATTTTGTTGACAATTCCAAAACATACTGTTTAGCGTATACGTTAGATAATTTTTGTTTGAGATATGAAAAATTAAAAAAATTCGAAAAGTTTAAAAGAAAGACAGTGCTTGCAATTGGCTTAAATTTTCAATATATTCGAGAAATTCGGATTCAATTTTGGAAAACTTTTATACTATTACAGGTTTTTATGATTGATAATTTTGAAAAGTCTTATTTTTCTTTTTTGTATTGTATTACTCATTTTAAATTTTCTTCAAACCTGTGACTTAGAAAATATATTTCCTTAAGTATTAAAAAAATGGAAACCGTAAACTTTTTCAAGGATTGCATCCAAAAGAGAAGCATCTACAACTTAACCTTTTAATATGAAAGAGTGTTAGAGTAAAACTTTGTATCTTCTAGACTTATTTAAGATATATTTTAACCAAGGGTCAGAAGGTCTATGAATTTTTTTATTCAAACTTTGGCTTAAAATATTATTAATATATAATATTCTATTTGTATAACTTTGGAAAGCTTATCACGAAAATACAAATTTATCAATCAAAACTATGTATCAACGAGATTTGTCTTATATGAAATTTTAAAATAGTTTACATTTATTGTATATCAGAGATAGAGATTATGCCTTTTAAATTGAAGTTCTAATAATTAAAAGAATTAAAAATATGACCCAAATGGTTGTTGAGCACTTTTTACATCAACAACTGGACAAAGAAGACTTCTTCTCTCTACTATGAATAATGAAAAAAAAAACAACTGATGCATTAATTACAAAAGGGTTCAATATATCATTAATTGTTTTTTATATGTTAAACATACAACTTTTTTAAACTACTTATTCTGTTATATTATAACTTTCTGTACTTTGCTTATTTTTCGTTTATTTACAGGAGATATTTAATGTATTTTTCATTGATTTTATATTACTTTATATACAAATGTTTGAAGACATGATCAAAAAAAAATCAAAACCGTTGTAGGCAAATAAAATATCCAAAAAGTGCAATTTGTAAAAAAGTAAGTTCATATATTTTTTTTTACCTTCTCTCTATTTGTACATAGGCTCATATTTAGACTATATTTATCACTCAAAAAAACAATTAAAATATCTCCAACAAAAATAATTGGATACAATATATAAATCTCTTTATGCTTGAATGTAACAAAAGGCCTTTTCTTAATTTTTTTTTTTCAATGCTGTTGTCAATTTCCTGTCCTTCAAATGCATACATATATTGTACGAAAAGAAGTAAAGTACCTTTTTGTTTTGTTTTTGTGATAGAATTGCAATGATGATGTATTTTTTATACACATTCTGCATGAGTTTAATATCATTATATGTATACATATATTAATTTATAGAAGTTTTTTACTCAATATATGTATATTTCTGTACCTTGAATCTATTTATCTATGTTATCTAGGTACCAGATACACTCACTCCCATAAAAAGCTTTTAAAATAATACATTTATTTATTTTATATATATGTATATATATATTTTGAAAAAGGGGAAAAAAGTTGTTAAATCCTTAAAATCTGAGAAAATACACACGTATGTAAGTGTAGAGCTATACTTATACTGTAGTTATATGTACTCAAATTATTATATATGTATATATATGTTACATTCACTCAAACGTATATATGTATTATACATTTTCTCAATAATTGGAAAAAACAACAATCTACATACACAGAGTGCTGGACTTAGACTTCTTTTATGACTCCAACAACACACATTCTCTTTTATTTTATCTGACCGCATTTTTATAAAATTTGCTTTGTATGGCTATAGAGACAGGAAAGTAAATATACATACATAGAAGTCAAAGGGGTATAGTCATTGTCTGCAAATTATGGCCATTCAGTCTAGAACCTTTCAATAGTAGAATTGTTCTTCATTAGGTACACATAGAATTCGATTGAATTTGAAAAAAATATGTCACAATAGGAATAAATTTTAATAACATATTTATTTATTTTTTACAATTTTGATATTTTGGCTAAATTTGCTAAATTATGGAGTGGACAAACATTGTTACTTGCCCTAAAGAGTGTATAAAAAATAACAAAACAAAAAAAGGAATGAAAATGAACACATATAATGAATTATAGCGTATAATTAGGACAAATAACTAAATTTTGTATATTACAAAGAAAACACCATTTTTACATCACAAGTACTTAAATATGATTACTTTATTTTTCAATGCCTGATGTCCACTATTTCTCAGCCTTAATAATTATTATTATACATAAACAACACAGATAAATTTCTTAGACAAGATATTAGTTAGCCATCAATTCACACAATTTTAACAACCACCACATGTTTTTGATTTATATATTTGTTAGATTTCATAATTGCTCCAAAGCTAAAATGATTTGAAGAATATTGAAATCAAAGGTTCAGTGACTCTGCAAATATGCCATATAATTAGCTAAATGTGTATTATTTTGTTATATTGATATTATGAAAGGAGTTTTTGAGTCTTTTTAAGTTACCAAAAATAGTCATTTGATCGATGAAGAACTCTTCCTTAGTCCAAATTCATTTCGAAACATACTGAGTTCAATGAAGTCATTTTTACCTAAGCATTTCCAAGGATCATTATACATTCTATTTCACTAAAAAAAAAAATTACTTTTTTCTTATTTTTACTTATAAAGGAACTTTTTAAACTCCCTTGCTCTAACTTTCCCTTTCCATTAAATAATTGCAAATTAATTAACGTAATACGATTAAACTTTTTGTACTTAAAATTCATATGCTCACATTTTCTATTTTAGTACCTATTTCTTTTTGTTCCTTTGATAATATTCTCAGACTTAAAGTAGCTATCCAATAAGAATAATTATTTTTATTTTTATTAGATAATTTCAAAAGTAATTCTTCCTTTTTCTATAAAGGTTTAGTGATTTATTCATCATTTGCATATTCTGATGTACTCAAACAAAAAGAAAAGAAAGAAATATATTATTTTTATCTCTCGAAACCTCTAGATAAAGTTAATGAATTGATTAATAACTCATTATAAATTAGTAATTTTGATGAAATAAGAATAAAATTACGCATTCAAAACAAAGTTTTTCTATTTTTCAGGAATTGTGGGGTAAACAAAGACCCTATAGGGACTAATGGAAGGCTAGTATGAATTCAAAAAACCGTTCCTTTTCACCAATTATTGCTCCTTGAAATTTTAGTACACCTGTCACCAAACATTTTTGTCTCTAATTTTAAATATAGTAAATGACTTCAGTTTACAAATTGAATTCGCTTACTAAGCTTTAGGTACCTTCCATGGTTTAGGAGCAATTTACCGTAATTCTTGATTAATATTACAGCTTATTTTAAGTATTTATTATTCCAATGAGTTTTGAATGTTTAAGCCTCAAAGATGAAGACTTTTAAGTCAATGGTTGATGTGAATAGGATGATGTTTTTATTAAGAAAGGTGGTTTGTTTCAAGGGACGGTTATTGCGTCGAATTCGGACATGTCTTTTAAATTGAGCTCAAAATGTCAAAATTTATGCATGGATTTATACAAGATACATTTGAAATTTGACTTTTGCTTCAAAGTTTAATAATTGTGTATGTTCACGACCAAAAAAGACGGCTAAAACAATTCAAAAGTGGGGGAAATTAGATGTATAAAAATATCCTCACGTTTACTGGTGACAGCATTTTTTGACTGTTCATATTATTAATATTATTTTAAATTAGATGGGCCCCTCAACTCCCCGGTTCTGCCTCCACTATTGCATCTAAGCTAGTGACTATTTTGAAAACTCAAACATAGTAAAATGAAATAGAAAGAGATAAGTCACGTATGAATCCGATTATGGACAAACAACAACTTAATATGAAATAGTACAATAAAAGAAAAAGAAGAAAAAAGTACCTACTATATTCGGTATAGATATTTATATAAACTTTTATTCATGGCACCATGAATAAAGTTTTTTTTTTAAAAAAATAGAACAGACAATAAAAAGAATTACAAAACCGCTAGACAACAAGAATAGCTCCTAAAATAAAAGTACTTTAAATATATGTTATGGCAATTTATTGAATACATACTGATATTTTTTTTTTTTTTTTGCTCAATATTATAAACATATTTGCAGGGTATTCGTGTCTTTGTATCCACTACATATCTATAACATTTTTAAGTATAATTATTGTTGCCAGGTAATGCTACATATGTGGATATCAACAAATTAATGGTCTACATAATGAGATTAGATTTTGTTCAGATAGAACCCAAATTTCAAATAAAAGCTATTTGTTATAATTATGTCATATAAGGAACATAACTTAACAGGTATATAATTAGTTAAAATATTTTGGAAAGAATGAATGATACACAATATGGATATGTTTTTTGAAAGAGAATCAGAAAGTTTGATATTCTCTGTAAATATGTTCATGTTTCTTATGTAATTTGATGTTTAGGTAATTCAAATTAGATGCGTCACAAACAAGGATGGTATATATATACCGTAAATACCCGCGTGTAGGACGCATTTTTTTCTTAAGAAGTTGACCTAAAAACCCAGGTCCGTCTTATCCATGGATACTTTTATTATAAGTTTTTCCATCGTTTTTAGGGTCAAATATCCACTGCGTCCTATACATGGTATCGTCCTATACAAGGGTATTTACGGTATATGTAGTATAAAGTAACTGGGTTTTTTTTTCATCTGTTAACTGTTCTTCAATATCTGTGTGTGACAATTTTAATTTTTTTTTTTTTCAATTTTTTGCTGTTTTCATAATTCATTTCAATTTTGAAAATTTTGGTATTTCTATTACTTTACCATCATTTCAAAACCAGGCTGTGGTCACATATGTCAAATATATGGTCACTTTTTTTAACATTTCAGCTTTCATTAAATACAATTTTTTTGTACTTCCAAGATTCTTCCCAGATATATTATAAGAAACCTGATGAGAGCGTTAAAATGAAAAAAGCATCCAAAAATAGCTTTCCTTATATAATTGAACCTTTCATCCAAAAAAAAGACTCAAAACCTGTAAAAAATTGTTTTATTTATTAGACTATTCGGATAGTGGAATTAAGATATTAAATACCATACAAAGAAAAGTACTTCAGGTAATGACTCTCACACATGTGGTGCTAAAAGAACCTAAGCTAAAGCCTGTCAAACTTCGTCCTGAGGACATGAAATTACTTGTTCAAGTCTACACTGGTCATGGGCCATATCTCGCTCACCTGAGTAAACAGAAGGACACAAGTGCAACATGTGATGTCTGATTAGAAGAGTCACTGAGTGCAGACCACCTCATTAACAGATGCCCTCCTCTCTCGTATGAAAGATATGAAGCCATGTAAGAAAAAGAAAAAGATGATATTTGAATTCTTAAGCTTATGAAGTGTAAAAAGATGAAAAAAACAATTTTAATATTTAAATAGGAATTTAGTTTCAACTGTAGCAACACGGATACTCCAATGTGTGGTTGTATTCTTTAGTGTGTGTACATTTTTACTATTTGTATACCTATTGAAAGCAGCCATAAAATTTTAACTCACGGACTATTCTTCATTTAAGAGTAAGAAATTGTTCACAGATTTAAGACATAATGATTTTGAATGTTCTTTGCGAGGAATTGTCTATGAACCGGCCAAAAATGGTATGAGAGACTTTATTTTTGTCAAATTGATTTTGTTATGGTTTTTATTTGATTTTATTTATTTTTTAATCCTAAAACTGGAACACATGTATCCAACAGTGACTTAACTCGACTTTAACCGGGAGTCAGATCTAATTTGTTATCCCCTTATAAAATTCTTCTTTTTTTTGTCTTCAAAAAGTTAAAAAAAAAAATTTTTTTTATTTTTTTTTACACTGCCGTTGAGTTTAAAATTTTTGTGTTGTATTTCATGCAATAAATCGATATTTTCTAATCTAAGTTCTTTAATTTGAGTATGTGTAGAAAATGGAAGCAAATTTATAGAAACTCATAAATAATATATGAATTAAAAAATATATTCTTAATTAATCTGCTTTGTAAGCCCTTATCTTCTTTGAGTATTATATTTTTCATTTCAGCTTGACTATTTTTTTTTTTTTTAGTTTCAACATTCTTGTTCAAATATAATGCAGTTTTCATTAAACTTTTTTCACAAAACTTCAATCTGAAAGACCAAAACAATGAATAATTGAAAATAACTCATTTAATATTTGAGAAAAAGTCGGACAAAAATAAGCAAAATAATACTTAAGATACATTAGAAATTTTCATCATTAACAGATAAAAATATACAGCAAACCCAGATTTTTTATTTAAAAAATATGGTTTTTGAATGACCTAGGAAATTAACAAAGGTTTTAACGAGGAAAAGAAAAAGTGTAAATGGATTTTAGAGACGACAGTTAATAAAAAATAGCTGATAACACTGGTGTAAGGAGTTATTTAAGTACAAACACTTTGGCCAACTTTTGGACCTACTCCCACCACCTATGTCCTCAGGAGTCATTTTAGGTCAGAATGAAGACTCTAATTGGAGTTTGTATAAAATCACTAGCTAATAATTATTTTTAATGCACAAAATGAGTAAACTTTGAGGCTTAAATTGAAGTAGAAGTTGGAAAATGGGCCAAATTAGCTCAAAAAGTAGGGCCTGATTTCTTGAAAACCGTGGGACTGTGAAAAGTTTTTTTACAGATTTGAAATCAGTGTGCAAAACTGAATAACTTTTATTATACTTATACCCCTTAAGATTTTTGACATTTCAAATTTATTGACCCGTGTAATTATTAAGTATCCATTGATTTTACAAATCGACATTACACATCATTATAAAAATTGATTGATTAAATAAAATAATATGTTACTGAGTGACCGAGACATCATTACATCATTGAGAGGCTATAAATTAAAAAATGTAGAAATATATTTCCACAGAGAAGTAACTAAATAATGACGAGCGGACATGACGTTTGTTTGGCAACACCAAACAAATAAACTGTCTGGCTAGTCGTCTTTTTAAACTTAAATCTGTGCATATAATCGTAAGATTATTTACATAGATAATGGTTGCAAATTGATAAATAGAAATAATGAACCTTTCAACTGTATTTTATTAATATCATACATAGAAACAAGGAAAAGAAATATAAAACTGTCAATAAGTTTTGAGTGAACGATATATAAATAGTTTATTATTCTTTTTAACCGAATGTAACATAATCAAGTAAAAGAATTCTTTTTAATAATATCTGCATTAGAGATATATAGTACATATGTAAGGAGCTTATGTACAGAAAAAATAGTAGTTTTTTTTTTACAAAATATATTGAAATATCATAATCGTAATATATCAAAAGCCTTGATCGTAAATGCAAAAGGTTTTACTTATATTGATAATTTTGGAAAGAATTATTATTCCCTTAAAAGGTTATGATCTACCATTTTTCTTCATATTCATAAGAAATAATTGAAATTATAATGTGTCAATTCCACAAAGATATCGCTAAATACAAATGAAATAAATTAAGAGCCATTCGTATGCCACTGGGACTTACAAATGCTTTATTTATAATATATAACACACACTAAAAATACATTCAAAACAGAGAATGATAATCTTCAGAATAGAACATAAATAGGTTATTCAATCTATTAAAGAATTACCATCGATAGAGACATATTGAATTTCGTTCTCTACGAAAGATGAAGCTTTCTTACAGTTATAAGGGAGCTCTCAAGAAGACCTGTCCCGGAAAGTGGGCTCCTTGAAAGAACAAAATACATTCAATTATATTAACAAAGTCAAAAATGACACATGAATCCAAGGTTTACATAATATAAACATTAACAAGGAGAATATGTCATGGTACTATCTTTTTTCAACCATTAGTGGAGGTAAAGGTCTAGAGTGGAGAAATATCCTACTTCACGGGGACGCATTGGTCAAAGCGCTGAATACCATCACACTTAATGAGTTATGTAAAGTCTTCCCGTCACATAAGACAACGGGGTTGAGATAAAATCCGATAGAAGCCTTGGTTGCTCCTACAACCTTTATCCCATTTGATTTACAAATAATGACGTCATCGATGTATGTAATGTTTATTCTATATAAGTGTCATGAAGAATAGGTAATAATTCAATAAATATATTGTTAAACAGTATAAGGTATCAAAAGAATGATTGACTAAATAAAATAGACTCATTCAATTCATATTATGATGTATGAAATTACTTACTTGTGACATATGACACATTAATTGTTTATTGATTAATATTGAAATGTGCTGTTTAACATTGATAAATGATATTTTATATCATTATTGATTAAGCGATGAAACTGCTTAGTATATCATGAACATATGTAGATCACTACGCTGTCTAAATTGTATCTCACAGCCCTTCCGTCATAAGCATATTGACAACATGCCTTAAAATCAGTTTGTAATTGGCCAATTCTTCCCAACCATAGATTCCCCCTCCCTCATTTAATGGTACAAAGTTATAAACAACTTACCAAAAAGAGCTAATCGAATTTCAACAAGGTACTTTCAGATAGGATAATGCAGTTCTATATGTTTGTCATGTCCCATGGAACACCAATACATGGTTTGAATGGCCCATAACAACCTGGGTGGATCATTTTGAGTTATCTTACTATCATTAGCTATATATATATATATATATTTGTGGTTGTTTTTGAAGGAATTCCTCATTAGTGATAAAGTAGAAAAAAGTAAATATGTTATACATATATATTTATAAAGAAGTAGGGAATGATTTATTTCCAAAATACCATGTAACGAACAAGAATTTCTTTTTTGTAGAACAAAATGCGGATTAAGTAAATTTAATGACAAAGAATAATAACGTTTTTTACCTTTTTCAATTATTAAAAAAAATAAAAATGACCAGAGTAAGAAGGACTTTTGACTTGTGAATTCTTTCATCCCTATTTTATTTAATATTTTTTTAATTATCCTAGAAAGGAACAAATATATGTATACATAAATATGAACAAAATTAATTTGAAAAAGAAATATAATCTGTCAACTATTTTGAGAATACTTTTTTTTAGCATACCTTCTGCTATTTTGTATTTATTTTTTGTCAAGTTTCAGATCCTTAAAACCATTTAAGCGAAAGTACTGGTCATTTATTTTATTTTTAAAAGGAATTTTTGCATGAGAGTTTATGTCGTTTGGAGAAATTTTTTGTACCATTTCACATTTAAAGCTATGATTCAAATGTAACCATTTTATTCTTTTATAAACCTTCATACTTGATTCCACAGGTGGAACCTGTAATCATCCTTGAATATATTTATGATTAAGTATAGTAAAAATAAATTCATTATCAAATTGTCGAAAATACTGATAAAATAATGAAAATTGTGGTGTCCGACCCTCATTTAAGCACTATTTTGATTGCACAGGAGTTGAACACTGCGTAAAACCCATTTGAAGTCATTTGATTAAGGCTGGATACAATAAAGGCTTCAATTTCATTCAAAAAAAATTGAATTTCTTTTTACTATTGGGATTCTTTTAAAAGTATTTCTTTGATACGATACAAAGATATTTTCCCGATTTTGTTAATTAAATTAAAGGAAATTGACAATATTACATTGTCTTACTAAATTTTCAATTGGATTTCACATTGAATTATGATGTCATGAAATTATACGAGAGATTGAGGAGTATGTGAAGTCTGAACAAATCCTTTTGATCTCAATCTACTAATGTCCCAAGGGTCATTAAACCCTAAAATCATCTAGCCCATGATATATGAAATATTTGTATCTGAGGAATATTTTTTTATTTTAAATGTACTTTTTGAAATGTGCAAATGTTCCATCAACATTTGCATCTTTCAAAATGTTGACATGCGTACAACACGCATTTTTACATGTATAAAATATCACCACATTGTACAACCATTGTACAAAATTAATTCACGGCTCATTAATCTATTTTTAAAAATGCTGTTCAAAATAACATATATGATTTTATTTGATAATATATTTAATGATAGTCAACTGTGACATTTCATTTTCAATGTAAATATCTTTTCTATATCCTGTGATTTGACACTTTAATAAAAAAATATATACATATAAATAAGATATTTGTTATCCTATTATTTCTTGATAATGGACCTCAGTTAGTGATAGTGACTAGCACCCCCAAAATAATGAGATTTTCTTCTTAGAAAAAACTGGTAATAATATTATTAAAAATCAGCCATCTACCTTAAATATTTAAATATAAATATGAGAAAACAGTGGCAAGGAATTTGTACTCGAGTGGCCCACAAATTTAATTAAACTGCAAAGTTAGACTCAACTTGAATTCGAAATGAAATGTCTTCTGCAACTCAACTTAAGGTAAAAGATTCAATATTTGACAAAATACGACCAGTAAACAGTGACTCTGAAAATGCAGACAAAAAAAATGTTAGAACAAGGATCGGCGAATACATAATTACATATTTTCAAAAACTTCTACAACTTCTGTGTATCATAAATTTTAATTTTTAATCAAATTTAAATCAAGAATATATTTAATGATTTCTTTTTCTTCATGAATATATATTTTTTTTTATTTAAAATCTATTTTATACAGCCCACTCTAGGGTTATATACCATGATATAAAAATAGCTGTCTTACTAAAGTTTAAAGGAATTGATTATGCTATATTCATTGTTACGATTTAACATGGCCAAACATTGCTCAGTATCATCAACACGTTCTTTTTTTTGGTCAACAGTGAGCAAACGCACCACTCACTTTGAACAGAGATTTCTCATAGTCGAATGCTCATGCAATATAAAGCCAATGGGTTCTTTTGATATATTTACAATGTCAGCTAACTCACACAACTTCACTCTTTGATCATTCAAAACTATTTTGTGAATTTTTTTAATGCTTTCTGGTGTTATCACCACATTTGGACGTCCACTGCGTTCTGCATCCTCGGTGTCTCTGTGACCACACCTGAAGTCAGGAAATCAAAGTTTTACTGTTGTTTCTGATAAACCGGAGTCTCCATTACGCTTTTCAAGCCATTGCTTCTCATGAACAATAATTTTTCCCATCACGAAGTAATGAAAAATTAAAACACGAAATTGTTTTTGAAAAAAACAAAAGTAGTGTCACTCTTAGCCCTATAATACACAAACTAATCAATAAAATATCATGAAATTTTAACAGCTGTCTTTTGAAACATAGTACTAACTAAAAAAACAAAGAATAATGTAATAAAACTAGAGCCATCTATGTCTTAGGCCCCAAGATTTTTAGCCCATGTGCTATGAAAAATGTATATTTATGTTATACATTTGTGTCAAGTCAACAAGAAAGTAAATTTGTTTTCAAATATTGAAAAGGAGAAAATCCATTTTTTAAGTTTTTTTATTTTATAAATATTACGGCCAAATATTTCGGAGTCATTTGAAGGCCAATATCGCACAGTTTTTTGCTAAAATGTCACTTTATATAGAGAAAGCAAGGATTGTTGTATATCACCCAATAGAGCAATCGGATAAATGTGTTGACTGCACATGGAGCAGATATGTTCCATCTTTTTCATAGCCCCAGAGATTTGTTTAGTTACAGTTGGCTAAAACCAGTTCATCTGTTCAAGAACTATTAAGAATCCACTTAATCCGCTATCATGCTCACCATGAATCATAGTAATGGTAACTACTACATAGTCAGAAACACCAGATGTTTTTTATTCTTGATAGTGGCCGGTATTTTTTCCCCATACTACAGTTGCAATTATTTAATTAATCGAAATATACTATTAATACAAACGAAAGAGAATGTCTTCAATAATATTATAGCAGTTCTATCTTATTTTTTAAAAGTCTTTTAGATAAACTTGGTTTCTTGTTGAGTTGACACGTATATATTTACTGTAATCCCTTCATTACCCTATTGGACAAAAAATTATTCTTTTTTAATTATTGTGGACACAAGTTTTATTAAATTATTCATCAAATGTAAGGAATAATATTTTATTATACTAATCTGAATTAATGAATTACTCAGAGCATAAAAATTTTATTGAATAAAAGTTATACAAGTTAGACAACTACACTACATTTTTTTAAAATAATAATTTCAACACTAAAGATTGAAATTTGTTGTCTTTATACATCAAAGTTTCGTTAGCAAAATCCTAAAATAAACTAATTTGTAATTTAAAAAAAGACTACAAATATAATTGTCAATACTAAATCATTTATCAAATTTGGCATTAGTAAATTTTTGCCATTAGTCTAATTACTTTAAAATATTTTTATTGCAATTAAAATATAAATACCAATTTATATATTTGCTCTATTCATAGACTAATTCAATTAAAATAGATAATTACACATTACAGAGAAAATGTATGCAATAATTTAATCTTATTATATGACTTTATTACTCAAGCATTCAAGCATTACAATACATAGTTTCCTTATTATGTACATTGTAGTACTGCAGCTTATTACAAAATATTTAAGTACAACTTCAATCAAATGAAATCTTATCTTGTTAAAAAAACTGATCCTTCAAAATCAACGTTTATTTACTCCACATAAATCATTATTAAAAATTATCACAAAGATTTAAATATTTTTTTATCCTGGGACACATTAATGAGAAAACTAAGTCCATGGTGGACCCTAAATATTGTAACAAATTTTTAAACACATACAGCTCAGAGAGCTTAAATAATTCATTGTCAAAAATATCCGTGGTCGGATGACGAATAACATTAAGATTCGACACAATTCAATGATGAGCCTCTGGAAAATGGTCACGGAGTTACGTATGAACAAACTAGTGAATAATGACTTGAATACTCAATGTCAAAACAAAGGAAAACATAGTTAACCGATAAAAGAAACGGTCTTTTGAACTCTGGTATTGTTTCAAACATTGTTTTTTGTTTTGAAAAATTGTTGAGGCCGAATTAAATTCTCCAAATGATTTTTTTTGTACAAAAAAGAATCTCATATACTCAGTAGAAGATATTGAGTACAAAAACCAGAATTGATTTCGATCTGAAGTGTCATCAGTCGCTCTGAAAAGGTACCTGTAGGCAATGAGTATGTCATCACAATTCTGGAGAATGATCTGATACCATTAGCCAATTTTAACATTAGGGAAGAGACTTGGACTTTTCATCAAAATCGTGTTCTCATACTTCATATATGATGCAAAGGTGGTCCTTTTCATCTCTTTGCCACATGGAGTCGTAAATTATAACATCTCTCCAGTCCAGATTGGGATCCTTTGAAATTTCTATAGAGGTGATGTGTAATTGCAGACTCAAGGCTATTCTTTCTATTTAAAGGAAACATTTTCAAATAATTTTTTTGTCAGTTATTTATAGGATAGCCAGTAAATATTCATGCAAAATTTTAATATCCTAATTACAAAAATAAAAAGTTACACACTATTATTAATGGTCCACCCTACATATATATGTACATATTTATTTACGTTTAATAACTAGTGGAGTCATTACAAAAATATATAATGTAATCATTATTTTCAATACACGAACATAAAAAATTAATTGATTCTATAATTTTTTTAATATGATGTATAAAGGTATAATATTTACACACATACTCCCTTAAAATAAAGCTAGGACGCCATTACCTTGAAGTTTATTCCTACAAATGATGAAGAATATGGTTTTTTTACCTGCTGTCTTGAAAGGATGACGTCACAATTTACCAAGATATATAAAAAGCTAGGATGCCATTAACTTGCAGTATATTCCTACAGATGATGAAAAATATGGTTTTTTTACCTGCTGTCTTGAAAGGATAACGTCACAATTTACCAAGATATATAAAAAATAGCAGCAAAAGTCCCTTTCAAAATTTGATAAAGCAATGCCTTTCGTTACATTTTAGATTTTTTTTAAAGTAACAAACAGCTTAAAATATCAAATTATTTTTACATAGTAGACCGCACTTAACTATATTAAAAAAACAAATATGTATCAGAGCTTAGATTGAAAACATGTGAGAAAACTTTTCATAACACCATTCAATAATGTTTATTTATGTGTATAAGTTTCATATAAATTGTGATAAAAAGAGTACTAATCTACAATTTGACAATAAAAATGATGAAATAGACTATTCAATAAAAAAAAGCTCATGACTTTGGCAAATACATATTCATTATTGAGTGAGTAAAGTCTGTAGATGTAAAATCAATTTCACAGAGAAATAGTTGAAAGGTATTAAGTGATTACAAATTTTTTTATTCAAAACCTGTTACTAAAATGAATGCTTATTTTTTTAGAAGTATTCAAAATTTCTCCATTAACACATTTTAAACAATTTTATGGACACAATAATAGAAATATCTGTGTTTCTTTTAATATTAAATGCATACTTTAGGAAACACTTTGCGGTTTGAATAGTTTTTTAAATACTTATATTCAATGTTATACTTGAAAATTAATGATTTAGCTATTAAAATGGAAATAAAATTCTCATTGTACATATATCAATTATTTCATATTAGAACTAATTTGCTCAAAAATTCATATTTTTTTTTTGTTTGTTTAAATAAATGTATGTGTTTTTTTCTTCTTACAGTAGTATAACATTAAGCCTATTTCGTCATTTATAGAATAAATAATAATGTTATTTAATTATTGTCTTTATTTTTATCTATTTGCTAATGGTAAGTGGTTTATATACTCACTTATATAAGTCTGGTTTAGTTGTTATTTAAAATAATTAATTCATAGATGGATTGTAGATAGTTTTCAGTGGCAATAATAGTTTTTTGCTTTTTTTAAATAAAGCAAAACACATTATGTTATCAGAAAATCTAATGGTATTCATTGGTCCTTGTCAAACGTTTCAATTCAAGTTCTATTGCATGTACATTTAAATCTAAAATAAGGTTTTGGATAATTGAAATCACATACATATATATGACATATTTTTTGAATTTGACCTGTTTGGCACGACTTAACCTTTTTTTTTTTATTTGTCTATCAAGGTAAATGGAAGATTGTATATGTAGAACTACCCAAGTTGATCAAACCCGTACACAATTTTCAGTTCAAACATTGTTTAGCTTGGTGAATTAGTATAAACACACTTTGTTATAAGTTAATTATTGACAAATTTAAAACTTTTGTTTTAAAATTATTTTAATAATAGTTATTGATTAAATCTACATATTTTGAATGAAATTTTAATTTAGTTATGGACTTTTTTATTTTTAGTTATTTTCGTTTGGTATAATCATTCAATAGTCAAAACTTTAATTTTTTTATTAATGCAATTGTTTAATTAATTATGATTAATCATCAGGAAAATAGCTTTGCTTGATTTTATTAGCATTCAATGCTTGTAGCCATGGCCTGTAAAAAGTAAGTATTAACCTATAGAGCTATTTGGTCAGCATTATTTTACTTTCAATAAATAAATCCCTAGCATATTCCTAGTGGAGTTCCATTTAACCTAAGCTTTGACAAAGAACGTCCATTATAATTACATTACATCACATGATAGCAATTTGTTATATGCACTGTAACCATTTTTCAAGACATCAGAGTATGTACGAAAGTATCAAACACTAACTGATAAATTAACTTTACGTGTCCTATGGTACTATTTTGACTTCCTTCCTCTAATTTGTTCCAGACGGAATCTGAGTAAGTCATTATTTTTAATTTATTTTTTGATTAAATTTGATGTTATATACTATATTCGAATGGAAATATTAGCATACTTTATTGCAAAAATAAAATCAATAAAATGAAAGTTATTTAATGAAACATATTGTGTATAAATTATAAAGTAACCAATAGAAAAGCTTTTTAGTTACTTGAGTTAATTACATTAATTTATTTAATTACTTTTGTTTATTGCATCTTGATTTATTCAAATGTGTACATAGAAATGTTCGAACCCTAGTACTTAATATTGATATTTAACCTCTCGAAAAATACTCGTAAATAAATATAGATAAAAAAGGAATGAATGAGAAAAGTACAAATTTTAAATTCAAAAGCTCAATATGTATAAGTCAATAATTACCATATCTGAGGGGGTTCGTTCTAATTATAGATTCTATTCATGTTTTTCTCCTAAATAGAAAAAAATCAATATTCTACTTCAAAATAGATATCTAAATTATATAAATAAATACCTTTATGTTCATACAAATATTTTTATAGACTCATTTATCTGTTCTTATATCATTTTTTTTTTAATGTTATAATATTGTTCTTTGTTTTTATTCAACTGAAATCCTGAGGTACTCGGAAGAGCATTTAAATCTCAATAAACTATACATATTACAGCACTATTTTCCTAAGCGTATCATTAGTAGCTTTGAAGTACTTTGTACTACTAATACATAAATACTAAATTTTGTATTATGTTCTTAGTATAAATATGTAGCTAAGTTGGTGCACAAATTCATTTGTACAATGTATAACCTTAGGTCAAATAATGGGTTAAGTAAAAAGTTCTGAGCGTTTTTCGCTATATGTCTTTAGTGAGCTATATCTCACGATTAATACATTGCAAAAAAAAATCTTAAAGTATGCTTAAATGCTAAACATACACTTAAAAAAAGTGTACACTTACAGTTTTGTGTTTGGTGAAGACAGTTGTGTGTTAAAGCTTTCCAAAATTGAAGTAAAACAAGAGAAATTTCTTGAGTATCACTACGACCAAGGTGAAAAGCAGGCGGTCAAAATAATTTGTGCTGTTTATGACCCCAATGGCGGTTCCAAAAATTGCGTTCTGGTTATATGGACATTGAAGAAGAGGCACGCTCTGGTCATCGAAAATGTCAAAATAATGAAAATCGTCCAGTTGGACTGGCATGTGAGCACTTATTCCATTGCTTAGGAATTGAAAATTAGCCTGAAAAACTGTTTGGAACCATTTGCATAAGTCTGGTCTGAAGAAGTAGCTCGATGTATGGGTGCCCCACAAATTGACCCAAAAGAACCTTTTGGTCCGAATTGATGTTTGTGACTCTTGCTGAAACGTAACAAAATCCAAAATCCAGACCAAATTAAGACTTATACTGTCAACAACTGACCAGATTGAAGTTGTGAGCGGTGAGAATCGGCCAATATTTCATTAATATTCCATTAAGACGACGTCAGGCCACACACATCTCTAACGACGCGTCAGCAGCTCGAGAGGGAGCAATGGGGGGTTATATTGCACCTATCGTATAGTCCAGATCTGGCACCATGCAATTATGACCTTTTCAAGCATTTGCAAAATTTTCTTGATGGTACTAAACTTGCCTGAAGAGAGGCTCGTGAAAATGAGCTGGTTAAGTTTTTTGCCAATAGGGACGAGGACTTTTTCAATCGTGGACACATGAAATTGCCTTCAAAATGGACAATAGTTATCTAACAGAACGGGGCATACTTTATCTAAATCGGATAATTCTAACTATGTTAATTTTATTGTCAAAATAAAGCGAAGAAACGCTCAGAACTTTTTACTTCACCTAATAATTATGCATTACTATTGTTGACAACAAAAAAAATTAGTAATAGCACAACTTTATAGTATGTGATGAAAAGTAAAAATATAAATAAGTGACCAAAAATAAATCTTATTACATAATGTATGTACATGCAAATATTACATTTGTTGAAAGAAAAAAATTTCTAACTTCTACAGAAAATACATAAAATGAAAAATAATAACGAACATAATATATAGTATCTTATTACTCAATAATACATTTATACATACGTACATAACATACGTGTGTATAACTAATCAGGTAATTAGGTTCAAGTCTTGATACATCATGCTATGTTTTTTGAGTTTCTTCCTCTGTTTTTATTCTCCATTCTCTCTTCTGTGCTATGAATTCATGATAAAAATAAGGGTCTTTATGTATTTTATGTAGATTTATCCATCAGTCTTGTACAAAAGATATGTATATTTCAATATATGTTGGTGTACATCGTTTGTTCACATTACCAGCTATTCTACCACCAATATTTATTACTTCTAGACTAATAATACATAATCAAATGTGATGACCAAATAATGTAGTTGTTGTCTCTCTAACAGGTAATGTGAACAATTAATTGAGATCTTCAATTATGGGCTTTATATTCAATGGATTGATAGATACACCCAGAAAGGCTGGAACCTCTCTCATAAGATCTAAGGCAGGAGTGTCAAATTCGTTTCACATTGCGGGCATCATACAGCCCCTAGGTAGACGTCGTGGGCCAGACCATTAAAATTACAGTATACTTAGCTATAAATAACCAAAATAATACCATGTCTTTCTTTTGTTTTGATTTAAAGAAGAACAAGGTCATTTTGCTAAACTTAACTAAAAACTTATTGAACAACACTTTTACTAAACATTTCACAAAATTACGCAAACTTTAAGTAACTGGTATCGAAAATTATATTAATGAACTTTATGAGATTACATGATTTATAAAGAAAGACTAATATATACCCCTAGCGAATAATTCATGAGCTACATTTAATTAAAAATTGAATTCATGTCTTTTATGTATTTTTTCCACTTTCAAATTATCTTGCGTGCCTGATTGGACATCCATGCGGACATGTTCCGGCCTGCAGGTCCTATGTTTGACACCCCTGGTCTAAGAGGAACTTTATTTTAATTTTTAAGTTGACTTCCTCATTAAATTTCCGATTTTCACTATCTACTTTCATATTCTTTGAATAATTCGTCTTCATCATTACTATCCAAAATACAAATGATATTGATCTAGCAATTTTATCATAGAGGCTCATACACTGTATAATTACATATACATATATAGTTATATGTTATGTCGATACATTCATATTAAATACGTTACAGGGTTCAAACAATTGAACAATTTAATCACCCCTTACACCAGACTTATGTAACTTACTTTAGACTAAAAGCAAATAGTCTTGGACATCAGATAACATTTTATTAATTTTTTCTACTTTATTATTGTTAAATTTTAAACATAGTTATTTCTAAGACAATAAGGGGAAAATTTGCCCCTTGGAAAGCTCATGTTGTTAATTATAATTTATTTGGCTCCTATATGACCTTTTAAGAATAGTTATGTATCATATTATTTTTTTGTACTTATAACCAGGAGTCTTTTGGGATTTCCAGTGCATCCTATGGACTAATCAAAATGGTTTATTAATAGTAATAAAATATATACATAATTAGTTGATAAATACAAATTTAATCTATTGTTATAATTATGTACATAATATTTCATCATGAACACGATAATGAGTACATAGTTTCTATTAGTAGAATGAACTTCTTCTTTTTTTTTAATCATTTAAAATTTGCATGTTTAAATACATACATATATTGTAACAAAGTTAGGTTTTAATTAAATTTGTATTAAAAAGAAAATTTAAATATGAATTTAAATATGGATTGGTCTAAGTAAGACATTGTCAAGTAGCATATATAATATGTGAAAGCAGAAGAAAAAGTTTTATTTTTCAGTTCATACATATTATTTAAAGTAACTTTTTTTTATTCAACTATGGTTAACTTAATTTTTAATTTGATTACATGAAAAAAAAAAAAAATGGGTGAAATTAATATTACATATTATTGTGCCTGAAAGTAGAGCTGCATTTGTTAATAGTTATATACTTGGATTTAATTTATAAATTTACCATCAAATACTACATAGTCGGTTGTATGCATACTTTTTGTTATATTTATTTATATTTTTAAATGGGGGCCTCCCTTTTAATTCTTAAATGCTTTAAACTTTTTTGTAAAGTCAAAAATTAATTACACAAGTGGGAAAGTGTTTGTTCAAAAAAAAAAAAAAAAGTACTTAGAACCATGACCTCCCACCGACCATCATACAGGTCTTTTAATAATTAAAAAGAATGAAATTAAAATTGTACTTCAATGTAATTGAATGTTTATATGTACATATCACTATGTCAGTAAATGCTGCTTTGAGCAGTAAATGTTTTCATTTGGACAAAAAAAAATAATAATCGTTTTCCAATCGCTAGAAAAACTTTGATTGACTCATATTGCAAGTTGTTTAAAAGTACACAAATTTCGGGTCCATATTGTTTGTTTATGACACCTTCCTATTTGTCATAGATCAAGCAAGTCACTTTAAAAGAATCTTTTATTATCAATATCTAATTCTAGTAATATATGATGCCCAAATTACTCATCTTTAATTATTTTTTTTGTATTAATTCAGCACATAACTTTGAGTGATTTTTGCCTGAATAAAGTCGAATGCAATTTAATATAACTATTCAACTAGACTATTTAGAAGCAAATAATCTTTTGTAAATGATAGATTGATTATATTTATAATTCAAATAAACTTCTATTATTTTAAGACTAATGAAAAGCTGAGGTGTTATTTAATCCCGTAGAAAAAATCTTTAAAAAAAAAATTTTTTTTTTATTTGTATCTTTTATTTTCTTTGGATTATATGATTTCATATTTAATGAAAACCCATGTTTGAAATTAATATTTAATTTGAAAAAAAAGTATATTTATATTCATGTGAATTAATTAAATTACTCAAAAGTTGGCTCAAAACTATACAAAGTGTAAAAATACTTATAAAGTTCAAATCAAAAATCAGATTTGATACCCAAAAACTAAATACAAATTAGTTATCAGAGCATCAAATATGAACCTAATTTTTTTTTTTTTTTGAAAAAAAAGTCAAATTATTTTGACTTGTGTTATTTGTCATGACATCAATGTTATTTTTAACCACTCATATATAGTTTTATACAATCAAAATAATTTTTAAGAGGGTCAATTCTCGATTTTTCTAGTACAATTGTTTCGTACTTGTGTTTTGAAAGTTGATACGTCGAACTCAAATCAACTCATTTGTGCTCATTACAGTGATATCTACCAAACATCATTGTTTTGTCTGATATCGGTTTGTTTTTTGCTTTTTTTTGTCCCTTAATAGTGTATTTTGATCATTTGATCGGTTGAACTGACTGCTTTTAAGTTCTGTACAATTTTTCAAATAAACAAATAAATCCAAAATAGTCTCATTGATTTAATAAAATAAAATATCATGCTTTTTTTCAAATCCTTTTGAAGGAAAGGCTGAGAGATTAAATGACTATTACTATGTGTATCTTTTGTTAATCTCTGAATAATTTTAAAGGCTATACAACGAAAAAAAGTTGAGGAGAATTTGTAGACTCCCAAACTAATTTAGGGGGCTTTTTGTCTTCTTCTTTTTTTTTTTTTTTTTGGAGAAAAGGTTGGAAAACACTTACAATAAAGATCAGATTATGAGTTATTAATTAAAAAAATATTGTTCATTAAATGACTTTAGAAATCAAAAAACTAAACCTTTGAGCGTACCTAGATATGAGAGCAAAAAGGACTTTATTCTTATTTCAAAATAGGGCTTTGATTTCCAAATCCAACTTCCCCATGAATGACATCACATGAAAACACTTTATAACTTCTGCTTTCACTTAAAATATTTAATTTTTCAAATATGAAACTTTTACAGTTTGATGGACAAAATAAGTTTTTAGTATTCAAATGGTGTGATTAAATCTAATACATGCACAATGTATCTATGCAATATATGCAATTGACTACAATAAAATCTAATATTATGCAAAAATGTTTTCATTTCTGCAGACACTACATACCTTCTTCGTTGGAGTCTTATAATGACTTTTTCTTAAGGGGAAAGGGGATTAGAGATAGGTTAAAATATCTCCTTATTTTTTTTATATTATAAAACTTTTAAACTTTTTTTTACATTCATTGGATGATTTGCATACCTACATATAACTGATATTATATTCGTCTACATATTGAGTGCAAGTATATTATACAAATTGCAAATAATTTTTATTTATCATAATAAAAGGACTTAAATAATTTAGTTTCATAATAAAATTTGATAGGTTGATATAAATATATATATATTTATAAAATGAAATAAAATTTGTTTGACAGATTTTTTTTCCATTTGTCAGAATAAAAAAAAAAAAGAAGCTGAAATTGCAATTCTTCATCCATTTTTATTGCAAGGGTTGCTTAAAAAAACATATTATCATACTATTATTTATGATGTACCTACCTATAGATGTATCGTTTGTCAGCTGTTTCTACTTTTTTTCCCCCTTGCAACGCCATATTGCTAGATTTGTTTTTTTCTATCGTTGACCTGCTGAAATCGAGTTAGTTATGCAATAAGAAGACCGATGTAGAAATATTGAAATTGATTTCTTATAGTCCATATGAATGACGTAAATGACGTAATTTGATTTCAATTTTTGTGTATACCTTTTACTTCTTAAGATATGTTGAGACATGCATATATAACTATCTACAGACAAGAGTAAATCGTATGATTAATACTTTTTTAATCAAGTCAATATTTTGAGCGTTAGTTTTCATTTTTCTACGTATAGTATTCTAATTATTTAAAATTACATATTAAAGACTTACTTTGAAGTACAATATACTTCTAACAACAAACAAACAAACAAAAAATTCCTACTAATTAATAAAAAATAGTATCACTTGTCGAGAACAAAAGCCACACTATGATTTGGGGTTTAATCATATAACAAATAAAAAGTGATTTCACAAAAGTTCACTTGTCATTTTTTTGTATGTTTATTATTATTGTTAATAAAAATATTTAAATATGAACTAAATTTGTTTATTTGTACATATTTTCTAATGAAGTACAGAGTTGCAACCATAAAATTATTTAAAATTAAGTTTTATAAAAAATAAACTACATTTAACTTTTAGCAATAAAGTTTTATACGAGCACATCACATAGTAGGTAAAAGTTTTTCAATAAATAATTATTTATGGTAAAATATGTATGTAAGGAACAAACTTTATAGTCATTTCATTTTTTTTTTCTTTCTTAAAGTAAGCGATTGTTGTGTTTTATTTTACAGGGTAAAACATTAAACATTAAATATAAATTAAGTAATGTTTCTAAACAAACTTTGGCTACACGACATATCCTTGGTTCAAAGTCTAATTGTATACAATTATATATATATATATATATATATATAAAAGTTTAAGATATGAGCATAATATATAGTCTATGTTTTACTCTAAATTTCAAATGACAATTTTTTTTATAGCAAATGAAAGTAGAAAATAATATAAATTAAGGTCGGGAAAATAAGTAAAGTGCATTTAGAAATAAGAATTGAAATTTTCCTTATATTTTTGTGATTTTTGTAAGAGAGTAGAATGGAATATAAATCTTTTGACATGAGTTTGTTATTTATTTTTCATCAGCCAATGGATGTTTACCAGTTTATCGATGTTAATTCATGGGTAGTAAATTCATCGATCATCAATTCATCGATCATCAATTCATCGACCATCAATTCATGGAATAAAAAATGTATCAACTTTTTTCTCCCAATGAATACTTTCAACAGCATTGAGCAAATTTGTTTGGCAGGTTTTTTCACATAAACACTGACCAGATTAAGACTCCAAAAGGAAATTTTGTTCATAAAATAGCAAAAATTACTATTTTAATTACATATTTAGAACTTGTATTTCCAAAAATGTACGACAACCAACTTTGAAACTCTTACAAAAAATCGTAAAATTGATTTATTTATATTTTGAAGGGTGTAGTTGTTATCCCAAGTTAACAGATACTTCTTTAACTTAAAAAACCCTCTCCCTAGGAATTAAACTAAGCAAAAACGATGGTTTAGAATAAGATTTATTTCTATCAAAGTTAATTAGATTTAAAATAATTACCGATGGATGTGAACTTCACAGATGTAAAGAAGCACTCAAATAGGAAATGACAAATTATAATTAAAAGCTAGTTCATTATGTGGTTAACAATTTAACCAGAGGACGCAATAGGTATACACGAATTTGCCTCTAAACTGTTGAAAGTATTTATTGGGAGAAAAAAGTCGATGAACTTACCAATCAATGAATTTATCCATCGATAAATTGATGTTGATAAATTTTCCTAGACCCGTTTTAATTACTCAAATATAAATTAACTAAATAAAACTTATTTAATAGCAAAATTTGGATAAAAACCCTCCATGAATAAATAGCATACATATATGTATAAGTTTTAACAATATAATTGTATTTAATAGTATTTTAAAGAACAGATAATATGTTTATCTTCATTTTTTTTCTTTTAAACGGGGGTAAAAAAAAAAACTAAATGGTACTTGAGCTCTCATAATTTAAGATTAGCTTAATAAATGATATATTAACTCTTTTTATATTACTTCTATAATCCCAAAGAAAAAGAGTAATATTAATATAATTCAATTGCTTTTAAAAAGTTTGTTAGAAATACTTATTAAAATATTCAATTGGTGTATACTAGGAGCGTGTTCCGAAAGGATTTTTAAACCAAGGAAGAGAAGAGGGTTTTTTTATTTTAATTTAAACAAATTATACATAACATATATATTTAAAAAATACTGGAAATTTAATACTTTTTATTACTATTAAAATGTTCAATCTTATTCGTTTTTTAATAGATTTTTGTTTCTTTTTCTTTTTCATTTTAAACTTGCTTCTCTATTCACATATAGTATATATCAGAGAATTCAATTTTAGCCATAATTTTCTGATGTATTTTATGCATTTTAGGCGGGGGATAATATTATTTGCATACAACACAATTATTCTGAAAATTACTTTTTTTTTAAAATTGCTAGTTTCATCAACGGTTTTCTTTTTTTTTTTGGGTTTGATTCACTTGTGTATATTTATACATTTATATTGCTCACAATGTAATTTATACACTTCATGAACCAAAGCAGTAACATTTATTAGAGTGTCCATGTCAGTGATGGGGTCAAGGGATATAGCTCCTCACATTATTACAATTCAAAAAAAAAATTAATAATTAATTTCTTTATTTTTTTTTCTTTTGTATCCCCCCCCCCCAACCCTAAAACCGACCCTAAGAGTGAAGTATCATTCCAAAAACATATGGGTAGACATGGGCAAAATGTTGAAATAAAGTTAAGCATAAGAAAGAAAAGAGAAATATCAGTTGGTACACCTAGCTGTATGCTCAATTTGAATTCAGTCCTCTATGTATCACTAAGGTGAGACCTTGCACCAATTATGAGTAGCTTTTGTTATATTATTTAATATTGTCAAATAACAACCAGCAGATAAAATGCAGAGGCATCATATAGTAATTGCAGGCAGGCTTTTTCACTTCAACAAAATGCCCATCTCTACATGTGAGTACATAGTTTCTTAACTGTAGTAAATGACCATAACATACGATATTGCTAGTAATTATTGGAGCGAGCTTTACAAAGAAGTGCTCGTCCTACGAGCATTTTTTATTCCTTTCAAAATTGTCTCAGTTGGCGTGCATTATTAATGTCTTTTTTAAAGCTATTTCTTAATTTTCCTAGTGCACACATCTATTAAATAGACCATTTTTGACGTAACAAATGAGTTCAAAGTGCTTTAATTATACCCTCTGTGATATAAAGATGCTAAAAATATACATATTATGGAAAATGACTTCTTTCTTTGTTTTTGTCGTGATGTGTTCAAATTTCTTAAATAGAAGCTGCTTTAGTATAAAAAAGCAAAATAATAACAGCCTCTGTATTCTCTAAGTGTCATCAAAAGTTTTATGACGCTAATAATTTTTTCACATCATTAGTAATTATTGCCTACAGGATTTGTTTTCACCTGTGCATTTTATGTATCAATTAAATATTAATATTGACATTTTTTTTTCTTACCTTCATAAATATTCATGTGTATATATGTACATATTTAGATTTAAACCAAGAGTCACCAAAGTATGTATATATGTATAAAGATTATTATCGTATCAATCTAATTTTACCTGAAGGAACTGAACAATGGAAGTTTATATGAATATAGGATTCTTGAACCTTGCTAAATAAGTAAAAGGAATGTTCTCCTTATAGAGTAGTACAAAAGACTTTTTTTTTTTAAAAAAAAAAGGACAATCAACCTGATGACTCTTCTAATTTTTCTATGTCATAAAAAAACTAATAACAATATTTATTTAGGACACTTTTATATGATATAACTACTACATACATATTGATAGAATCTCTCTCTCTCTCTCTCTCTTGAGAACAAGACAAGCTAAGATATAACGATTTTGTTCAGACTCTTTATTAAAAGTTGTTGTTTTTTTAAATTAAAAAAAGCGAAGGAAATAGAGAATTATTGAGAATAAAAAACATCATCTTGTCATCAAAGAATGGCTGCTTCGTAGAGTACATGGATGAAAAAATTAAAAAAATTATAGTAAGACATATTTAGGGAATACTTGACATCCATATATATATATATATATAATATTTATAGCTTATTTTTTTCCCTTTCAGAAGAGCTCAATAACAAATTTGTTTATAAGCATGGAGCATCCCTCAAAGGGACAAAGAAACGAAATTTGATTGAAAATAAAAGTGATGGGTATTTTAACACATTTTAGTGAGATAAACTACACAAATTTGTTCATTTGTAAGAATTAAGTTTTGTCTATCCATACAACCAGCTGTAATAGTGAAATGGTGGAGCGTGGAAAGCCAAAACATTATTTTATTTCTATATTTTTAGTTCAAAAAGTTTCTAAACTACTGAAAATACCAATTTTGGCACTAGAAGAGATTAGAAAATATTGTTTGAAGTTTTATTAAGCGTTAATGTATTAAATGGCCAAGCAAGGGAAACTAGAAAAGTGATTGCTTAATGTAGGAAACTGCTTAAACCAAGTTTGCTTTATTTTAACTATGATATGGAAAATAGGGCATAAAAGAATGCATGAATTGTAAAATACACTGTATCAAATAAAATAATAGTAGGTATTTAAAACTTATTTAATAAAATAAGACCAAAATTATAATAAAATAACCTTTCAATATAATATGTGTCAATATATATTTATATAACAAAATGAATAATAATTTTCTATAGCATTAATGAAAATAATTTTAAAATATTCAGATTCGTTGCCCAAAAACCAGAATAACTCGAATCCCAACTGGGAAAATATTATGTAAGGACTCTTGAATGAAAGCACTGCACTGAGTTGCTACAATAAATATGATGGATACTTCGGCATACTCAAAGGTATCCATAAATAGAGTCACAATGATTAGTTCAAAGTTTGAAACATTGAATTGTCAATACTCATAAACAATAACAACAAATGATACTTATAATATTTTACTTTTCTATTTGACTTTAAACTTTTAATTATATATATATGATGAATAATTATATTTTTACCTTTTTTTTTTAAGTCACGTATGCAACATAATGAATACTTAATGTAAGAGTATTAATTATTTTTTTATTATGTTTCCTTTCTTACTTTTTTTGAAAAAGAAAAAGGAGATGCGAAGACATTATTAAGTTTTTTGAAAATGTTCTTAAGACATTACTATGTTAAAGGAGGGTATATGATATGAGTAGTATGTTTTGTTAACGATAAATAGTTTGGTACTCTACATATGTAAGGGACTTATAATGGTGCTTTGGCTTATATGAATTTGTTTTTCCTTATACGATTGTGAATGCAACAAAAAAAAAATTCATTATTTCCTAGTTACCAATTTGTCATTATAGTTATATCTAAAGATGTAAAAAAAGAGATACTCCAGGTGAGTCCACAAACTATGTCTGAAATGATGTCATATAAAACATAACAAATCAGAGAGATAATCTCAGGCTCATTGATATTATGTCTAGATATTTTACTATCATTTAAAAAGTATTTAATTAATCATTATTGATATGTGTATTTAGAGATATTTTTAGCCCTTTTTGTTAACCCTTTTGTAACTTCAGAACATTACGAAATTTATTTATCAGATTTATTCTCTGTGATATGAACAACAGGTTTTGAAAAATCAAATATATAAAACAGCCTGATAGAAAGCATGATTTTGAAGTGATCGACACTTACCACAAAGGGCTCTTTTTTTACATCTCTGTGTTGAAAAACAGAGCCTTCACTGAGGACAAATGATCTTGCGATAAAATTCATCAAATATAAATAAAAACCTCAGTTTGTACTGACAATAAATGTAAAAAAACACTCTAAAGAGGCCACATTAGGAGGTTATACCCAACTAATTAGAGCCAATCAAGGCTAAATCATGTTTCAGTTTATGCTAAATTTATATAAATAATCAGTCCATAATCGTCAAAGTTTTATGCTTATTTTAATGTCTCTTATTCCACCCACTACTCTAGACATATTTTGACTTATAAAATAACTGACTCATAATTAAATTCAGTTTAGAACCGATAGTTTTGACCAGCTTATTCGTTTATTTAAAAATTTGTACTCTCAGACTGACTCATGTAGATATTCAATATCAATGATATTTTAGCAGGCATAAATTGGTTGATTATTCAAAATCAAATTAGACATGTTTTATTTTGGATATATCTTATTTATTTTTTAATTTATATAATGAGCTATTTATATTCAAGTGTGTCTCATAGGTATTTATATGTACCTATTGATGAAATTGGTAATTATATCAGAAAACTATGTGTATTGAATAATCTGTGATATACATAGATTAGAGATAAGTAGATAAAGGTATTTGTAAGTCTATAAAAATATATATTGCAGATTCAATTTAAATTATAATTTGACAAATTGACATTTAATAGCATTGCATGTCTAATTAATTCAGTGAGCTCATCATTAGTTCTGTTTTATTATGATTATGAGTTGTTTGTCAATCAACATAAGATACAAATGGTATTTTATTTACTACATAGATAATGCGTTTTAAGATGCAGATGTATAAAATGCACATTTAAAAGGCTGTAGCATCTTTTATCCTTTACAATCTTCGACAATTTCTTTTCTAGGATGACTTAAATAAGTCAATTGACATCCGAAGCTCTTCTCCAGTACTGAAAGGGCTGCAAAATTATATAAGACCAGTGCTGCCCCTCGATCACTATTTTTACTTGTATTTCCATTAGGTAGCATTAGAGCATCTGTCATTGAGATAAATAAGACTTCACCTTTTTACATATAAATATTTCATTATTGAAAAAAAAAAAACATCACGTCCTCCCCCCCCCCCTTTATGGAATTAGCTTTTACAGTTTAAAAAGTTCTGTATTTCACACCAAAGGTCTTCAAAATGTATCAGATTTGGTTAAAAACTTATTATGAAAATTTATCATTTTCGTCGAAAATACTTTCTCCGACCCGAACTTCTTTTTGTATAATTGTATCAACACTGGTTTTTATTCCTTTCTTAGGTAGCTTTGGTGTTAATTATTCAATTACGTAATATCTCATTATATAGAAGCTCATACTGGGGGCACGCTATAAGAACATTTTTTGATGATTCGAAAATTTATGCCACTAATTACTCGAACATAGTAATACTTGGTACTGTAATTTGTACTATTTATATTTGCAAATTGACTCCCAAAAGCTGAAAAACAAACTCTAGAATGTTTCAAATTCAATGTGAGCTTGAATAAATAACTTCTACATAGTTAATATTTTACGATAAAATGAATTAAAACTTAATTTTAAAACGAGGTGACCTACTTGGTATATCGAATAAAATTTTGAACATACATATTTAATTTATAAGTTAACAAAATAAGTTAGTGTTATAAGCACAAATGATCACATCTCCTTTGCAGCCAATAAAAGACGTGTTTTCTTTCAAGTTGATTGAAATTAGCTAGTAGTCTAATAATTATGACTTCCTATCCTAAATTGTAGAAATGGATTCAAATTGAATGCAAAAGCCGTATTTTGGAACCCTTTTTGCTAGATAAAATCATGAAAAATGATGGCCAGTGACGTTATCATCAATCAATTCTGACTATTATGGATGTTTGGCTACTCAATGCTTATAAGAATAATTAATTTAGATTATTGGGAAATTATTTTTATTCACGAAAGGTGTTTAAAGTTTTACTGCACCAATTCAGTTGGTAAATGGAAGTAGGTACTTTATTGTAATCTAAGTGAAAATAATATGTAAAAGAAGGTGCTGTACAAATTAAAATAGGGATGTAACTTATTTTAACTACCATATTAAGGACCAATACTTCCCTAGTAGAAAGTTATTATATAGCAACTTCAAGGTTCAATTACTAATAATAAGTAAGCAGAGATAAGTATAAATATGTACCATGAACATTTTTTTTTTAGAAATTACTTGCATCCATCAACTTGTCAACTCATTAATAATCAGAATAAAAAACTTTTTTTAAAGATAAAGTTACTAAAAAATAAAATTTCACAAAACAAATTCTTATCTCAAAACTAACAAAATACTAACATTTCTGTCATTTCGAATTACCATATATTCTTCTAGTTATCAAATAGATACTGTAAAACAACATTTTAAAAGATTTTAAGATATTTGGATATGAGAATTAAATAAGTATAATGTAATACATTTTGATACAATTTTGTAATAGATAAACTTAATTTCTCAATTGTAAAAGTACAAAAAATATCAATGGCTCTTCGTACAAATATTTAAAGCATACATTTTAGTGCTAAATAAATATCAATCATGGATTTTATATTTGTTTAAAATACGATATATCGATAAACAATTACAATTCAATCGGTAAGAGTCAAATTTGGTTCACATTTAGTGAAACATTTTTATTGTCTCCAGAAACGACTTGGTTTGTAAGTTTAGATGGACGATTCTATACTCAGTGTACTTAAAATTCACTAAATAGTTAAATTATTCAATAACCGTATTGTTGCTTTTATTAAATTTGACTGTAACTATATTCATTCAATGTTCAAGAGAAATGTTAAGATCAATAGCATAGTTTTAATTTAATTTTTTTTTTTGGTTTTTTTTAATGAAAGTATTCTAAAAGTAAGACTTTTCCGATTCCTCTTTTGTCAAACTTGAAATAAATCAGCACAAATGAAACTTTAAATAACTAATCTTTCATTATAAAACCTTTCTTTTCTTTCAAAATAGGTCACTGTTTATTTGTCAATGACGTCACTGTGGAGAGCATTTGAAACATACATAATCTCTAAAAATTAATGATCATGCTATAATTTTTTTTTTACGGTGGATGCATTTAATGAGAATGATTGGTGTTTATTCAATCTACTATTATTTTTTTCTTGATCACTATCAAATTATTTATAGCATATAATGTAGTTATCATTCATTCTTGACCCGAAATCATGTATTTAATTATTACCTTATGACGTAAATCCGAACAAAAATATGATTTTTCAATCTATTAGCTCTGTTAGATGTTAATCTATAACCTAATTCAATCAAGCGACGACAAAATGTTATTAACTACACCAGGGGTGTCAAACTTATTTCGCTTTGCGGGCCACATACGACCCCAAGTCGTGAGCTGAACCATTAAAATTATAGTATACTTTGCTATAAATAACCAAAAAGAATAACAAGGACATTGTTAAATTTAACTAAAAATTTATTGAGCACCACTTTTACAAAACATTTCACAAAATTGCACAAACTTATCTCTTCTCAGTTTTCCTTGTAAGCTGATATATTTTGCGCTGTGGTGAGTTTCGTAGTGGAGTCCAATATTATATTCCTCACATTCAAACATGTTGCAAAGAAACGAAGCACAGAGGTTTACTTGGCGTTTCCGTAAATAAATACGACGTGGTCCATATTTTTTCTTGGAAAATTATACACTCTTTATCCCCTTTTCTCTTTTTTGATAACGCCATTTTTGCAAATGAGGGTGTAGCTAATGACAAGTAGAGAACATGGTATAAACAGGTCCTAAACGGCAACAGTTGGTCCAAAAAAAGTGCGTCCCTAGCGGAAAATTCATTAATTACATTTAATTAAAAAATTTAATTCACGTCTTTTATGTATTTTTTCCACTTTACAATTATCCTATGGGCCTAATTGAACCTCCTTGCGGACTGGTTTCTGCCACAGGCCGTATGTTTGACACCCCTGGACTACACACATTGATGTCTTGTAAACAATCGTAAAAGATCGAAAAAATAGAATTATATATTTAACGTAATTCATAAATTATGTAGGGAGATGGGAAGGGTGAATCCTTAATTAACTCTGTGATTTCTTTATATGCACTATATGATTTATTTATTTGAAAAGAACATGATAGTAAAATTAGTTACCTACATACATTAAAAGAAACTTACACATATTTCAACTTTAGTATATATTATATGTATATAAAAATGAAAAGGCAGTAATAATTAATGTTAGCATATGTAAAATATATTGGTTTGACTTCCTACTTTTTATTTTTTATATCTATATTAATTAGGTTTTTTTTTTTGTGTTTTTTGTAGAAAATACTTAATAAGATTACGTTTTTTTAATGAGATATTTGCACCTTATTAGGGATTTTTTTTTTTCATTAATTAGTTTTTGTAGAGTGCTCAAGATAGTAGAAGTAGTATAATAATATTGATGTCTACATTTTTTTTTTTAATATTAAATTTTGTGAATATACTTACATATGTATATACGATATTCTTTGAAAAAAAAAATATTTATTTTATATACGTATTAATACATTTGAAAGAAATGTATCTAAACTATTCTTTTTATCCCTTTGCTTCTTAAAACTAATATTTCTTCTTCCAATTATATGAAGTGTGTAAATATCTTATTTATGCTACAACAATAATAATATTTGAAAATTCATTTATACTCTCCATGTATGAAACTTCTCTAAATAATTCTGCTGATGGAAAATGAAACAATAAATAGTATATCATATGTTAGAGAGGATAGGAAAGAAATAAAGTTATTTTTTTATTTTATTTTTTTCCGTTGGGAAAGTCATAACCTTACCCTTGTATAAAATTATGAATTTACGGTTCTATATTTTTCAGCCAATAAAAAAAAAAAGATTATGTATTGTTGAAGCAAATGCCTATGACATTCCTTCCTACCAATAAATTGATAAAATTGCTGCTTATCTATCTATGTATGTATATAATCTCCAATATATGTATGTATGTATGGATCGAATTATCTAAAAATGTGATTATACCAGTTGTTCTCAACCCAGGGGCCATGGAAGGTTGAATATAACAATATATGTACATATATGTTGAGTTTTTAGACTAATACAAAGATGTTCAAATCATCTACATATATTATATACATGGTGTTATTTAAAAATAAAATCAAGGAGAGCCTTCGGATATTTTATAGTTCATTATTTGAGAAATGAAAGGAGATAGATTAAGAGCCGCTGGGTTAATAAGTTTCGAGAAATGCTCGGATATGAATAAAATTAGTAAATTGAGATACGAATTTAATCCCTTGCTTGATCAAGCATGTAACTCAATTAGCATCATCTAGTAAGCATTTACATATCAGAGCAATTGTAAATTTGTTTGTACAATCTCCAATAATCTGCACACATTTTTGGTTCATTCGTGGTTTGTTATTAAACTTGTAGATTTGGGCAAATGCAATTTATTAAGGAACTCCTATAGTGAGCTGCTGTGTAGTATGTCGCGACCCTAGTGTGATTTTTTGAAATGTAAATCATACGTTGATGCAAACTGGTTAGGTTGTTTTAGGGGTTGGAGGACTGATGGATTTGTTAGTTGCTTCAACCGTTCACTTCTTCTTTAATTAAGTAACACGCGTAGATCAATTTTATCTTTCTAAAATTTTTTATAAAAAAAAAAAGACTTTTTTTTATTGTTATTCTTTAGTACACATTAAAGATCACAACAAATTTGTAACATTCAGAAATAAATTAAATGAGAGACACCATGAATCAAAATTATAAAAAAAAAGTTTTCAGCCTTCGTTCTGAACTTGAGAAAATCGCAGAAAAATTATAGTCAGCTTTTTAGACTAAAATCAACATCTCTACTCATGAGTAATATCAGCATTTTTAAAAGTGATTTTTATGCTATAATTAAGGCCACAAGTTTAAGCAATTTTACATGATAGATTTACATTTTTGAAGTCAACCATGTTGAAAGACTTAAACAAGTAGTATTTATATGAATACGAACCCTAGATTCAAGGTATACAAAAATTACGATTTTTTTTTTCTTTTTTAAAGCTATTGTTCATTTTTGTTAGTAGCTCTATTAGCAATTTTGTCTCCAATATGGAGTCGCGTTCGGATGACCCACAAATTATGCCAAATATGACACAATTAAAAGCATATCGAACTGTTCAAAAATGTCATTATTTTTATTTGTAAGATACAAATAAATACTTAAATATTGTCAGAGATAGGTAGAGCTACAAATAATGACCTTAAAATAAATGATTTGTTTTTATTTTGTAGAGCAGCAATTGTGTACATTCATCATGTTAATTGTTTAGTAAAGCTAACATATAATTCCTTGGTTGACGTTTTATTTGGATGAAGGAATTGCATATTACGAAGAAATGGGGAAAATTATTTTCATACACTTTTGAACAAATTCGAGCCATTAAGAACAAACAAACTAAATATGTAGAGGATTAAATACATAACAAGGATGCAGGAATTCAATTTATAGTGACCTGAATTTAATTCAAGTTGATCATTTATGTTTGTCATTTATTCTTTCTCTTTTTTTTATAATGTGTACTAAATTAATACTAGGAGTTATAATTTAAAGTTATAAGAATCTCCAGTCAATTTTTTTTCTTATCAATAAATTTCTGTAAATACCTACTATGTCATTATTTTGTAACTTGTAGTTATTTTAAATATGTTTTCCCTCCCCAATCCAATATATCCAATATACCAAGATATAATTTAATTTTCTCTTGATGACATAACTGCTTTTAAAACAGCAGTCAGCAGCACTCCGTTTGAATGCCAATCAAATTTTTAACTCTCTGGTCAACAAATTTTGCATAATTAGAATTGGTGAATGAATATAAAGTATGAAATTGTGAGTATATTTTATTCACCTCAAATGACCTCAATGAGATCATCTGACCTCACCAAACCTCCAAAATTGACCATATCCTGAAACTTTAGAATTCATAAACAATCTCAAATTCGGCATTCAATGTCTTCAAATTGAATTTTAGCCTCAAAATAAGACTCTTGCGACCTTGGGCGGCATCATTGGAGGCAGTTTATTTCCTATCTGGGTCAAATTACCCTTTGTACATCCTCCTTTCTTATCCTCCAGGGCTGATCATGATGTTCATTTGAAAATTCGAAGGTATAATACTGCATTATATTAAAATAAGAGGAAAAGAATGCGCGTTATACACGGTATATTAATTGTTTTTCCTTTTTTTACTCTTCCTTTACGTCACTAAATGAACACTTTTGAGAAACTTTGCTGAAATATATTTTTTTAAATACTTGAAATTCTGAAGAAGATTAATGAACATGAAAAAAATTATTCTGTGGGTTTAAATTCAGAAAATGATTACCATCTCTGGGTTGACTGTTTTCACCACTCTCAAAAAGCTGTAGCTAATACAATACTAATAAATGGTTATTTTAAAAGTGTTAAAGTATGAATTTGTAGAAAATTGAAGCGTTCCAACAAATCCACAAGTCAACGAACCCCTCTCTCCCCGACTAATATTATTAAATATTCAATAGAAGAAAAATATAACTTGATTAGAATTTAATTGGTAAATTTTTTATAAAACATATTAATAATACTTTTATTTGTATATATATTCATATATGTATATATTTAAACTATAATACAATCGATGCAAATTGAATCTGAAATTACATATAATCATATGTTCAAACATAATATGTATTTAGAACTATATGACAAAAGTAGAACTCAATTTAATATTAATTAAATTTATAAACGTATGTCTATATCAAATTTTGAATACAAAAGTATTATGAAAAAAAAAAATGCATAAATCCAAGACCAACTACTTTATTTCCCTTATACTATTACATATATGTAGAGTAATTTTATAACAAAGCATCAGGCCTGGAGCGAGACAGCCTTGACTGCTGAACAAAAATATGGGCTCTTCATTTTACATGAACAACTTTCTATTCATCATTGATGAACAAATGATACAGTTTGATATACCTCTGTACATATGGGTATGCCAACCTTATTACCCTGTAAGGGCACAACTTCTTACTTAAACCCACTAACCTATAATACACATGAAATTACCATCAGTATCTAATCTGTAGATCCAGAAAACAAAGTAGACAAATTTTTGAACGCAATGTTGATTTTATAAAGTACGTATGTAATTACTCAGGTCAACAAATTTGAACTTTCAAAAATTCTAAGGGGTATAAGAATAATAAAAGTTATTCAGTTTTACACGCTGATTTCAAATCTGTAATATTTTTTTTGAGAGTCTGACGGTTTTTGAGAAATTGGGCTTTACTTTTTGAGTTAATTTGGCCCATTTTCCAACTTCAACTTCAATTTAAGCCTAAAAGGAACCTCATTTTGTTTATTAAAAAATAATGATTCGCTTGTGTATTTAATGCAAATTTCGTTTCCAGTCTTTGTTTTGACCTAAAGGGAATAGTACATGAAATGGATTAATAAGGAATGCATTCAAGAGCTGACACCTACAGCTTTCAAACGAGATGACTTAACTAAGAAGACATTGTCCATCTAAATGAGTAAATTCTTATTCAATTTCGAACAAAAATCCACTATAAATCAAAGACTCACAGTAGAGATACAAAAATAGTAGCGCGCAGAAGAATTAAGAAACCATCTGAAAACATGAGCTGATAAGGATTCATTTGCCGATTTTTGAATGCAATAATTTTTATAAGGAATTTAAATAACATGTCTTCTACAAAAGTTATATTTTTTTAATGAATAAAAGGCTACTTTTGTATTGTTTTTTTTTCTTTTTCACCACATTATTCAAAGAATGAAAAGTGGGACGCAGTTTAATTTAAATAAGTGGACTGCTTCATTTCTGGGTATTTGTCATGACTTTAAACGCTTTATTTCATTCCTTTATTTTTTTACCGAATTAACATGGTGAACATATGTAAGTATTATTATAGGTATTTGTATTTGATAATATAAGTAGTTTTCAAGCACTACATAGATAAAGTATTAGATCTGGTTCTGATCTCTTTTTTTAATGAAGACATAAATAAAGCACATTTATGCACTTTTATGTAAATACTGTCAATCATACTTTTTAAATAAGAAAATATTCTGTCAAACAAAAATATTTATCAACATAGGAGAGTAGTTGAATGAGTTGAATATATGTTTGTTATGCAGTCGTCTTCATATTCATATATGTGTGTATGAAGGTACTTAAATTAAATATTTTTTAACAACTGCAAATGTATTTGAAAAGTATGAATTTGTTCATAGTTGTAAAGTTTGACAAAAAAAGTTTTATAAATACATTTTTCATCAGGGAAAAATCAAACAAATGAATAATAAATATGTTTGAACAGACTGATATTTATTCTTTTTCTACTCTAATTCCATTAAATATGATGAATCATATATAATTTGCTCTTGTAGATATATTTTAAATTTATATTAATATACATATCATATATATAAATTCTTTGGGATGAAATTTTCAATACAATACAATTTCCTTGAAATCAACGTTCTCGGAATGAACTTCCCTTCTATTAAAAAAAAAAGGAAGTGAATCTTCCACGGATAACAACGAACTTTTCGTACACAAATTTTGATACGGAATATATATATATGTATAAAAAAGACACACAAAATGATTAATTAATCAGTCGAACGCATATTTAATTTCCATTTGTTTTCATTGATTTTTGATTAGATATTTCAAAATAGTCAGTATTTAACTCAAATTTTAAAAGTTGAGACTAATTTCAAACTGCAAGATTACGAATAACATAACCTATGAAATTAAGTACTTTTTAAAATTAACACTGTGCTCAATATACTGTGTATTATTTTTAGGGCCCAGAGATTGGATAGGAGCACCATGCAATTACATGGTTTTGAACTAAAACGGATCCTTCAAACAGCTTTTAGATAATAATTAAAACATGACTAACTGCTTCAATAATTGCTTTTTTTTTGTTTCGTTTTGCTGGTGTAAATGAATTGTTGTTATCTATGCATGAAGGATCAGGGCATAGATATGCAAAGAATGTAGGCATTAAATTTTCACCTTTAAGTATCTTCTGTTGGAATCTCCAAAGTTGAGTATTCCTAATAAAGAAAAAAAAACACTGGCTTCCACACAGATGAGCCTTGGTCATGACTCAGACTAAAAGCAACTTTACCCATCTAATCACTTTTATGATCACATTATCTATTAAGTATCTTTTAAATCTATAAATAAGTATTTGAAGCTTCTAAGTTCAAGCAATATACCTAAGATCAAAGGAAACAGGTTTTTTGACATAGTGACTCAAAACTTTGAATACATATTAATTAGATCTAAATACAACTGAAAGATTTATTTGGAAAAAATTGATTTTCAAAAGACACTAATATACATTTTCGTTCAACAATCAAGACTGTCGTGCTACAGGTCTGATAACGTACAATCATAATTACATTTATAGTGAATAAAACATCAAGTTACTTCAATAATACATAAAAAATTATATATGTATATATATATATATATATATATTGTCTTTTTCCTTTCAAGGTCAAAACATTTTCATAAAAACAGTTTTTATTAAGGTTGACTCAAAGATGGAATAAAAGGTTGATAGTTATATATATATACTTAAAATATCATCAAGAAAAAAGAAAAAAAAAATATATCCCTTTTTTTCAAACTGAACAATTCAGATCTTTCCAATGCCACTTCCAGATAGAACTTATGCTATATTGACATACTTTTATGTGTGTGTACACACATATACAAATATTTGTAGCTACATACCTATATATACGTATTTGCGATGTCATATACAAAATTGAAATGTTAACTCTTTGCTATATTTGTATTATTGTACAACTGGAGATGAAGAAAAAACATGGATGGAAATGAGTCAACCTTTTTCTTTTTTTTTTTTTTTTTTTTTGAGTTTTGGAAAAAAGATAAAATCATTTCGAATATTATTTAATAAGTATCAATATTGAGATTGGTCATAGTATGTAAATAAATATATGCATTAAGTATGGTTGTAGTAGTCGTAAGTAAAGACAATATCTGCTCAAATTTGTTGGTATATTTTATTAAAACTCTTCATTCCGTATCTACCTTTAAGTATTTCATCCGTAAAAGGAGTTATATCGGTTTAAACGCTTCGTATGTCAAGGTTCTAAATGTTAATGACTCCTCGGTACAACTATCAAAATTTATTAAAAAAAGTTCTGAACGGTTTTTTGCTATATTTTGACAATAAAATTAACTTAGTTAGAATTATGACTCACATATGCAAAATTATGTATTGGGTCTATAAACATGACAAATTTTTGCCCACCTGCAAAATTCATTTTCCCCTTTCAAATACATTTTTTTTATTATCCTAATGATTATAAAATATCAAGAATTCATCTCAAGTGATTTTTTCTATGATATAATTGAAATTAAATTAATCAAAATTGCTCGAAAGTTGAACTAACTTAGTACTAAAAAATAAAATTGTAATTATAATATAATTAATATATTAACTCTACTAAAAAAAATTCACAAATTTTTTTTTTGCTTCTTTCCTTTTTTAATAAAATATACTGTCTGAATAAAAAATTTTCTAATTTTTAAACTGCTTTTAACATATTTATAATTACTTCATACTCAACCCATGAAACCCATTTCAGAAATCAACAAAACTAAAGCTATTTTTTTTTACAATTTATATTTTTGAGGCAATATTAAGAAGTTAAAATTACATATAAATAAATTTTTTGAAACCCAGAAATTTTTGCACAATAGACTTTGGAACAAAAAAACATGTCAAATAAAGCTTCACTTTATCTTTTAAAAAAGGTTTCAAGGGAAAAGATTAGAAATAAATATAAGGTTTAATCAATATCCTTTATTTTAAATTAAATGATACTCAGAAGGCCAAGAAATTGTTATGAATATTGTAGATTAAGCCTTTTAATTACAAAAATAAATGAAGACAACACATTTTCTACGAAAAATTAAATGCGTTTAGGACTATTAACTCAAAACTTTGTTGATTTCAGGATATTTTCATAGTACCCTTTAATTAAATAGCAGAATTTTATTCTATTACTTACAATTACCTTTATTTTTAAGTAATTGCTAGATTTAAGCTCATCCCAAGGGTACAAAACATTGTTTTAATATATATCTCACGTTTTCAAAATGTCTTAATATGTGTTATTTTTCTTATAGATTCCTCTGTTGACATCAAAATATTGAAATTAAAAGAAATAATACTTTGAAGGAAGTAAACATTGCTTATTTCTGGTATAAATATCTCAAAAGACTCTACAAAATTCACAGTTAAAAGTTCTAGAAGATATAAAAATAAAAACGAAAGGTGTTTTTTTGTGTGTGTGTGTTTTATTTTTTATATTTCGAACAAAATAAACTAATGAAGTTAACGTTATTCAAAGCTATCAAACAAAGTTACAAAACACACTTATTAACTTGGAGATATTTTCTTGGCTACGAAACATCTTTTTACCCACAGATGTCGCTTTACAGGTACTTAGATATATGGTTTTTTTTTTCCTTTGCAGAAATATCCTTATTTTTATTGAATTAAAAAGGTGAATTGATGAAGGTTGCTTTGTTGGATATAGATTCATTCGTGACATCTTCAACACCCCATGCAGACAATAAAGTTGTTGCGTAGACGAGTAAATTTTAACTATAATGAATTGCGTAATTGTTGTTCCAACACTTTTATTGGTATTCCAACTTTTATTCTGTGAAAAATTATAGATTTTATAATTTTTATATTTTCACTGTATCTTTAATTATAGCATAAAGATAGATAAGGCTTTTCAAAAATTCAGACATAATTCCTGAGTAAAGTTCAATTATATTTATAGACATAAATAACATTTACTTTGTGGAACATATCCATTGAAAATATATATATATATATATATATCAATTAACTCATGGTCATAGGAAATATATAATACCATGCAGTCAAATATAAAATATTCTAAAGGCTCATTCTGTAACAAATAGAGCATATCCATTCCATACAAAATAACTTAAAGTAATGTAATAGAAACGCATAAACATGATAAATATGTGTGGTTATAAGTTGTTCATTCTTTTATTCTGTTAATGATATACATAATTTTTTTATTGCTGCATAATGAATTGTTATTGTTTTGTAATGGGAGTTGGTAAAAGTATTTCTGTATTCCTATTCCTGTTGCCAAATAATGCAAAGTTACATAATAATATCCAAGTAAAATCCCCATTTTTTGAATAAATATGAAAGTACATACAGCATAAAATCATATTAATAGTAAAAAAGGAAAAGTGTTGATAAAAAGTTCATTTCAGCTGTTTCTACTTCAAAGAAAAAGTTGAAAAAATTAAAGCTCTTCTTGATTTATCCTACAAATATCATCAACCAAAAAGTTGTGTCCTTTAAAAAGACTATTTTAGAACAAAATTGGAGCAATACCCATGTCCTGCTCAATGTATGTAAAAGGAATTTGATATTCATGAATTATTATAATATTCTTGCTCCATTTTTGTAGCTTGTAGATATAAGATATTAAACTGTTTCATTCAAATTCTCCATTCCTTTCATATACATATTTTCATTTTTTGATAGAGAAGTACATGGACTTTTAGTAGGTACTTATTGTGTCCACATGGGTTTATGTGCTCCATGAGATAATCACGTAGCTCTATCATTTCGCATTTAGGAATACTTTGCTATCATACTAAATTCAAAAATATGCACGAAAACAAAGAGGGAGAGATGGTCACTTGAACTCGAGACTGCAAAACTTGAGCTCAAAATATCAAGACTCAAGATTTGAACTCGAATGCAAGGATTTCAACTCCTTCACAGGAAGTAAAAAACTTTTTAAAGTACAATTTATTGAGGGAAAAACCTACACAAATAAGTCAGTACCTAGAAATATGGCAAAACGCTTTAAGATGTTGGATATTATTGCTCCTATACAAAGTATTTTTAGATACAAGTGCATTAAACGATTGATCCAAGATGACGGATATATTGTAGGAGAGTCTTGTATTCTGTAAATGTTATCCCCAATAAATTACTCTTTTCTACTTTCTTTCAAATCAATGATTGTTTTAAGATTAAACAACTATGTTTATTCTATTTCAAAATGAAACGAGGAAAAGACCTGTTTTTTCATTAATAAACAAAATTATCTTCTCTTAAATACATTTATTTCATTGTATAAAATTCATAAGACACCAAAAATTCTTAAAGCAATTATCTTAAGAAGGTAATGATTTGTTATTCTTTAATATTAATACTGAATCATAAAATTGCGAATAAGAAATACTAAATAAGTATATTTTACAAAATATATTTATAGATATTTTTAAATGTTAAGAATTATCATGTCAATATGACCCAAAGGCTATGTATTTTTTGTTTTGTTTTTTCACTTTGGGTTATGAACTCCTTGGTGAGATTTGTATGTATGAATTTAATTAAAAATCATACATTTAGATGAAAATGTGCTTTGAACTATGTCTATGATTAAAAAGTAAAAATATAATTACACTGATCAACAGTCAAAAATCCATCCTAAGGGGTATAAGAATATTAAAGGCTATTTAACTTTACACATTAATTTCAAATCTGTAATAATTTTTTTCTAGAGTCCGACGGTTTTTGAGAAATCGGAGTCTACTTTTTTAACTTTTTTGGTCCATTTGCCAACTTCAACTTCAATTTAAGCCTAGAAAGATACTCATTTTGTGCATTAAAAAATGTTGATCCGCTGGTGCAATTAATGCAAATTCTATTTCCAGTCTTTGTTTTGACCTAAATGGGATCATAGGGGTGTAGGGGACGGGAGTAGGCCCAAAAGTAGGAAAAATGGAATGTTTTTTATGACCTATACTAACCCTTCTCCCCTAGTGAAAGTCTTTCCTCCGTTGATACATGTCCCTAAATCAATTACTTCGTACATTACAAATGGCTAATGTTGATAACATTAAATGTGACATACTAAGTGCAACATTTACATCATAACATTAAAAAAGTATACAAAGTAAAGCCCAATAGCCTCAAATTGAACAATCAAATGAACTATATGTACATTCTTAAGTTATTCTCTACATTAATATTAAATGTTGAGAGCATAAGCATACATATGTATGATATTTTGTAGTCGTTAGGGAATGTACAGTTTTTTGTTTTTTTTTAGGTGACTCCCAACGGTAATTAATAAACGTATCATTTTAAACCTTTTTTCCTTTTTACACTCTATGATGAATATAAATTATAAATAGTATACATATATATATATATATTCACCATGAAAGGATCACCAAAAAAAATGAGTCTTTTAAATAATGAAAAAATATATGTATTAAATATTCATTTTTACAGTTTATTTGATTACATACATATATTAAAATATTATGTTCGTACATTCATTAATTGTATAAATGTCTAATTAATTAATTATTACTGTAGTGAGTCCATTATAAGTTGAATCTATAATTAAAATAAAGGTTCATTAAATAGAAGGAAAAAAAAATCTTTGATTTTTTTGGTAAAAATATTTATACATATAAGTTGAAGAAGGAAATTGGGAACTGTTGCAATACTACGGCACAACTGCAACAGGTTCTTTTTTTAACATTTTTCTTTTTTTAAATAAATTACATTAGAGTTGTATAATAAGTTGCCAATTATTGTGAATGGAAAATCATCATTAATTTCCTCAACTTTTCTATGAGATACTGAGTAATAGCTGATTTTTTAGGTGTGTAAGTAATTTTTTGAATAGATAATATTTTTGTGCTAATGTACTCAGTTTATCACTCATCTTGTTATATTTTATATGATTTGATTTATTTGGTTTCAATGTATAATGTATATTATTTATTAAAATTCGAAATGACATATCATTACGTACATAAAGGGGTACAGTTTGGTAATATATATGTATATGCATGTATGTATATAATACACATTTCCTAATAATAAATATTTGGGTGATTTAACATATATCCTAATATTAAAAAAATAAAAATACATAATCTTTATAAAAATGTATAATAAACACATCACTTTTCAGTTATCTTTCAAATCCTTCAATGAATACTCACCAATTTTGACCCTGATGTTTATGCAATTATTTATTTCTTTAAAATATTTATCAATTACTGATTCTTAAGGATACAAATCTGAAATTGATGGGATGCAATTTATACCTTTTCAAGTTCAATATAAAATAAATAATTGAATAATATTTTTTACCATTATTGGCTACACATTCTACTTACCAATCTGCTCTTCTAAAGATCCACACATATTTAAGATCACCACAATGTGGCATTGACAAATGATTACTGATAATGTGACAAATGACTATACTCAAGGACACGCTCAAGTAAATGTGCTCGTAACCATTTGTAACTGTATTGCCTAAATGTTGTAACTATATAAAGCCCAAGAGGGAGAATAATAAAGTCAGATGTAAACCAACTTTACTCTCATTTACTGTCGTATCCGTATCCAACAGCCATAATGATCGGTCTGGAGAAAAAAGAAGATCAGGCACAAAAGAGAAGGCTGCTTTTAGCTGCAAAGGAAGAAGCTTGGTGATTGGAGAATCCTTACTCAGACTCTTGGTATCCCTAAGACGACTGCCTATTGGTGGATTTCAGAGGGTGAGAGAATAGATGAAAGAGAGGGCAAATGCTGTTACTCTAAGATTATTGAAATTCATAAAAATTTTATTAGTCAAGAAATTGAACCTAATCTCCGAATTACCCTACACAAAGGAGTACTTGATAATATTTTTGAAAAATTCATGTTTAGGATTTTAATGCAGGCGGATTCTAACTACATTGACTCCAGCCTTTATTCTTTAAAAAATATTAGATATGAGCCCGAAAGATCTAATTTAAAAGTTAATAAACAAAAACGTAAATATTCCCATATTGAACTTGTTTATTCTCATATTGAACTTGAAAAGATATATATAGATGTTAAGATAAGGATTAAGTTCATCATTGGAGGAGGATTTGCATAGCTCAAGGGGGGGGGGGGAGCTTTTGATATTCTCAAGTCAAAATTCCAGTTCAATTAAAATAGATTTTAAAAATGTACAGTCCTTGTAATTTTAATTGGACAACATACAGGGAACAGAGATACAGAATATCATGGACCCGAGACAAAAAAATGTGGGCACACGGATCTGCTATAAAAAAAGATCTGAATATACACAACAAAGACAAATATAAAAACAACAGAGCCACGAATTTGCTCCAAAGCTTGCAAAAATAAATGAACTGAGTATTTTGAAATTGGATCAGAATGGTTATAAAGAGTTTTAGACTTGTGATTGAAATTTGTGATCTTTGCTTTTTTAATATTTATGATCAAAAATGTGATCATTTTATATTTAGAAATAAATATGTATATAAATCTCTTTTGTTCTACTGGTCAGTTTTAAGTTTAAATATGTATATATTTGCCTATATAGGCCTTGTCAATTATATGCATCTGTGGAAAAAATAATCAATGCTAGACAAAAAAGCGATAATTTTTCCTTTTCATTCTTGTCTCCATATTTATATTTTTCCCTGGGTATAAATTGAAATAATTACTTTTTACCGTGCTCTTTTCATTATTACCATTCTTTGCTTTTACATTGAAAAAAAACAGAAAATGAAGTAAAGAACTTTTTAATAGGGAAGAAAAAAGAAGAGATGAGAAGAAGAGAGAGAGAGAGAAAAAATGAATGTAGTACTCTAACAAAGGACAAATATATTTATTGTTTTTTTTTTTTTTCTAAAGGATAGGACTTTTATGTCCATAGAATAATTTCTGTAATGAATACCTTTAGTGAAATAATATTTTTTTTGTATGTGGTTAAAACAATTACGTACGTGTTATATTTTGTAGTTAGTTTCATTTATGAATATAAATTTTGTCAAGACAAAAGTAATTTTGAACAAGGATCAGGGGGAAAAGCTTTGTAAACATTAAATGTGGCTAGAAATCAAAGAAGGATAACGAAATCAGCTGAAATCCTTCTGTGTGCTACTATTGTAGTTGGTTTTTAGTAGTTCTATCGTGAGTCTTTGACTTCTAGCAATTTTTTGCTCGAAATTGGATAAACATTTACATATTTAGATGGATGATTTCTCCTTAGATAAGGATTTTGTAGAGAAGCAACTTGCACAAGGAGCCCAAGACCCTGTTCAAAGCAATACAAAAACCAATAAAATCCTTTCCTCCAAATTGTTCACTCACAAATATGAATGATTTACTGACTTATATTTGAGGAAATTATATTTGTTTATTGCTGTGTGTACGAATCTCGTATATAATCTTATATTGGTCAAATCCATTGGTTTTACTAAGTAAATAGCAAGTGTATAGAAGATTCTACATATATTCAAAAATAACTTAAGATAAGGTTCCTTTCCCAGAACATCGTTTACTCAGGTCTTCTTGTATTTAATTAATTATATTTTAATGAAGTTATTGTTTCTTTTCAAATAAAAAACAATTTTCATCTTGTTCTCAGAACTTAATTTATCTCATATTTCAATAAAAGGAGTTGCAATGCATAGATGTACCTTATGTCTTACTAAATTCTTTTCGTGTGTATTAACTATTGTAACCTATTGATGGCTCTTGGATAAAATTCTCTTAAAATAAAAGTTTGCATCTCAGAATATCGTTGAAGGACATTTTCCTCTGGACATGAGAAAAACCCTACTATGTAGTTGAAAAATTTATATCTACCCTAACAATTTATTATTTGGGATAGCTAATGGCACTTTCTTTTATCTTATGGTCACGTTTGTAAGCCCAGGCAATAGTGTTAAGAAGCAATTCAAGTAAAAACAATGAGCTCTTACTAGATATCAATACTGATATTATTATCAAGAGAAAAATTAAAAACATTATACGTAGATCAAGTGAGGGGAAAATAAAGACGTTTTTACACGCTTTGAAATTAATCATAGAATCCGTAAAGTGAGAATAATTTAAAAGAAGAGTTTCCTTGAGTGAAGAGAGAATGAGCTAAGGAGAATGGAAACAAAAACACAGGACAGGAATTTTGAAATGGAAGAAGAACTACAGAAGTTGGCTCATAAATGATCTACTTTCTTTTTTCGAGTGAGTGTGGGGTGCTCGAAAGACTCAAAAAGATGGAAAGGTACCATATGGCAAATAAAGAAGTGTTTGAGTCTGAAGAGAGAATAGAAGATAAATCAAATGAAATAAGTAAAATAGCGTCTGACCACTTTAAAAAATTGTACAAATGCTGAGAATCAGATAGAAACAGAAAAAAAAGATACAATAGGTATTTGTTCCAATGCAGTGAATCAGAGTTAATACTAGAATACATTAACCCTTTCAACACAGTACATAAAAGCTATCCCTAGACAGCTCTATCTAAATTGAAGAAACTCAAAATTATGTTTGTTCTATAAAAAAGAAAATACATCTTCTGGCCTGAATGGGTTTTTCGATGGAGTTTCATATAAAATATTGTTCTACGGTAATTCATTTATTGCAAAAGGTATTTGAAGAGACATTTTTCAATGGTAGACTTGAGAAATTTATGATAAAGGGAAAGCTAATCTTGATTCGAAAAACTGGTGAAAATTCAAGACAATTGAAAATAGGAGATCACTTACTATATTAAATTCGACATACAAAATATATAGTGTTATTTCATCCAAACGAATGCAGAACGTTACCAATACTACACTCTGTTCATAAGATTTTTTTGTCCAAGGCAGACGCATGGAAAACATGGTCAGAAGGAATAAAAAATTTGACATTGGTAGCGGTGAAGAACAAGGGTTTCAAAATAAAGGTTTTTCGAAAATGACTACAATAAGATTTCGCATGAATGGCTTATAAGATCCATAATGTCACACGAATGTAGAAATCACTTTATCAGAATTATTTAATCTTCATATTCCTTACCTCAACTTGAGGGGGGGGGGGGGGAACCAATTTTAAGTCAACAAAGGATGACGCTAAGGAGATCCTACGTCACCCAATCTATTTATTCTCGTAATAAATTATTTATTTTATTATATAAATCAGCATAAGGGAATAAAAGGGATAAAGGTGGGGAATAGAATGAATAAAATTGAATTATATGCAGATGATATGGCAAAAATAGCATTGTATTCAAAGTACTCTAAACATACTCGAAAGTACTACAATTTACTTTAGCCTGAAGATCAATCAAAATAATCTAATTTAATATCGAGCCGTGGTGAATATTATATGTACAGTAGGGGAAATTGAACTTAGTCCCAGTTTCAAAATAGAGGGAATTTGATTGAAAAACAAGTACTTGAAAATCAAATAGCAATGGTAGAAAATATCGGGAAAGGAGCATCCAGATTGTTTTATTGAATGGAAAGAAACACTCTTTCAAGTTGAGTTTGTAGATAAATTTTTTGAATTAATCCTACAGGATAAGAATAGAACGACCAATGGAGAGGTTCAAGTAGAGGAATCAACCTTTCCAAAAAGATACACCCTATTTAAAATGAGAACTTGACAGCCAACAATGAATGGACAATAAAAACTCTTCCTCTAATGGAATAGCAGGATTAAAGAAAATGGCAGACTATTAGGAGGAAACTAGGGTTTGTGGAGGGGGGAGATTTTTAATGATACATGTAATTAGAAGGTTGTACTCTAAATGATGGACTGAAAAGGGGAAAAATATTAGCCAAAATAAGTTTTAACTCAAGAGAATTCGTTTCAATGAGCAATTACTTCAGTTTCATCAAGGAAATCCAAAAAAATGATATTGTTAGACGAAATTAGGGGAGGGTAATATTTTAGTCAGTTCAAAAGGAGAATGAATAGGCTGAAATTAGGAACCTCTCCTGCTGAATTACTAAAAGCCTGGGAAATAAGAGAAATTATTTTCCTTTACACTGGTAAAAGTACAGAGCATTCACAAATATTAAAAGGAAACCTCAGATCATTTTTTGTTTAAGTGTAAAGAGACAGGTAAAATTGAATATCACTTAACTTGAGGTATTTTTTGAAATTTAAAATGCATTTACTATCGATCCCAATAGAGAATTAAAGTATTTTTTAAAAAGTGAGATGTACAAAAACGCATTCATCAAAAAATGTCATATCAATGCTTAAAAAAATAATGGGTGTCATTTTGGACTGACTCTAATTATTTTCCTTGGATACACCCTAGTATGTAGGTAAAAAAAAATTACATTGAGTCAATGAATTTGCATATTGGGTAAGGTAATGTCAATCAATCTATCCTTATTTTCAAGATGGAATAAATAAAGACCTTTAATGAACCTCATTAAAAATACTTCTTAACGTTAAGAGGGGAAATATATAATCACCTCAAAATCTAACACTTTTAAAAAAAGTTACTTAAAATGTATAAAAATGTTATTATTATACTGGAAGTGTCATTATTTTTTTTATTTTTATAAAGTTTTATTTGTAAATAGAATTACATTGAAATTTATCTACGTAAACATCAACATAATTCATTTTGGTCTCACTTTCTTTAAGATCTAAATCAGAAATATCAAATAAGTTGTCCATATTTGGATTTTAAGCCATCATTTTGTGAATCCCGACTATAAAATTGCAGCAACATAATATGCTAAAAGCTAATGAAACTAAGATTTTACACTTCTTACATTTTTAATTGGTAATTTTTCAATTTTCTATAAGGTGTACTATATAACTCAAAATTGGGCTTACGTAAAATATTGGATTTTAAAATATGATCAGTCTTAAATGAAACATGTATTTTTGTATTAACAATTTGTCTTTCTTATATATTTACTATTAGCAATTATTTAAATTTTCTTTAAAAATAATGTACCTTATACCTACATGCGAATGTATTAGAGATTGATGAAATCATTGCATTTGCATCTGCAAATATCTTAAGTTTGAAATTCATCGCTTAACTTTGACTCTACATATCTATAGTTTATATCTATTAAGTGAGACTTAATTTTTAAATTTCTAACGTTTATTGTGAAAAAAATGGTGACAAATTTAATTTTCAAAATAACAGTTATAGCTAACGACACATTTTTCCCATCTCTGAGGTAATTTGTGGATGCCATACCAAAAAAAATTGGCCGTCTTTGGCTGCAAACCAATCATCAAGCCATTTTTTAGGTTCTACATGAAAATTAAGGTACTGTTCTTTTAATGTGTGACCCATCAATTTGAATAAGTGATCATCTGATGACGCCAAATCTGGTGAGTAAGCCGCATGCTCCAATAGTTCCCAATCTTACGTCTTCACCAATTCCTGGATAGCTCTTGTTCGATGTGGCGGTGTATTGTCATTAAGAAAAATTACCTGGTGACGCCGATCGGAATATTCTGGGCGTTTTTGGCGTATAGCACTCTTCAAATCGACCAATTGTCTATGGCAGCGTACACCGTCAACTGTTTCACTGGGTTTTAAATACTCATACCAAATCATACCACACTGATTTCAGAAAGCACACAGCATTGCCTTGCGGCATTTCTCCACGCTAAAATCACCACTTCAGAATTTTTCAAACCACCTGAAGCACTATGCTTTGCATAGAACTTGTACACCGTAAGTATCTTCAAACATTTGATGTGCTTCAGATGAGTTTTTCTTCAAAACATAACAGAAAATCAACAAAGTCCACAAATCATAGTTTGAACGCACGAAATTCGACATTTTTAAGAAGGAACAAAAATACTCCTGGCAACATAGCCTTATAGCTGAAAGTCTCATTACATAGACCTAATAAGTTAAATCTTTTATTTTATTTTAGCTATTAAATAAATAAATAAAAGCTGTAAAGGCACACAATGATTTTAAAAAAAGTATAAATAAGTTTAAAATGGATTAAATACAAATTTATACAAGTTTTTATTAATAGAAAGTTAATATTTAATAGTTCATAGTGTGTATGAGAACAGAGATATATACATTATTACTACTCTACTAGTGATTACTATCAATTTGTTACTAAGTATTTATGAAACGAGTTTTGGTCACCCAATTTTCCAAATTAAATGACTCTAAATACTTTCTCCTTTTGATCTAACTAAAATATTTGAATTTTCTTGATGAAACTGACGTAACTGCTCCTTGGAAACGGTTCTCTTGAGTTAAAAACTATTTTGGCTAAGATTTTTTTCCCTTTCCAGTACATAATTTAGAGTAAAAACCTTTTAATTACATGTATTATTAAAAATCTCCCCCTCCACAAACTCTAGTTTCCTCCAAATGGTCTGTCATACTTACCGATTTATTTGGCTCCTGATTCATGGTATTTTTTCCATATTCTTGAGCCAAAATCTATCTTCCTTTCTACTCCTAAATTTTTTACCTGGCTTTCAATCAAAGCCGTCACCAAGCAATACATGTTGTATATGATAGTTCTGAGCGTAATATAACGATTATATTTCAATAAAAAAAATCGAAAGCAGATTGTTACGTAAGTGGCTGAGTATGACAGACATAAAACTCTGTACTTTTTGTAAAGAAATTAAAAAGTTGTCAATAATTGGTAATTATTGATGAAGAAATTTTCTAAATATATATATATATATATATATATATATTTAGCAGTTCCGTGATGTGATTCTCAAAATTGATTTTGGACTCAGGATCAATTAATGAAGGTCTGGATTTTGTCCTGTCTCCTTCCCTTTATAGTTTTTGCCTCGGTTTCCACAGTAACAAAATTAAAAATTTACTTTTCTTAAAAATAATAATATCAATTTATTTTGGTCTTGATCATCCCTCAAAGTTTTGGTTTTGCCTTGGTCTGCATCTCTCAAAGTGTTGCTATTGTTTTATTCTTGATCCTTTAAAGTCGTATTAGCACAGTTTTGATTACTCAAAGATTAGGTCTTGTCTTGGTTTGAGGTGAAGTGGTCTTGACCACAACACTACCTATAATATCATGTCCTTTTTACGAGGATTTTGTATTATTTACAATCAAACATAGTCTGTAATACGGCACTAAGGAGAAACAAAATAATTCAACTTGGAGGCTTGCTTGGCCATATAAAATACATATCAAAATAATTCAATGAAATGTGGGTCAAATGATGCTCCCTAAGATCGTCCGGATTGAAGTAGTGAATGTATGTATATAGAAAAGGAAACGTTAAATAGACCTATGAGGCAACAGACTTCTAACATGCCTATTTTTATCAATTATAACTAATCAATGAAGTGAAATAAGCTAGTATCGTCTTAGATCATGTTCCCACTAGAAATATTTTTGAATGAAATTCCTCATCTACAGTTGACTTCTAAAAAATGGTGGGTTTTTTTTTGTTTTTTTCTTTTTGAAAATGTTCAAATTTAGGTTTTTTAATATTTTTTTTGTATTTGTTAGTATGAGTCAAAAACTTTGGATTACTCTTAAATGAGTTTTAAACTCCTCCTAACATTATCATTATTAAATTTTAAAAATGATTGATTGGCATTTTTTTGTATACTTAAGTAACTTTCTATAGGTAATAAGGAAACTTCAATAGAATCCACTGAATATAATATTTTTCAAAAATTATTTAATGCAATTTCGAATGTATATCTATCTATCATTACTTTACATTCATATATATGTATTTATGAATGAATATAGAGTACATAGGCATATTATTATACATTTGATCAATTTTATTTTAAATGAATTATTGAATGGGAAAAATATGTTTGTACTACATAATCTGTAGAAAGCATCTCTACAGACATTTATTTAATGAAATAAAAAACAGAGTTTATTTAATGAAATAATTCTAAAGTTTTATTATATTCTTTATTTTCTTTTTTAATAAAAAAAGTTACACAAATAAATGATTGTCAAATTGTGAGGAAATTGAATAAAAATCGAGTAGGTTTTTTATGTTTAGGTGAGAGTGTAGTTCAACACGGTTTTTTTGGGGTTTATTGCGGGCAGAAGGGAAGAAAGGATATTCAGTTTTTCTAGATTTAGATAACTGGAATTAATGAACCAAATTATTATCTACATTCTTTAACTTTTTTTAGCATATTTAAAAATATATGGTTGTGGCTTGGAATGACATAACTGTGTCCATTCAAAACTTATAGTGTTTATGAACATGCTAACACCAGGGATTTTCATAATTCTTGTAATATTCATGAATAAATAAATACTTTTTTTAAAAAATCTTGAAGGCTTAGAAGATCAAATAGAAATTTATTTGTAGCCAGAATTTGAAATGCTATTGAAAAGCTCAAAAAGGAGGAAATTGCACAAGAAACCTTTTAAATACATGACTCACATGAAAACGTGAGGACTTTTGGTTATTTTTTTAGACTTCTCATAAGTATATTTTTATGAGGGGATAGGGTGCATTATTATCAATAATAAAAAAAAACATTAAGTGCTACCATTGTTTATATACTTTTGAATTTTGTCATAGTTCTCAGTCTTGACTTTATGTATGTACAAACTTACTCCCATTAGAATAATTGTATATGATTTTATGGAAAAGCCTTTTTCTTTTTTCCTTTTGAAAAGACAAACAATGCCCTTTAAATAATTATGAAGCAATAGCTTTCCAATTTTCTAACTTATGAAACTCATACTTTAAAAGATTTTTATCAAGCCCTTAAGTAAACCCTGATATACTCAATCCCATGTTTTAGTGATATGTTATGAAAAACTATTTCATTTGTGATCTTTACAACCTTCTTTGTTTTCGTTATGTAAAGTTAAAGATATTTCTTATTTGGATGACGGATCTATTTTTTTTATTCCCGGTTGAAAACCCTTAGAGAAACATATTGCTTATTTTTTTTAAAAGAAGTTAAAATTGTCATTAAATGTTAAATTAATAAAAAAAAACAAATAAATAAACATGGAAGCATGTTAATGAAACACATACATACTCATTATAAATGCATCAACTAATGCATAGGCAATTAAGATATAAATAGAGGAAAATGATACACAGTGCAGAAAGTATATATACATATACATACATGTTATTTTATATTTGAGTTGAGAAACTATAACACAGTGAAATTAGCTTGAAGGAGTCTTGTGAAAAATGCTGATATATATTTCATAATTAATTTGTTATTCAATGCTAAAGTGCTCGTTACTAGGCTGAAACTTCTTATGCTCTCTTATGTGTTACTTTAAAAAAAAGGCATATACATAGAGGATACTCACATGAATCCATTAATAATTTCTTTGGAAGCAAAAAACATTTATTCCTTTATTCCATTTTAGGTATACATATATCTATTATATTAGTGGATTTTTACATATATCTTGTTCATGTTCTTAGCAAATCATGAAGTGCGCAAAAACACTTTAAAAGAGAGGGATTTTGCACTTATTTTTATTTTTCACAAAAAATATAATTTAAGTAAACTTCTTTTATATATTTGTGGTTCATCAATTTAAAAGCAAGTTACATAGATGATTTTTCTCACAAAAATGTGTCTGGACTATATTTGTATTCTTCAACTAATTAATTATATGTTGATAAATAATTACACAGGTCAACAAATTTGAAATGTCAAAAATCCTAAAGGGTATAAGTATAATAATTTATAAATTTATTCAGTTTTGCATTCTTATTTTAAATCTGCAATTGTAACAACTGCAATAGAGTGAAGTAGTATAACACAGAAGGATTTCAGCTGATTTCGTAATCCTTTTGCGCCCTTCTACTTAAGTAGCTCTACCGTGAGTTTTGATTTTTAGCGAATTTTTGCTCAAAGCTTAATGAAAATTTATGCATTTACATCGACGATTATTTCTTAGTTAAGGATTCTGATCTGGCACTTGACATCTCGTTTGAAAGCTGTGGGTCTCAGCTTTTTAATGCATTTTTTATTAATCCGTTTTATGTAATATTCAAGAAGATATTTAAATACAAAAGATTTAGCTGACTTTTGGGCCTATTCCCGTTGCCTATGCCCTCCAGGAGTCTCTTTAGGTCAAAACAAAGACTGGAAATGAAATTTGCATTAAATTCGTTTGAGAATCATTATTTTTTAATACACAAAATGAGTATTCTTTTAGGCTTAAATTGAAGTTGAAGTTGGAAAATGAGTCAAATAAGCTCAAAAGTAGGGTCCGATTTCTCGAAAACCGTCGGACTCTTGAAAAAAAAAATTACACATTTGAAATCAGCTGCAAAATTGAATAACTTAAATTATACTTATACTACTTAGTATTTTTGACATTTGAAATTTGTTGACCTGTGTTATTGCGCTTATACATAAATCGTCTGATCATAATTGAAAAAAAAAATATTTTGATGATAAATTATATTTGAATGGTGATATTGGAGTCAAATACAGTCTTATAAATTAAATGATATCATATATACAAAGTCCATAAGTGAGCGTCTTTGCAGTATTGGTGTGTTTGTACATATTTATAAAGTATAGAAATTTCTCATCATGTAATGACTTTTCTTCACGATTTATTTTGCGTTGACGTACAATCATTTTCTGTATTTTTTTTGCCCATTAATGCTCATGTTTTCAACCTGGGGCAGTTTTTGGCTCTTAAACAGCATAGCATGAAAATTGTGTTCTATTTGAAGATCAACTTCGAGGATGGGAGGAAAAAGTCACTTATTGCTCTTTTCCTTTTTGTTCTTAATATTTTACTAGGTTGCTAATTATTTCCATAGGACTTGAGTAGCTATGCTTTCAATTTGGGGCATTACAACCCTATGTAAACGTTTCAAATCATGACTTACGATTGAAACTCTTCACCCAATATATTGTATTAAAAATTGCTATGACAAACGTTGAAATGGAGATTGCTCAACTTAGAATACAGATACATCAAGTTTCTCATTAAATCTTTACTTTATGTTAGCCAAATCAATCTTCATATAGGAATATGTACGTATATTAAGAATATGCTAATATCAATTGAATTTTATAGCAATTTAACAATTAGCGATCAATTAGTTATTCAAATACCTAAATGTTTTGATATGGGATAAAATTAATTATTAAGACATGTTGTTCTAAAATATACGTACATAGAAAGATTGAAAACCCCTGCTTCACAAAATAAAAATATTTCAATCGGAAATCTTTGTGGGCCACAAAAAGAAGGGGTTAAAAAAATTTCAAAACTTTCAAAATTACTTGGCCTGTGATATCTTGGGTTTTTTCTTCCTCTTCTTGTTTCCATGATACTCCCATAGAGGATCATTTAATAAACAATTATGTAATTTAGAACCTTATATTTCTTTGTCTCAGCAAATTTATAGACAAAAAGTAATATTTTCAATTATTTTTCCTTAATTTTATATTTATTTAATAAATCATTGTCTGAGGAGTAAATTCATTTTTATACACTCAATAATGTACCAGACCTATTTTGATTTCTTTTGAAGATGAAGATTAGAAATTAGATATAAGAGTTCGAATAATATACATATACATTCAAAGAGTAGAATCCTTAAATATTTTTTAATAAATGTACGTGATTCATATGAAATAGCTTAAATACAAACCTAGTCTACAATTGCAATATTTTGTAACAGTAAATTTCTTTCTTGAATATGGTTTTTTCATATCAGTCCATATTAATATTTATTTTTTAATTTCTTTAAAATATATATATTTGTGCAAAATGAGTATGGATTTTATTACCTTGATTGTATTCGTAGACTAAGCAACAGATAACTTAAAGAGAAGTACTTTAATAGTTGAAGGAATCTTAATCATACACTTGTTTATCGATATACTATTTTTATAATTAAATTTTATAAAGAGTTAATAGACAATTCCAAGAGGGAAAAATAATATCACAATGTCTTCAAAGTAACAAAATAAAATGATACACTCGATAGAATCAATTAATATAATCGTAAAAAATATCTTGAGAAATGAAAGTGGGAAAAATTAATGACCCTTATTTTTTTTTGTTTTTGCAGGGTTTTTTTGAAATTAAGATGAGAATTAAACGTTTTATTGCTTTGTCTCCTTGCTTCTAATTGGTCCTAAGCTTGTGAAAAGGAGAACTTTTCCTTCATTTTTATCTATATTTGAAATTTATTGTACCACACAATAGTACAAGTCATTAGAACGACGTTTTCTTAAATTATCAAAGCTCATCATGAAGATAGATAGAGTCAAATAGAAGGACAAGGAGCCAAAAAAAAAGCTAAATTCACTAGGTTTTATATTTTTATGTGTACATACATACCTTTGAATAAATCGCTGTTGAAGTAAATTGTTAGTTTAACTTTATTTGTCATATTTTTTATATCAAAGAACACTGGAATGTCCTGGTTTTTTTTCTCGGTAAAATCTTATTGTTACATAGGTTTTAATTTACCCCAAAAAAAAAATAATTTTTTTAAAAATATAAGGGGTCTTAAAAGGGTTCAACTCAAACTGTTTTACTATTACTTAGAATCAAATAAAAATGAATGAAAAATATAAAAAAAAAAACAGTTGAAAAAATTATATTTTCCATGATTTGAAAAAATCCTAATTTTGAATGCTTCAAAACGAATATGATACGAAACGTCTAAATAGGGTCAGTTGTTTACCAAAAAAATCCAATTCACAAGAAATATGAAAACATAGATGAAACAAGAGAAGCATACAGTTGAATGTTTGTAGAAGATGATGCTATAAATTCCTATAGAAAATTAGAATTACTCTATTTATTTTCAACATATTGAAATTCTGAGGAAAAAATACCCTTAAAAAATGTCTTTTCAGCCTTTGATTTTCAATTTTTTTTGAAATAATTGACTCATAACACTTATAGTTTATTTCTGATTTTTTTTTAGATTAAGGAAGACCTAAGCAACAATAAGACTACAATATTTAAACTATGTTAAACTAAAAATAGTACAATCATGTACAAAATATCATGGCAAAACTTGCATGGAGAATCAAAAGTTATACATTTCGCATTTTCTTAATTCTTTTTAAATACGTAGAATTTTGTACAATCAAAAACAAAATAATTATTCCAAAAATGGGATAATTTAAGAGACACTGTCTCTAGTATTTAATTATGGACATATTTCTTGAAAAAATAAAGTATGCAAAAAGATATTAGACTTTAAATGTCTCAAGAGAAAGTCATTAGTACTCAGTATAAAAGGATATTTTTACTCTAAATTTACTTCAACTATTAATTATAAGACAAGTACAATATGTACCTTACCAGGTTTTAAATTTTATACAAGACACATAGTCAGGTCTTTTGAATAAAAATCCGAAAGTGGTCCCATGTTGGAGGTAAAATTATTAATATTGTAAACAAATAAACAAATTTCTAAAAAATCTGACAAACTTCTTATTTATAAAATTTCAAAGTTTAAGCCTGCTAAAATGATGAGGTCTTGTAGAAAAAATATATACATCACGGTGTAATTAGCTCTTGTTTAGCATTAAATAATATTTGTGAAAAATTAAATAGTTAAATACCGAGGATTTTTAGGCCCTTTTTCTTCTTTTTACCTTTTTGGAAGAAAGGTTGAGAGAGTCAATAGGGTTCACGCTGTCATGGAGGTTAATTTTAAAAATAATAAGAAATCAAATATGCAGAATGTTTTTTTAGTTTTTTTGCTGTTTTATTTCGAATCCTTGATTTATATAAGAAAGAATATAGAAAGTCAGAAAACTTACATCTACCTTTTGAGCCTCTGAAATTTCCATGTAATTATATGGAGATCAAATACATTCTTTTCACATCATCATGAAAGTAAGTTAAAAACACAATAATAATAATCATTAGAATCAAGAGCCAAAAATAATTTTGAAGAACTCTGTACAAAGCCTTTGCCAACATATTTATAATTAATGCTTTTTTAAAAAAGAAATGAATACTGAAAATGCACAAAAATCATTTGAAGCATTCTTTTTGGTATTCATACCAACTGTGTGTAGTTAAGTAGAAGAGAAAGTAGGTACTTGACAAGAAATTCAGTTTTTGGCATATTACATAGCATGTGGAAGGGATATTGAGAAATATTGTATATGTACATACATTTGCAAATTTTAAAGCCATATTTTTGACACCGCGTTTCACACCATAGTTAATGGTATTTTAGCTGTTGTATTTATGTAGTATCAACTTTATTATTAACAATCTTATATTTGAATTTATTCGATCTTAGGGGCATGTTGGCATTGTGGTAAATATCGATGATGAAAAAATAATAGTGTGTAATTGTATGATTAAAGCAAAATTTAATCAAACCAATTATGTATATTTAAGAAAATAAAATAAACATTCATAAATGGGTAAAAAAGTAATTAAATTGTATAATTTAATATTTTTAAATTAGAAGAACAAAATATTTATTTTCTTTTTATGATCAATTTGGTAGTTTCCTAAAAAAAAGTGGCCTAAGTTTTAATTAACTTTGAAGATACAAAGTTACTCATAACGAAAACTTTTTAAATTGCTAAAAATCAATAATGTTTATTTGTGTAACTATCAGGTACGAGGGAAAAAATTAACACACTTTGACTTTTTCAAACATAGATATAGTACGTACTCAAACCAGGAAAAATATATATTGTGTAATTACATTTAAAAAATATAAATCTCGGCTCTGATGATAGATTCCAGTCTCTTTCAAACGACTTATCGGATGGTCTTTCTATAGACTCTAAACGAGGAAGTCAACTCCTGGTCAATTGAAATCATTCAAGTCTAGGCGCTCAGAGTGTGGTAGGTCTTACCCTACACGACGGCCAAAGGCAAGGTCTGAGGGGTTCAGATCTGAGCTGTGAATTTGAGCTGATTTGTCTAACTCAAAACTTAATCCTGTTAAGCACATAATAATATATCTACAGTTAAATAAAACATAGGGGATAATTGTCTAACTACAATTAATTTCACGCCTTATTTTTTTCTCTTTTAGGAAGTAAGATTAGTAAATAAAAATATTATTACTATTTGTGTATGTTAATTCATTCATTATAAAGTATATATGTAGACACGTTAATTTTAGTCTAAAAAGTCAAAATGCCAGGTCATTCATTATATTTTCTTTTCCTATTGGTATCTTCTTATTCAATTAGGTATTACTTTTCCTTTCTGTTTAAATTAAAAGTTTTTTTAACAGCAGTTGACTAATATCTAATACATTTTACAGCAGGAATCTCAAACTCAATTCCCCTGGTGACCTCTGGAGACAGAGCCTGGGTGAGGCTGAGCCGCATCAGGATTTCCATAAGAAAAGCGCTGATAAAACATTCCAATATTCTCAAATACCTTTATTTTTAACACAAAATAATGAATTAAATAAACAAATGAAAATGATCATACAGCCGAAACAGGGGACTGAAGAAACCACAGATTAAATTACTAACTGGCTAATTAGAGAAATTAATTATTCTTATTCAGTTTTAAATAATGTCTGTATCAATAGTTATTTAACCTAAACCTTTCTGAACATGAATATTCTGAATAAGGCTTATCTTGCCTACTTCTTGCTGCTAAAGACCTGGCAGCACTCCTTCTCACAAGCTGTGAAGTGTCATCCATATCAATTTTGTGGGCCGCACTAACATTAATATTTTCTATAAAAACGGGCCGCAAATTATCGTCCCGGGGGGCTCTGTTTTACAGAGAATAAAAAAATAATTACGATCGGACATGATGATTGACTTTCCTAAAATACGACTAAACATATATGTATGTATATCTACAGTACAAATCTGTCACTAAATGAAAATGACACACAAACAAAAAAGGGACTTAAAATCAATGCCACTAACAATAAATATATCATCTTAATTAAACAAATAGGAAAAGTTATAAACTATATTTTTATACATAACTTAAAATAAAATCCCAAAAATATAATTTATAATTTGCTCCGGTTAAACATCTGCTACATCATATAGCTAATATATATATATATGTAAATATATAGATGTATAATTAATTAAATATCAAGATATATATACCATATACAAACATAGATATTTACTATATGTATACTCTATTAAACCATTATATATATATATGACGATTCATTATTTAATTAACCGTATCCAAAGTGAATTTTGACAATAGAGAATACTATTTATTATTTTTTAACTCAGCCATCTATGTAAAAAAGAAAAATTAGCATTAAATGTCTGGAAAAAAAAAGTTCTTCATGCATTTATATTGATTTAAAAATCTGTTGAATTACTGCTCACTTTATTGCTCCTTTAAAATTATATATTTATTGAATTGAAATAAATGATTTTGAATCTATTAACTTTATTGAAGAATATCTTTGAAGACTATTATAACAATAACATTCAAATTTGCCTCAAAGGCAGTCAGTTACAACATTTGATGGATCATATACAAAAGTAATTTCTGAAAAAACTACTCATAAACATAACTTTTATATAGATTCAACCGACAGCAAACAAATGTGGGTAACATTTTGATTTGTATAAATCAAACAATTTTTGAGTAGCTGATACAAAATCAAAGAGTGTTGCAACTGATTTTACTCTCCTTTACTTTTATTATATATATATGTGTATAAATTTTAACATTTTTATTGCAGATTTTAATTTAAATAGCTATTCGCAAATATTCGTAGATATATTTATGAAAAATAAAACACACAAAAAAATTATTAATATATGTATGTTTTGATCAAGCTTTTTGTAAGAAAGAAAAAAAACGGGGCCCTTTCATAGTTTTATTTCCATAATGTACTTTTGAAATACTAAATATATATATATATAGATATATATTATACAATATAAAATAAAATAAAAAGGAAACTGAACTTTTTGTACGTAAGTAGGTAATATGAACAAAAATTAAATTTAAATCTCTTGGATTTAGCTTAAAATAGTTTGAAATGGAGAAATTTCAATTGTAATAATAATTAATTATTTTTTGTTTTCGTAAAAATTACAATAGTGAACAAAAATAGGTTTTTTAAGTTCCATATATGTATACTTATGTAATATTATTAACACATGAATTGCGCTGATTAAAAATTTGTAATTAATTTTTGAAGTTGTATAGAATTCTTGTCAAATATTATTTTATCCTTCAGAAATAAAGACAAATCTTTATGAATATTTATATGTTGTATATATTAAATTATAATTTTTTTCGTTAGTTTTATTCCCTAATTTATTTATTTTAATTTATCAATACAGGGTACATTTATTTTTTTCTCTTTTATTTATGTACCCTTTCTTTATGTTTCTCAAAATACATTGATAAGAAAATTAGTAGAAATACTTTTTAAAGATTATTTGCTCAACTAAAAAAAGCTTTAAATAAAAAAACATTACATCCCCATGTATTTGGATGATAATTCAATAAGAAGTTGAAATTTTCAAAAATTAAAAGTAAGTAGTACATTTTTTATTGTAAAAAAATTCAATTTTTCAATAGGTATAAAATAAAATATAAATATATATATATATATATATATTTATATAAGTTTACATTGAAAAATTAAGGTCTCAAAATCAAAACTTTGGGAGTTTTGGCTTTTAGGAATGAAGGTTATACTGTTCTTAAGCTGTATATGTAGTCTGTAATTAACATTAAATAACATAATTACTGTCAAAAAACGACACCATGACCGTTTTATTTATAATGCATGTATTCAAAAAATCAATGTGGACTTGTTTCAGCTTGATTTTTGTTGTTTGTGTTGTTGGGGAAGCAATGACACAAGGTTTTTATTCGTTTATAACTAATAAGGGCTTCATTTAAAGTATACTTAATAAAAAATTTCATTATCAAAGAATATTTGTTTCAACATAGAAAGTCCAATTTAGGAGTTTCATTGATTTGATTTCTACATTTTGAAGGGGAAAAACCACTCGATGTTGTTAAGTGTTGGAATTAGAAATCAATTGTAATTTCTTTCAGATTTTTTTGGGTAAACTTATGCATTTTCTTTAATATCTACAAACGTATATATGACGTTACCTAATTACATAATCTATGAGGGAAGTGAAAATCCTCCCTACCTAATTTTTGCTTATTTCGTATAAACTTATGAACATATTTCCTTCTCCAGCACTTTCAAAGTATGTATTTCCCATAATTTAAATGAATATCTTAGGATCTATGTATGCTTTTGGGGATATAAGTGGGTGCAAATAAGTCATCATAAGAAATAACGTTTTTGGGAGACAATAATTTATTAGTTGTATATAAAATATCCATTCATTCATTTCAGAATTTTATTAGATAATAAAAAAAGTATGACAGATATATATTGTTGAAATTATTCTAATAAAGGAATACTATTTATATTACATAGAGGGTGCATTGAACAAAAATATATATCCATCAAAATCATCAAAATTTTATAATCGAAAAAATGTAATCATTCTGTTCAAAAAATAAAACATGATTACTTTTTTGTCTTTAGATTTTTGTATAGCTTTTATGGAAAAATAATTATGAAGTGTGGCTTAAGTTTCAAATGCATTTCTACCAACAAGAATGGTTAAGAATATTTGTATGAATATGTTCCTAAATATTTTTTGGCTACACATATACTGATATACTCTATAAGGTAAATTCACCATTACACCCTGTAATAATATATAAATTCATAGGTATAAAAAGTAGAAATTGCTAAAAAGGAGGTAATTTACGTAATTTTTGTATAATATATTATAAATATTCTACAAAGCCCCTAAGAAGAGATTTTGTCTGCTCTTGAATGAAGGAATAAAAACCACTTTAAGTCCAAAGGAGTACGTAAAAATCATGAAGTCATTGAAAAAGTTTTATGATATTGATGGATACAAAAATGTAACTTTTTTTTAAATATCTAAAAGTTTGTCATAAGACTTTTGATTTCTGCTAAAACTAAATGTCATAGGGATAAACTTATGTTAAGGCATTTCTTGCTAATTTATTTGTAGAATAGACATTAAGGAAAAAAAAGAAAGAAAAATGTCTTGAATGCGAAAAATATGCATTTTGTTCCAATTCCATTAATATAACGAAAGGTGACTTTTTATATAAATTGACTTTATGGATATTTAAGAACGATTCTATGGAAGTTACGACTCATTATCATTCAGGATGATTTTCACAAATGTGTCAAGTCAACGAGAAACCAAGTTTATTTGAAATACTTCAAAAATGAGTTAGAACTGCACTCATATTCTTGAAGACATTCTCTTTCGTTTGTATTAATAGGTTATTTCGATTAATTTAATAATGACTCCAATAATTGTAACTTAATTATAGGAAAAAAATACCGGCCACAATCAAGAATACAAAACATCTGGTATTTCTGACTGTGTAGTTACAATTACTATGATTCATGGTGAGCATATGATAGTGGATTAAGTTGGTTTTCAATAGTTCTTAAACGGATGAACTCAGGGGCGTACTGGGGCGAAAATTTCTACCGGGCAAAGAGTAAATATCTTGTACGATAAAGGCGCATTATGCTAAATCGAAGGGGCGCCTAGTAAAGATTTCAGAGGGGCGCACCGGTCATTGACCGGTTGACCGCCGGGCCAGTACGCCCCTGGATGAACTGGTTTTAGCCAAATGCAACTAAATAAATCTCAGGCGCTACAAAAAAGATGGACGTACTTCAAGGACCATATCGTCTCCATGTACAGTCGTAACATTTATCCGATTGCTCTATTGGATAGACAGCAATCCTTGGTTTTTCGATTAAAAGCGACATTTTAGCAAAAATCGTGTGCAATAGATCTTAAAATGACTTCGAAAGATTTGGCCGTTATATTTATGAATGAAAGAAACTCAAAAGCGGATTTTCTCCAGTTCAATATTTGAAAACAAACTTGCTTTCTTGTTGACTTGACACAAATATACTTCAAATCAATAGCTTATTAATAAACTAATTCATTCCTATAAACATGAATAACACTGATCAACAAAATTTCGATTTTTTTATCACGGATTGGAATACAGTGTTCATGTTTTTCTTTATGCTCAAAAAAAATAAAAAATAAAAAATTTAACTCAATAAGTTTATTTTAGTGACCACATGGTTATTTTTACTAAATTGTAATTCACGTCTGATGACATTAATTCAAACTGTATGACAACGAAGCAAGTTGCTTTAAAAAAAGTATTAAAACTTATTGTAGATAAATATCTCGAAATTTTATATAAAGTATTTGAGAAAATTCACATTAAATAAAATTAAGAAAAAATGATTAATCTCTTTAAATCTTAATATCTTTTTGATGTTGAAGCTTAAAATAAATAATTTGTTGTAAATGAAAGTAAAAGATCTGAAATAAATTAATGAAAAACAAATTCAAAAATCAACTATTTGAAAAAATATAAAAACTATGAATTATGTTGAGGTTTTGGGATATGTATTGAACGAATTCCTTGATATTCTATAGAGACATATATTTAATCAAAAAGTTTTAATTCAACAATTTTAGTGTTATTTTTTTTATCTATTTTACAAAATATATGTTATATTTATATCGTTATTTGTATAATATTAGATGTATAATTTAATTTGACATTAAAATACTATGTTTATAAATTATTGACTCCCTTGAATGTTGAGTTAATGTATATTCCTTCATATCATAAAAGAATTGAAGATACATTATATTATATCATTAAAATTAATTAAAATTAATTTTAAAGTGTGGTTCGCATTACATTAATTTAATAGAAAAAAAGTACAACTCGAGCCTCCTTCAGTCACCCTCATCCATATTCAAATTTAATTACACAGAAAAAGATAAATGATTTTTCAATACAATATTACCCTGAACAGTACAGGTAATTGGCTTCATGGAGTCACCAAAAAGTTTAAATCCTGAATGTTGAAGACTTTGTATGAGTAGAGATGAAGTCCTGTAGATCGATTTTGATCTCAAGAATAAATTCTAAAGACCGTGATTTGTCTGTACGCCTCAGAGTCTTATCCGGCCTTATTTTGACCTTTTGTTCAAGATCTAGGGTAAAGATATTACTTTCTTTCAATGTCTCAAATTCTTCATTTTTGTTTTATCTCTCGAGTGAGTTGATCTTGGCCACAACATAATCAAATGCATTTTATTCTTTTCGAATATAACATGCATAAATGCTGGATTTTATTTAGAGCTCGACTGATTAACTTTCATAAAAAAGGTCATAAAATTTTATAAAATTATTACATTTTGTTATTAATTGAATACGTGCTTCTTCTGTGTTTGTGCTCTATGTCATGAAGTTAAGAAATAGACTGAGAAACAAATTATAATTCTATTACTAAAGGGGTACTTACAAAGTGAAGAGTATAGATTATTAGATAGGGTAGGATCAGTCTTTAATATAGGATTTAATACCAGTTTCCGTCACACATCCCTTTCCATCAAGTCTCTCTTATTGTTCCTTGAAAAGGGTTTCAAATTTTACAGCTTCCTACACAAAACATCATTTACTTGAGTATTTTATTAAAGTACTTCAATTTACGAATTAAGTTCGTTTAGTAAGGTATCTTTATTGCATGAGTTTTGTTGCTAGGGTGCTTATAAGTTGAGGTAAACTGATGATGACGTCACGGGTCGATTGATATATTGACGTCATTTAATTAAAAATATATTTTTGTGTCCAACTCATCAAAAAACTTTGGAACTGAATCATTCCAACTATAAAATATTTTATATAAATTGTTATAACCATTTTTTTGTTAAATCTTCACAATTTTCAGTATGTACATATATCCCTTATGTCTAGAATAACTTTTTTCCTCCAAGATAATAGTTAAACCAAGAAGGCCAAATGATTTACATGACTGTGAATAAAGTAGAATAAATTAGTTAATATTACTTATTTGATTTACCAGTAATTTGTGTAAATATATTCTAAGCATTGGATAAAATTGAATATGTAAATTGAACATATGAATGCGAATTAATACGTATAGAAATGAATCGCATAATATTTACATACAGATGTAAATTTCCCTCATCGTTCTTATTTATTTATTTATATAAAGTACTAATTGAGCATATGTCTGTTTGTATGAAAGTGGACACAAAATAAAATGTACATACATACAATTTGCATTTATATCATGGGGCGGAGTAAAAAGTTGCACTACAAAGTTGGTATATTCAAACGTAGAGATGCAATTTTTTGTAGTCTTATGATTAAAAAAGGAACAAAATTTGGTATTTTTGGTTCATTTTAAAAGTTATGTTCATCGTCGAGAAGAATGCATCTCCCTTTCAAAGAGGAATAAAAGAATTTCCCCGTACATTTATTGTAGATTTTGCTTAGAGAAAATAATAAAATTATAAAATTTTCCCTACACCTAGTTTTGGGGCAGTAATACTAATGATACATTTTGTCCCCAAAAATCAAATAACAGACTGCTGATATTAACAAGGGTACCTAAAATCTAACTCCTGCCTTCTCCTTGCACTCATCAAAAGTCGCATCTTTATTCATACCTAAATTTATGTTTACAATATGATTCGAATATCCAAAATGCCGAGTAGGTTTGCATATTTGTTAAATAGTTCCTTCGAATTCCTTTGAAATTATTGTAATCAGCTTCTCCTAAAGGGGGAATTTGATTATATCTACTGGGAAATAATCAGAGTTGTTGAAAAGGAGGAATTTCAGTCGTGTTAGAAAATTATATTACGGTAAGAAATATGTGAGAGGAGTTTGTATTAAAGAAATACACATATTTTGCAAGTTACCAACTGAGAAGATTCTGGAGTGGTCACCACTCGCCAGGAGTCCCTATATCAACTTTTTTGCAGTTCTGTTTCGTATCAAACTCTTTCAAGTTTTGGTTTTGTTGTCAGGGCCAATGATTAAAGTTTTTTTGACTGAGTCTTTCAGTTCGACTATGTCTTGATCCCACAAAATTTTAGTCAGTAACTTAGTACTTTTTTTTGTTGATTTTATGACATTTGTTGTCAGCTTAACTTAATATTTATGAGTCATTTTAGACTTTAGTCGTTTTTTGTAAAATCAGTCAACTTATATTGAATGGGCACATACATGAGAACATTTAATTTTCCCATGGAAACTATCAAAAGAAAGTTGAGGGTCAACGTCATTAAGTTTTCAAATTGGAATTAAAAGGATTCCAAATAAGAAAATAACCTTTTTTTTTAGTATTTGAAATAATGATATTGCCATGTTCAAAGTAAAAAATCTGTCATAGTGTTACGGGGGGGAAACCAGCCAAATCAATAAAATACAATTAAAAGTTAGGGAAAGTGCGATTATGCATGAACTTTTAAGAAATATATATTTTTTAATTCATTAATAATGGTATAACTACAACAGATTTATAACAACATAAATCATATTTCGTAACCTAGTATTCTAAGGTATCTTGTGGGATTCTACGATAGGTTAAGAGATGTAGTACTAATATCAATTTACTAATATTAATGCTATTAATTTTATTTAGGCACATCAATAAATAGATATAGAGACTATAATTTCCATCACTGATCAGAGTCAACTCTTTCTTTTACCAGGAGTCCCATGTTGTCACGGTCAGTTTCAATTTTTTTTTATCTTAAATATTCTTCTAAGATTCCCCCGGTACTTGCAATCAAAGTTTCAGACTGCTCACTCCCCTGTACAGAAAATATACAAGGTATTAAAGACTCGCTTATTTTGCATATGCAGGTTCTACACACAGGATACAGGAATGTCATTGTCGCTTAATTAATAATTAGTATTGATGCTTACAATGTCTAAAATTGCAGTAATGCAGATACAAATATTTTTAACATGAAAATGGTACGTAGATGTGATTATTTTTAAAATGCGGATAATCCAATACGCCAATATTCAATAAATCTGTGGCCAGATGATTTCAGAGATAAGGAGCCTTTTTGTACATGAGAAAAGAAGAGTTTGTTCTGCCTTCAACGCTATATCTATTTCTCCGCTTTCTAATTACACTGGTCAACAGTCAAAAATCAGAAGGATTTCAGTTGGTTTCTTAATCCTTTTACTCTCTACTACTTAAGTAGCTCTACCGTGAGTCTTTGATTTCTAGAGAAATTTTTGCTCGAAATTGAATGAAAAAGTACACATTTAGATGGACGATTATTTCTTAGTTAAGGATTCTGATATAGAGCCTGACATACCGTTTGAAAGCTGTGGGACTCAGCTCTTTAATACATTCCTTATTAATCCACTTAATGTAATATTCAAGAACTTATTTAAGTATAAAGGATTTGGCTGACTTTTGGGCCTACTCTCTTCTCCTACGCCCCCAGGAGTCTCTTTAGGTCAAAACAAAGACTGGAAATTGAATTTGCATTAAATACACTCGCGAATCATTATTTTTTAATGCACAAATAGAGTATCCGTCTATGCTTAAATTGAAGTTGAAGTTGGAACATGGGCCAAATAAACTCAAAAAGTAGGGTCCGATTTCTTGGACTCTCGAAAAAAAAAAACAGATTTGAAATAAGCGTGCAAAATCGAATAACTTTTATTATACTTATACCCCTTGGGATTTTTGACATTTCAAATTGTTGACCCGTGTTATGGCCTTAGTTTAATGTAGATATAATTAGTTAGGCAAAAACGATGTCCACATTTTCAAAATACAGATATTTCCTCCAATTTGCGGAAATTGCAACTATTTCTCAAATGTATATAGTCTGTGGATACGATTAAAAATATTTGATAATTGACTGAGCTCTGTTCGTTTCAGCAGTCAAGGCTTTGGTAGAAGGGGACCATAAGAGCTTTTTCTGTCCACAAATCTCTTTTTCTATTTATTTAGGTTCAATGTGGAATCGAATTTTCAAAATGCAGATGTAAATGAGGTTATATCCATAGAGTACCTTTGTAGGGGGGGGGGGGGGTTAAGTACATATATGAATGCAAACATTTGATATAAAACTACATAAATAGTATGCATATGTGTATAATACATTTAAGTATAAAAGACCCAATGAACCAAAGCAAGTGTAAGTAGTTCTATATTTCTTAAAAGGACAAGATAAAAAGTTTCAGCGGATATGTATGTATGTATGTTTGTATGTTATATTCATAGTAAATACTTTCTTTTATTTATGCAAATACCATTTGTTAACAAAGTTTGTTTGTTTTTTACTCTTTCTATTCACGAAAAAAAAAAAAAAAAAAACTTTTGGGATAGTTTCTGTTTTTTATGATATTTTTTTATTTTATTTTATTGTTATATGCCTCATTGGACTTGAATGCAATTTTTTTAATATCTGCCATTAATATGGTCATTTATATTAAAAATAATTTAAAGTCTGCAGAATTTACTTCTTTAGGTAGATAATGCCCATTAACCTATCCATAATTTGGGTAAATTTTTTGATTTGTATAAAATAAAAGTTTTTAATTCACATGGTATAAAATTTATAAAATCTGCTTTAAAAAGTTGTATAAGGCAATTATCTGAACAGTCCAAGTAATTGGATTTACCGGATTTACCAGATAGTTTTAAACATGTGGCATATGCCAGTGTATCTAGTTAACATTTCATTCCTTTTGCATATAGATTATGTAGGTTTTTATTACAAAATAATTAAAAAACTAATCGAATCCGGAAAAACATAGTATTATTTTCCTATTCTAAGAGTAAAACTATAAACAACAAATTGTTCAAACTAAGAATATGCCAACTAAAAACTCATTTGATAAGTCGTTGTTAGTCTTTTGTTATCCATTTTACGATTACAATGAATTTTTTTTTTCACAAAAGATAACCACAGCTTTTTTTAAATATTTAAGGTCTTTTATTGTTGTAAAGATGAAGACATTTTTTTTAACAAAAAACAATTTCATTATAAATCATTTTCATGTATGTAGATGTTTCTTTGAATAAAAAAAAAAGGACATTTTAAGAAATGTCGTATACATAGATGTTGATTTGGATGACGGTAAAGCTCACTGACCTCTTATTAAAAGGAGAAAATATTAATAAAAAACAACAAACGTGAATCCACTGTGACCTTATGTGGAACTTTATTAGCACATTACAATGCTATTATAACATTAGGAAGGTATAACTTTATTAACACATTGGTCCAACAATATAACCTAGATTAACATCAAAAACTGTCCGTGAGGCATAATTAATGGGAGCCCTGAGCTTGTTTCTTTACAACAAGATCGTCCCATCTGGGGGTAATGGCAGACAAAAACACCTGTAGTGTGTTGATTATGTACAGTCTACTTCTTAGCCTTGTTTTGGTGGCTGTCACTGCAGAAAACCCCACTTCACACTGATAGGATGTTGGCAATGGCAACAGAGTTGCAAATAACGAAAGAACGCGGAGAACATGTAGTAGGCATTATAGCTCGCTGCCCGTGAAATCAAATGAGTCAATCCAAAAGTAATTAACAACTACCCCGCACAATTGGATACCTTTTGTAATTTGCATTTATACTTAATATTGTCCTCTTCTCCTAAAGTCCGTAGATGAAGTAGTAAGTCCTCCTTTAGTATCGTCCCAGACTTAGATAATAAATAAAACAGAAATAACTAATTAATTCTTGTGCGGCCCAGGACTGATAGATGACGTAAAACCTATTGTAACTATTGTTCCTTATAAGAAATACTCATGATTAATGATGAGTTTGCAATAGGAAGTGAAATTTATAAAGACTTCAATGTCTGAGAGATTAATGAGTTAGAAGAACTAAAAAAGATCCAATAGGCTGCAGACTTCTAACTTTTGAGCAAGGAAATAGATGCTAAAATGATCATCACGTCTCTGTACTTGAGTACAAATTTGTTTACAAACGTCATCCTAATTGGAAGTAATTCCGTGTAGTCCTAAATACTAGCATATCAAGGGTTATTTAGAAATGCTCAATAAAAACATGCCTTTATTTTAAAATCTTTGCAGTCTATTTATTTTACTATGAGTGAATTTGGTCATTCTGAATTCCCATGGTATGTACAATGATTAATTGAATATAGAAGAGGAAAAATATAACTACCGTAACCAATTATACTACCATTAATCATATGCATCACAAAAGTGTATTTTATTGTTTGACTTTAACAATTACAGTGCTATTATGCATACGTCGATTGTACAATGGAGAAACGAAGTTATAACAATTTACTCCAATTGACATCATTGCAATTGATACAAGATCAAAAGCTTGAGCTCTAAATTAATGTTATGTAGCTTATAACTTTACTCACTTTTAAAGCAATATCATTTTATATGTATTTAGAGAAGTGTAGATTCCATATGTATTATGAATATGTAGATCTAAAGTATTGAATTATCGTATTCGTAATTATATATTCAAATTACTTACATTTTGATATTTTACACCTTCTTTCCCATTATTGGCCGTTTAGAAATAATCATGTTCCAATTTCCATCTATAGGTTATTTGCTTTTTAGAAATATTTGTATCCTGTAAATTTGATATGCACTTGTCACATATTTCAAATTGTGGTATTTATTTCCACATTCTTATCCGCATAAATGCCTTTTTAAATATCCGATTCATCTCAAGTGCTTTAGTACCAATGTGCATTTTATGTAGAAGACTACAATTTTCTTTCTCTCTTTGTTGTATCCTAAGATGGATAACTTTCTGTGTACCTAAATACTTTTGTGGGAACCTTTTCTGAATTAATGTCAAGACAATGAGGTCAGTATGTTTTGATTAATTTACTTTTTTAATTGGGTCATTTTTTCATTGTCCAGAAGGACTCTTAGTAAATATATATATACATATATATGTTTCTTGACAGTTGCTATAGAATATATATTGTTAATTAATCAATCCTAAATCTTATTAACAATATTTTCTACGAATTAAAGTTTTTTATCGATAATCACTACTAACACATAATATTTATAGAGCTGGGATTTATAGTCCTAAAACATGGCCCCCCAAAAAATTATATTCCTCTACAGTTGCTTCTTATTTGCATCAATTTCATTTCTTCAATTTGAATTTCGTTCCAACTGATGAAAAGAGGAAAGAAAAGAAAAACAAGAGGACCAATTTGAAAAGGGATACAGTTTCTGATGAACTGTATTTTAGGTCTCTAAATCCCAGCTAAAATTAGAACAAATAAAAATAAATCATGGCGTGATGTTAACATTCTTAATATGTATATGACTAAAACATGATAGTAAAAAGTGTTGGTAGGATATTTTTATCGGAGACAATTATTACAAGATAAATGATAAAAACAACATCATTTCCAAAAAATTATAAATGTTGGAAACAAGTGATAAAAAAGTATTATTTTCCTCCAGATTCTTAAATTTCAACTAATACTCTTTCATTTTTATGAGAGACATTTTTTAATAAACAATTTGTTGTTAATCATGAAGATATCTTAAAAAAAAAAATAGAAATATTTTTTTATAAAATTCTATTTTTCTGCTTGTTTGCTTATAACTTGGTTTATGTTATTCACTCATAAATGAATTTGTCGCAAATAAATATAAAAGCAATCGAAAATGAATTTAAATTCATCTATCATTGCAAATAAATTTTACAATGATTTTTTCATTGATTTTTGATCGAAAAATCCGTTGTATTCAGATAAAGTTCATATAAACTGCTTGAACTATAAAAATCAAAGGTAAAATCTACATTTTGTTTGCTGTTTTTTACAACAACAAAAATCAATATTACGTAACATTAAATTTAACATTTTCCTCCATTTGTTAAAAAAACTCTATTTTTTAAAATATAATCCCCAGAGTATTTTAATATACGTTATTGTACCATATGCAAACTATTTGTTAATACTTGCCTTTAATTTTAAAGTGCTTAGTCATTCTTAATTAGGAGCTGTTATTAAATGCAAAATTCATTTTGAAAATTCAATTGAACTGCATAGGAGTAGTAAGGAATAATAACTACAATATTTATGAATAAATCATGTCTAATAATTCAAAAGTTTTAAGATATTCTCACTTTCATGATGTTTCTATTACAACTACAATTTTTTGTAGAAAGCAGTACCTAGAACAGTTCAGGATAATAGTTAGCTAATCTGCTTCAAAACCATTTCAAATCCATGATTTGACAATGAAATTAATGTAATTCTATGGTTTTAAACTCATAACTTTAGAAAATAACAATGAAGATGATTTGGAGATAAACTTTTTTTCTGGGACTTCTTGTAAAATTCCAAAACATTTATGGAAGAATAAATCTATTCAATGACAAGTATAAAACTAATTAATTACACTGGTCAACAGTCAAAAATCTTAATTTTTTTTTAATTTCTCCTTTTAAAAGGAAAAAATTTACTTTCTCAAAAATCAAATAAAGAATAAACAGAAATTTCAAACAGAGAACAAGAGTGCCAAACTTTTTTTTTCTTCTTTCCTTGTCATAAAATTGTAATTTGTCTCTTCATTTCGAAATATATCAGACTGTTCGACATTTCTAAAAACTAAAAACAAAAAAAAAATTATTACTTTTTGCATGTGAATGGTGGATTTTATTAGAAAGGCTACCAAATAAACAAACACCATACAAAGCATACCAAAAACTGGGTAATTCTGAATAATTATTTCAAATTTTACTCATGAAAATAATTGTCAAAAAGGGAATTCTGCATTATATATATATATATATATAGGTAAATCTGTAAGCCTCATGTGAATTTTTTTTTTTAAAGCATAGTCGACAGCTCTTGGAATAAGTTTTAATATAGTTCACAAAGTTTGATAGAGGTTTTATACTTACACATAAGAAATTCACAAGGTAAGTACGTAGATAATAGTATAAGAACAAATCCATTAAGGCACAAGGTTAGAAACATAAGTATAAAACTGTTTATTCATTGGTTGAGAGGTATATTTACCACTTATTAAAAAAAAAATATACGTATTTGTGATATAACATTTGTCGCGTATACAACAAAGTTATAGCACATATTATGAAATAGAAAACTATGGAAAATCACTAAACAAATATAATTTAATTATTAGATTCATTCATATAACAGTCTGTAATATAATAATAATAAAGTGTAGATTTTTATTTGTCAATACAATATGACATTCAAACTCACGGCAGTAACTCACTATTTTAAAGCATAAAAATTAGCTGTTTATGTGCCCAAGATGACCGACTACCACAATCATGAAATCACGTAATAACGCCCTATTAAAAAAGACAAAAGGTAAACTTTAAATAAACTACAAAGAAGATAAAGGAATTTATTAGACAAAAAATAGTATTGATTATAGGTAAATATTTCTTAAGTATTCATATAAAATTCAATGATTTTGATAGTGTACTGATAGTATCAAAATGAAAGATAATTCTAATTTTGCCTCGAGATAATATTTTTGAGAAAGATTTTTTATGCTCTAGTCGCAAGGTGTGTTGTGTATTTAAATTTTATGGTGGCTATAGCCTGAATTTTTATAGAAATGATTGGTGAAAAATTATTTAAACAGAGATATATTTAGGAGATATAACTTTTCTTTCCATAATGGAAATTTGTAAGGAACATAATAAACAAAAATTAATCATTTATGATAAAATATAATTGCAAGTTTTGTCAATCATTAAAACAAACATTTCTCATCTAAAAAAAAAGCACATTGTAAGTACTATGGAATGTTTGACAGAGATAGATATATGTATGTATCTTCAATGAAGTGAGGAGGTCATTACTCGTACCTACAGAGACAGAGGCCATCTTGTTTGCTCAATGGTAGGGGCATGGAAAAAAAAGGAAGAAAAGGCAGAGGTTAATGTGGTCTTTTCAAGTAGACAAAGTTAAAGTAAACTTCTTTTCTTAAATATCGGACTTGTCCAGGAGTAGGGAAGGAAGCTTGCTTAAGAAGAAGTTGAATAAGAAATAAAATTAAAGCAGACTCATTAAGTTAATGGTAAAAATAACTAATAGAATTATTGTCATGTTTTATTTTTCATTAATAACGACTTTAACTCATTGTCTGAAGACAATCCAGATGTTACACAAATATTGAGCAGTATTTTTTTAATCACCTTAAAGCTGAATGGTCCTAATGTGTTTGTATATAAAAGCTACATGAAGGTAATCAATACAACAACACCTACGATAGTGCATTTTTATTTTAAATAGCTCCTCTTCTTAGAATTAAAGTAGACTCTTCTAATTTCTTCATAAGTTATTTATATCTTGAGTCTTTCTAGTATCGTTTTTCTCATCTGTTCTTTATCAATGTCTCAATCTTCTTCTCTTTTATCATTTGTGTAAAACAATCATGAAATTTGTACTCCTAGTACTTTAAATTAGGAAAATCTCCTCAATTCAAAGCTGAAAGGACATGAAATATTCAGCCTAAAGTAATTTGAAAAAAGAGACATTTTAATGTATATTTATATACTATACGTAGTAATTGAATTTATATTCAAAAATACATTCTATTGTTTTGAAAATACAGCATAATCATTTAATAATAGAAGAATTTATGCCCAAAAAACCCAAAATTCATCACTTTTCTCAAAGATGTTTGCACTGAATACTTTATAATTAGACAAATTAAAGCTAAATATTCAAAATACTCCCTTTATATTTTATCCATATGAAAGATAAAATGTATTATAGTAATAAATTATTTGAGTTGAATTAACCCGAATCTCTTGGCCAAAATATGTATTACGAATTTTGTTTTTACAACTTTTTCTATACCAAATTTAACATAAAAAGATTTTAAATGGAAGAAAACGCGCATTAAGGAAAAGTCAAGGAGAAACATGATTTTTTTTTTTGTATTTAGACTAGAACTTATTTCTTCAAATATTTAATCGCTCTTAATGATTTTAATTAATTTTACTTAATGACAGACTACCTAGAGTTGTACGTAATCATATACAGTATGTGTTTAGATTTAAAGTAAACAATGGCAAAGCTGACAAATGCAAAATCTTTTGTCCATTAACTTATTCTTCTGTGCCCTTTATTTTCTATTATTTTGATTTATTTGTTTGTTTTTTCACGAAAAAATAATTTAAAAGTACAAGATTACAATTGCACTTTTTCTGTTACAATAGCCTTTGTTATATTTTTTAGCCATTCTAATAATTATTTATATCAATATGATAGCGACCAAAAAACTATACAAAATTAAGTATTGTTCCTTAAGCATTTTTGGTTTTATATGTATACTATGTATAGTATAATTCTAAGTATCGGATGATAAAATATAAAAAAATACCCCCATGGGAATGATTTAGACTCCTCTTAAAGTAGGAAAAAATGAGTGGAGAGAAGGGGAATAAAGACACACGGAGCGGGGATTCAACCCAGGAGAATAATATAAAGAGAAGAAATGATGACACTTGAGTTTACTTTGATTACACTCCCAACAGAAGTTATGTAGATATAGAAGGAGAGCTTTAAGGATCCCTTGTCTTATGATCAAATAAAATAAAATGACGTTTATATATGTACACACCTAAATGTGCACCAATTTATTATATTGATGCAATGGCCCATAAAGTTTCATGTCCTGTTTTATTAAAGGAAGAAAGGACAAGAGAGTCGTATGTTCTTATCGATTATGTACAAGCACATTTAGAAATCACTGGATCGTAGAAAAGAATTAAAAGAAAGTGATCTGTTTGTGACCAAACTTTGATGATCATGAGACGACTATACATGTATTATTTATCCGCTTGGCGTGTCTCATTTTTTGGGAATAACTTAGAGACCAATAATATAATAAAAATGAAAAGATTGAGGTCGGGCTTTTCTCAGATGATAATTTTTTTTGTCAACTCGAGAAGCATAACTGGAATAACAATAGATGGTTGGCAAAAAGCCCTTATTATGTCCCTAGGATCATGAAGGCCCAGAGCAAGTATTGATTCTTGGTGTTGTTAGCAGCAATCTTCAAGCAAGGCCTAAGAGTCAACACCTAGGTCAGTGTTTTGCACACCAAAGTCTTTCCCTGGATGAAAAAATGACCTTGTATCTGGCAGAAAAATGGGCACACCAGCAAAAGAACAATCGATTTTCTTGATTCTGAGAACTTGATGTACTCCCCGCCGAGTTCTTGGCCTCCTAACACCTTGGATTTGAACTCTTTAGACTATTTTGTCTGAGACAATGTTAAACAAATTTCCAATTAAGGTCCCCACGAGATCCCTGAAATCTGGGTTAAGAAGGGTATTCCAGACTTTACCCCGTGAGGCGGTCAAGAAAACAGTGGAACGTCAGGACAAATCGGTTCAGAAATAAAGTCATAGTAGCGTTTTACTTTTTTGTGTCTGTTTGCGAACGTTTAGATGAACCCCCCTGTGGTTTATTTCTCAAAATACATAACCTATTACTCAAGAAAGCGACCATCCGATTTTTAAATTAATAGCATATATAAACTCAGCAATTATTGTTCTGTAATTGTTGACTTTATAAAAATTTTGTAACTATTTTGAAAATTGGTTAAAACGTTGGCACATGTGCATTGCATCGGGGGGAGGATTAATTTTGATGATTAAATAAGGATTTTTGATTCTTAAATTTTTTTGCCTATAGTAGTATAACTCCAAGATATCCAGAGAGCTCAGGATAAAAACCCAAATAGACATGTGATTCATATATTTTGTCATCAAAATTCATGTACATATATCTACTTGCTTTTAGTTATTTTGAAGAGCTATTGTGTAGAAATATGTATTTCAATGAGAATTGTATTTAGTAAAAATGACCAACAATAATCTCTATAATTCAACCAAGAAATTAAAGAGATAAATGTTTGTTAAATGTTGCGTGTTGTAAGTTAGGATTTTTACAAACAGATTGTACAAGTTCCAATATGTAGCTATCATAACATGAATATTTATGTACACAGTAAGAATTTAATGGGTATGCAATAATTGAAACTGTGCATCTAAGAAAAAATTCTATAAATTATTTGGACAAAAGAATCACTCTTTATTGAATAGAAGTTTTTGTCAGAAAATGTTAAGATGAAATGCAATAGTACATTTATGAATTACGATATTAATTTGACGTACTATTATTATCTATATAGAAAAAAAGGATTCTAATCGGTGAATTATTTTTTATTTATTGTGAAGTATATATGGACAGGGTGGTTCATAGATAGTCGAACTTATGGTTTATTTATCATAATTGATTATTTTAAGTTCCTTGAAACCAAAGGGTATAAATTGATTATTAATTTTCAGAAATACCAATCTGCTTTGAGTTAGTCGAGGCCTCATCAAATACAGCTACAATTATAAAAGATCAGTGGTCTCATCAGTGCCTCCATAGTTGCACTTTTCGTGCAAATCTTACTCTATTTGGGATGCATATCCGCTTTTTAGATGATCCATTATAAAGAAATCTTTAAAAAAAAAAACGGAGGAAAAGTCTAGTAACTTTCTGCTTGCTTATGAAGTAAATCATTGTTTAGTTGCTAAAAGTCTTCATGAAATGGTTTCAAATGAGCAGAACAAGCTGATATTACTTATTACAAAACGCTTTGTGACCACTTGCCGTATATATTTGTCTCAGAGGGTGTTTTGAAGATTTCTTGTCTTTTCCTGTGCAATAGAGAGGTTCAAAGAGCTTTTTTCTCAAGTTGGAGTTGTGAGGGATAAAAGAAAGGAATGCCATGAAGACCTAGCTGTTAGAAGGAATTCTAGCTATCAAATTTGGACAAATTAGAAGGCTAGAGGAAACATACCAAAGTTGTATTTCTCCTGACTCTATTTGTAAATACAATAGTTCAATTTATATATAGTAATAAGAGTAATAGCATCACTAAAATTCTATTTCGCTTTTTCTCTCTCTTTTATGCTCTGAAATTAGCTCCTATTTAATCTTTTTGCCACTCAGAGGGAGGTTGAGAGGTTACATTTGTGACGTCTTGTACATGCCTTCTATTTGATTTTTACTTTATTTTTCTTGCTCTTTTAGACTGTTTTCTTACATTTTTGTGTTTGAGGCATCTTGAGGCACTGGTTGGGACTGTTATGAGCACTTCTGGTACTCAAGTAATATAAACCTCTCTTCAACTGATTTGTCATCCCTTTATTTCTCCATTTAAGAACAGGCTGTGAAGAGGTGATCCTTAAGAACTATGCTTTGGTCAAAAAGTGACGCATTTATCATGAAAAGGAAGTCATTTTGAATAGAACTTTCCAGAAGGCTGGGGAATATATTCATTTTTAATATATTTTAGAAAATAGCATTGTCTAAAGTATGTTTATTCTGCAGTAGAGGAGCATTAAGTATTCTGACTCATTCTTGACCACCCTGTACATAAATATATATTGAAGAATCAAGGAATTTTTAATTAAGTTTCCCTTTAATAAGCTTTAGTAAGCAACTGATGAAGTAATCATTGAAAAAAAAACAATTCACGATATAGAACATACTAGAATTGTTTTAATCCGAGAATCTAGTTTGAATGAATATATATTTTGAACATATTTTGTCTGTAATAATTGCATTTGAGTTGAGATAGCAAGAGTATATTATTTAAGCAAATGGATAAAAGGAACAAACAGTCTTTTTGTGTCTTCAATAGCAAAAATTATTTTTTGATACTGTAATTTGAAAGAAAAAACGGGAATATACATACATATGTAAAGAAAATTATACAACGTAAGAGTTCATCAATAAATATTATTGAGGATGATAAATAATATTTAAAATTCCATAGATTATCTATATTTATTCATGTTTATTTTATTTAAAAATTTTCAACTCTTAACCTAGAATGAGTTTTGCATTAATAAAATTGATATTACTTCTAAATTAGACCCTCTAGAATAGAGATGTTTTACAAAAGTAAGAGTCTGTGGGGATGAAAAGTGACTGACTCTTTAAGGCAGGAGTGTCCTAACTTTTTGAAAAGGGGGTGTGTTAAAAATGTAAGGGAGCCGACCTTAACGTACGTTCTTTACATAAAACAGGAATTAATTTAAATAAATTTCAGGGAGCCATTCTGTGTTTCACATTGGCTTTTTTATTTTAATTTCAGTGAAGAAATAGTCCAATTTCAAGCATCTTTGAACCGTCAGCCCTTGTAGTCAACTTTCCTCTTTTTGTTGATTCTTACCATTTTGGATAATTTGGGGCTTGCACGACGAGCTTTTTGGGATGAACAAAAATAAACTGTATTCTCCCTTCCCTTGTTTTTGATCAGTTCACTCTTCTGATTTAAAGCAGATGACTCTACGTATTTATGAACTCAAAAAGGGTATCATTAATATTATTATGATCTTGATATAATATATAATATATTAAATCAAGGATTGTGCGCCCTTTTTTTTGAATTTTTGAATATTATTAACGATTCATTTGTGAATTGGTATAATTTATCAATGTATAGTATATCCAAATAATAACTCTGCTCAATATTATTAAAAAGTTGGCAACAAGTAAAATACAGAAGTGTAGCTACCAGTTGTTTTTTCCAAATTTTTCCTTTCCCTTTTGTGAGTGTAGGTTGTGAGTGGACAAAAAAGCTCGTCGTGTCTTTTGGTCAAATACTCATATAACTAATTTGCTGTTCCTAATTGAGCCTCCAGATGGCAGCACTTAGCGCACGCAGGTATCAGCGCTATTACCCAATGTATTAATTCTACATGCAGGTCAGACATTATTGATTTTATGAATGCGGGCTGGATGAAAATTGACCATGGGACGCATTTGGACCACGGGCCAGACTTTGGACATGTCTGCCTTAAGGTCATCAAAATTTACTTTAAATTTATGAAAAACTTCTAAGTAATAATAAATAAATTGTATTTCCCATATTGCTTAATATGCTTCTATTTAAATTAATCTATTAATGTCTCTCCGTATTTTATTTATGATTAAATTGTCAAAAAAAAACTTTGAAGTAAAATACTTTTTTGACCATTGAAATTTTGTTGTTGTTTTTCTTTTTTCTGAAATAAATTTAACTGTGTAATTAAAAAGTATGACGTGTATGTAAAACTCTGAATAAACTCAACTTTTAATCAAAAATCCATTTTTTTCCCTTTAAGATGTTCCATTATTATTATTAATGATTTTACTTATTTTTTTATTTAAAAAAATGCAAAATCTCTTCTAATTAATGAGATGGAGCCTATTGTCCTGCTCCATATATTTTTGGCATAGATAGAAATACACTGAATTATTTTTATACATTAAGCATGTTCATTTACACACTTACAATAAAAGATCTTTTTGAGATCTTCATGCAAATTTCAACGAGATACATACAAACATTTGATTAATTTATAGTTATATGGATATGAAATTAATTTTTTCATTTCAACTCGATAAAATTTATGGTTTTTCGATTGCTAGTAAAATATTATCAAATGTGTGAGATACAGTAAAAATATATTATATTGCATTTCTTCTACCTAAGTGCAACATAATTTCAAGTTTCTGCCAAAGTTTCACAAACAGTCGAAAGTATTATCATCTCATTCCAATTTTTACAAATCATGAAGTTTTAACAAATAGTAATTAGAGAAAGCCGAGTGTTTAATTGCTATTTTAAGATAACTTTATAGATTATATTATTATTTATAGTGAGTTTTCTTATGATTAAAATAATACATTAGACCCTCTTCTGTCTCTTTGTATAAAAGAATTATTCTTTCAGTTGAAAAAAAAAAACATCTTGATATTACTTTGAGCTTGGAATTTACTTGAATTTTATTTTTTTTTAAATAATATGATTGAATGATTTACATATGATATGAAGGAAAAAAAATATTCAATATTTCTCAAAAGGATTAATGTATTTGCAAAGTGGCTTATTTTTTTTATTCCACGAAAATAATTTGATGATATTTCTTCTTCATTATACATATAAATATTCAGTTTTATTACTTATTTTCATATGTATATACTTAAATATAAAAAAAACGGTGTATTTTCTTATATATCAGTTCTAATTGTACCCTTCTTTTAAAAAGAAAATTAAAAAAAGTCTTTAAAAAAATAAGTCGAAAGCAAGTCAATTAAGCTCTAAACTCCTTCACTGTGGAATCTCTCTCTATTTAATTTTAAAGATATGTTCGCTTCTTTACAAGAAAATATTGGAGATCAATAAAAATGTACAGAACACTAATAATAAAGGCGGATTTATAATGCCAGTCAGATGAGGCGTCGCGTCACGAAGTTTCGTCAAGTGAAGCTTCTACATACTTATAATAAATATTTGTACGTAACATCGACCACACCGTTACATTGAGATAATGTATCCTTATGGAAGAGGAGAGAAAAGAAGATTATTTACGCGTTCACTAAGCTCATGAGGTCAAGTGAACGTAAGTACAATATTTGTACGTGAGTTTGATTATACCTGATGGAGCTTTGTGACACGACGTCTTTCTTTACATCTTATTGACTATTGTAAACTCACCTTAAGGAGAATGATTAGTCTTGTTATGTTGTGTTTTGTCCTTCTTTTTTTGGAGGAAACGTGAAGAGATATTCGTAGAAGGATGATTTTTATTTGCTATATACTTATCTTTTTTTGCCTACCTCTAGTTTAGTTTATACACTTTTTCGTAACTTTTGAGAACATTACAAATAAAACCTCTTTTATGGACTTGATCATCCGAATTGAGGCTTGAATTCAAGTGTGATATTCAGAAATTCCTTTATTTTTTTCATTGCAAAAATGTCAGAGACATAATATGTTCTTCACCTCTTCAATTTGTACTCATAATTGAATGTAGCTAAACAGCTCTGAACAAAGTAGAGGGGGTTTCCACACTTCAAATCAAGTGAGTTTTGCACAAAGCAGTGTTTTGAGTTATTCCAACTCCCCTCATATTGTGCATCTCTCAAAACATGGTTTTTTCTGTCTATGAAAGTATAAAAAACAAAAAAAAAACGTTATTTTTAGAATTTGTTAGGAAAATAGTTTTCATTAATTACATTTTTAATTATATGATTTTTTCATATAATAGTTTAATATTAATGAGATAAGAGTTTATAACTTTTTTTGAGGGGGGGTAGGGGAATTTGGAGGTCATTTACTACGTATCTGATGTAACATAAAAACATTTTGAGTTCATATTATGTAAGATCAATTTGGTAAGTTGAGTTGAGAATAATTCTGAGCAACAATTTCAATTTCAAAAAGGCACTCAAAAACTGTATCAATACTAAAAGGATGTAGATTAAAAAATAAAATTCTGAAAGCAAAATATCGTATTTTGTCTTTCAAAAAACAAAATGAATACATACACCTATCAGATTTATTTTAAATTTGTATATACTTTTAATTTATCACCTTATAGTGTATGTAAAAACGTATTACAAAGGATAATTCCATACAAATTCTTCTTTTTTGTAATTTTTTTACAAATGAAATTGCCTCTAAATAAGAAATATTTACTATGTATTTTGTCTTTAACATATATTTTTTAAACTTTCCATTGATGAGCAAAAAACTGAAAAATTTAGGAAAGAGTCGTCATAAGTGGACATTGAAAAAAAAAAAAAGCAAAAAAAATACTCTAACTTTACAAATTTTTATATTCAAAAATAGTCCCTAAAGAAAGTGAACTGCTGCATATGTAACATGGATTTTTCTCGTTCCCAAAAACCGAATTACACTGAGAGCCCTGTTATAATTTAAACCTGTATGTATATGCTACAAACTCACATTTTATTAATTTAGTATGTATGCAAATGATTGACTTTGTTCAAAGAGCCTTACAATTAAAAACTTTCTCACGAATTGCAAATCTTGAATGTTGATATTAAATTAGTTATTGAAAGGATCTACAAAAAAAAAACTTTATATACAAATATATGCTAAGTAATAAAAGAAAAGAAAGGCAAACATGTTTTAGACGCCATTATATAAAATGGATAATCATTGTATCGGATATAACATATATACATACATACATACATAGGTATATTTAAATATAGGAAAGGAATACCAACATAGGTAGAATTAAGAGTGAATGAAATAAAAGAAGAAAAAAATTCAATTTTAAATATTGAATAAAACTCTGCAGTGATAAATTTCAACTCTACTCTATGTATGTACTATATTTTTTTTATGTATGGTAGCATATGTACAATTGTAAAGGTGTCAAGATGAATTGAAAATATAATTTATAATTAAAAATATTTTTTCAGAGTGACGTCACAGATTGATTATTGAAATATGTAAATGCAATGGCATATTGAGAACGTAGTTGAAGTGAGGGATATTGTAGCTTTAAAATATGTAGAATGAGCAAATTGCCACACACAAAAATCCGCTCAAAACCATGACAAAATGGCTGACGTACAAAATAATGACGTCAGGATTTGTTATTGCAAATTAATTTTGTTTGTGTATTTTTGAGATCATCATAAAATGTAGCTGTCGCTATCAATTGATCTATTCCTCCATTGCAAATAGAATTATTTTCAATTACTAAATTAAAGGAGGTACATAATTTGGCAGTATGGAGGAGAAAAAGTCATCGTAAAAAGATGAAAGTAATATCTTTATTACTACATATTTGTATTTGACCTTTTTTTTATGTCTTATTATGTTGCAAATATGAAATGAGACTAATAATTTTTTTGTGGGGGTCAATATTACGTATTCATGGCTAAAATGGTCTTTGAAGTTTTGTAAACGTTATGTATTATAATAATCCTAATTGAATCAAATAAGGTCGTATTGCTTGTACGGAGTATGTTTAACAAAAATACATACATACATATATATATATATATATATATATATATATATATGTATGTATACATAAATTGTTAAAATCAATGTCTTCTTTTAGTAATACTTTGTTCTTTCAATTATATCTTTTGTGTTCATGTACTTGAATACAGACTAAAGTCATACGATCCACATAGGTAATGAAATTTAATAAAACTAAAAACCCAATCATAGTCAAACCATTCGGTTTTTTAAGCCAATCGATGGTTGATGGAAATCTTTCTACAGATAGCCCTTTCAAGTCTAGAAGGTATTTTTCTTCATCTACTAACTAAAAGTTGCTCGCTAAATTTATCAAGAGACAAATCAATACAAAATTCGGTTGACGTTGTTCCAGATTCTTTAGAATGATAAAAAATGTTTGCAATTAGATTCTGTTGTATAAACGTTTGTAAGTGATTTAAAAGTCCGCCGGAATGACTAGACAATCAAATTTTACAGCTTTTTTCATTATATGTCTGATCTCTTTAATGCATTCCTTATTAATTTGTTTCATGTAATGTTCAAGGTGTTATTTAAGTACAAAGAATTTGGCTGACTTTTGGACCTACTCCAGCCCCCTACGCCTCCAAGATCTTCCTTAGGACAAAAAAAAAACTGAAAATAAAATTTACATTAAATACACTAGCAAATCAACATTTTTTAATGCCCAAAATAAGTATCCTTTTAGGTTTAAATTGAAGTTGAAGTTGGAAAATGTGCCAAAAAAGCTAAAAAAGAAGGGTTCGAATTCTCAAAAACTTTAGGACAAAAAAAAAATTACAGATTTGAAATCAGCGTGCAGAACTAAATAACTTTAAGCTTCATTTAAAACAGTGATAGGCCTCCAATGATTAAAATCGGTCCCATCTCCTTTCTTCGGAATTTTATCGGGAGTTTTAGCCAAGCAAATTGAGCCAATTTTAAATATAAACATAAAGGATGAACAGAAGGGTTTCCTCAAAAAGAGAAAAATAACGGATATATCACGAAACATTAATGCAGCTATAGAATCACTTCACAAAAGTAATAAATTTGGTGCATTGATAGCTGTTGATTTTAGTAAGGCTTTCGATTCGGTTCATCATAATCACATTTTAAAATCGATAAAAAGACTTTTACCTAAACATTATTTTAACCCTATAAGAGCTCTGTTAGTTAACGGCTCTTCGATTATCTCTTTGGATGGCAAATTCAGTACTCCAATTTTACTCAAGAAAAGTTGCAGACAGGGGTATCCTGTAGCCCCTCTTCTTTTCATCGCTGCAATAGATGAACTTACACGAACCCTAACAAGAAAATACAATGGGTTTGGAATCTCCTTCAATGAAGGAAAACATCTAATAGATCTCTACGCAGATGATATCACGTTAATGGTCCAAGCTACTTCTGAAAGTCAACTTATTAGTCGAATTAGTGTTTTACTGTCTGCTTTTAAAAAGTTCTCTATTAAATCAGGCCTAACCATAAACCATGCTAAAACAGCCATATTACCCTTGGGATCCTGGTCTCCCGAACTGCACATTACTATCGGTGGATGTAAAGTTGTTAAATCAGTTAATGTTCTAGGGATAGAATGGATGAAAGAAGGAGCATCGCAAAATGTCTGGACAAAGTTGAATGTAATGATTTATAAACAGATACAACAATGGCGCAGTTTTTCTTTACAAAAACGCATCGATCTTTATAATAGTCGTATAATTCCTCTTGTTCTGTATAAAGCAACTTCAATTCCCTCCTTGGCTGAGTCTGCAATAGCGGAAGAAGATGCTTGGCTGCAACGCCTCTTCCACAGAAACTATATCCCTTCTCTCAAGCGACCTAAGAATAGGATTGGTAGTGGATTATGTCTACTCGCTTCTATACTTCCAAAGTGCTATAAAAAAATAATAGAGGATTTGGGTGCTCATCCAAATAAAGAATGGCGACTTGTTTATACGTCTTCCAAATACTATACTTGGTTGCATATGGGTACGCTTTTAACAAATGCGAGACTTGAAAAATTCTCTCCTCTTCTTGCGTCGATGCAAAGAATTTTATGGAAAGCCAAACCTGTATACCACTCTGACACTTCGGTAGACATAATATACCAAAACAGAAATGTCAAACCTTTTATTAATAGATTTGGCGACCCTTCTCGTTTAGAAGAAACCGCTCTGTTGAATGGAATTTTTACTTATCATGACCTGAGATCGGATTCCACTTTTGGCGGAGGAAGGTTTCGGTTTCCACTTCAGAGATCAGTAAAAACCTTATGCCCTTCTATGCCGTGGTTTTCAAAACTAATTTTTGACAAGCAAACATTGAATGAAGTACGCATAATAGCAGGAAAGTTTTTAAATCTTCTAAGTCTTCCTCCGTCATGGGAAAAAAGAATTTTTAATTCAACTTGTGGAATCGCTGACGGGTCCAAATTCACAGCTCAATTCCAAATCTCAGCAGACCTCATCAAATTTTATTATCCTTGCAATAACTGTGGTTTTTTATTTAATAATACATTACACGCTTTCGTGGATTGTCCTCTTCTGAAGACGATCAAGCACTTTACTCATCTAAACGTTTGTGGTAATATGGACTTAAATTCGAACGTGATTAGAGCTACAATTCTTTTTGGCGCATTCAGAAGAAGAAACAAGATCTCTCCTCATCAAAAGGCTGTTGAATTTGCACTGCTCAACATGAAATCATTAATTGCGAAGAGACTGACAAATAACTCTTATATTCGAATCGAAGACCTTAGAGCAATTATGATTGGGGCAGCTGCACGTTATTCAGCCCTCTCAATAACAATTCCCAATTCATCTGCGACGTCATGGACATGGGCCGGAGATTTGATTAAATTTATTCCTTCAAATTCTCTCGAATACCTCAAACTCATCAAATCGACAATAAGACGACATCAACGTTTTATATTGAATAAGAAATAATTTTTAATAAGTCATTTTATATTATGGTTTTATCTTTAGACAGTAATTTTGAATTATAATGTTCATTTATGTTTTGTTTTTTACGTAACTGTCTTAAGATTGTGTTTTTTTATCTCCTATTTTCTAGTGTATTCTTATATTTTTACACTGTATGGATTTTAGCTAATAAATAAACATCTTAACCAAAAAAAAAAAAAAAAAAAAAAAAAATAACTTTTGTTACACTTATACACCTTGGGATTTTTGGCATTTCAAATTTGTTGGCTAGTGTAATTTAGATTAAATGACTTGATTATATAAGTAGATACAATAAAATTACGCTGGCTCCTTTAAATGTTCAACAAATTTAAGATGGGACAGTAACCAATGTCATAGTAATTTACAGATAAATCAATGAATTAATTCATAATTAATTATAGTTAATAGATATATGTATATTGTACCTACATAAACAAAAATAAAATATTGTCAATTATTTGCATTTAAAAGTCTAAAATAAAAAACTATACCAAAGAAACTCAATTTAAGTAGCAGATATTTAGTGTGGTTTTACGTTTTAGGTTGAAAAATTGACTTGGCAATATATATGTACCTAGAGTGACCATATGAGACTAATTTTTTTTTTATGTAATAGAGAATTATTTCACGAATAAAAAAGATTTATTTTCTTATATTATACTAAGTAGTTCCAGGTAAATTGTACGATTTACACATTATTACACTCAAAATAAACTATATAATACATTTTGTGTGTAGTGAAAGGAGTAACACTTTGACAAATAAATGTAAATCATTAGTTTAAACGACAATGCTTTCACAATTTTTTTTGCAAAAAATGTATTAACCATAGAATTTTCTCTGTACAAGTGTGTTTGAGTGTAGATTTGTATTTTATACACTCCATTAACTTTTGATTAATAAACCTACATAGGTAAGTGCAAAAACTAAGATTTGTCTTGAATTATTAACTGATTGCAAATGATTAATATTATTATTATTATTATTATAAAAACAAATATTGCAGGTATTTTTGACAGTCCTTTATTTATTGTATTTGTGTTTTTTTATGTGTGTATTGGTAAATATTTTTGCATTTATTTCCACTATAAATACACATGAGAAACATCAACATAAAAGCAATCATGAAAGGAAATCAACAAAAAATGAGAAATTCTCAATATTCTGTAATTTTTTGTTTCATAAATATACGTACCCAATATGTAATAGAATCGACATAATAAACTTATTTCAAACTAATACTGAAATTTAGACAAATTCTAATATCCGCGATATGTTGTTATCTGTACATAGTCTAAAACCTTCAAGTGATTTGACTCTTATATTATGACCTTTCACTTATAAAACATTTTATGTATGTAAAGAATGACTCCAGGATTTCAAGGCCTGCTCGAGTATTTCCTTCTTTGTGTTTCATAATGCCTATTGCATTTATAGGGTATTTGTGACGTCACACTCTGACATATGTAGTCTTTCATTCATATTGAAACCTGCAATGATACTGTGTCATAATCCATGGCTCAAATGATGTTTTATACTACTCATTTCTTTTTATCAAGATGATCACTCTATATGTTTATCAATTATATATTATGGAGGTGAAACTCACATCAAATAATGTATTAAGGAGTATTATTGATAAAAAAAGTTAGACATTTTTGACAACTTTTGACTCAGATATTGGATAAAAGTAATTTTTTGGAAGAACAAATATTTGTATCATAGCTATTGAGTCAACTTTTGCTATAACTTACATATATCAATCAAATAATTATTAGTAACTTCTTTGCTATGACCTGATATGGAAATTATTACGTTATAAGCATTTATGATATATTTAAGAAAGTGTAACGTTCGGTACAAGGGCTGGAGTTGTCCACGTAAAGTGGTTTATTATTCTATATTATTTTTTATATAGAGGCCCTGAATAGGATCAGTGTAAGAGTGCGTTTACTCACTAAAGTTTTTTTATATACTAAAAATCCAGCAATATCTTAATGTGCCATAATATACTATAAATTAATTATAATTAGTTCAATAACTTGTGAAACTTAGTTATTTATTACTCAAAAAATATTTTATAGTTTATTTTTCTGAATTTCCGACTCTAACTCCATTTGTTTCACATTTGACGGATTGCATTCAAATGCAATTTGTGAATAAACTACTGATTCGTATAATATATATATATAAATTCAATCTAAGACAAACAAATATATATATATATATATAGTGTGTGCTAAATTATGTTCTGCCTAAGATATACTGGGTCTGAGTAAATGAACCAAAAAGGGAAAAAGTGTTAGAACTGTCCTTTATCTCCTCTACTCAAAAAATCAATTTAAAAAAACTATGTGTATCAAGGTATAGCATGACTATAGACTCTATTATACTCTTTCACTGCTACCAAAAACATTGAACTACAATTTGCAACACTTCAATAGTAAAAACAAAAGGTAATCAGACTTCTTTTTGGATGACAAAAAAAGTATGTTGTTTCTTTGTTTGCTTTTGTGATAACGGAAAACATGATTTTTATAATGGATTTTTTTAAATAATATGCATATATGTATATATATATATATATATATATATATAGAAGATATACAATATGAGTTGAGTGACTTATGCATGGATATTTTATTATACCAAGAGGTTAAATGAATAAATATATAAATGTTAGTAAAATTTGTTTTCTTCCCTTGTGTATGTTATGTTATTAATGCTTTGATTACTTAAATATAATTGCTAAAGTTTTTTTTTGGTATATTTGTCGAATACAAATATATGCTTGTAGACATTATAGTAATTTATATATATATATATATATATATATATATATTCTTCCTTCCTTGGTTTATAATCAAACTTTAAATTTATGCATGTATATCGTATAGGTGCAAGAGAAGAAAAAGGGTTGTTCGTAACAAATCATAAAGTGCATTTTTTGTTCCCTGTTGTCGTTGTTGTTGGTGTTGTTGTTTAGCCTTCTTTGTTTGCTCAAGTTTCTCTGCATCTTTCTTTTTTATATACAATACTAAATATATATATATATATATATATATTATATTATACATTTTTGGTGATTAAATAAACGAACACACACACACACAAAGTTTTTACTAATGACAGTCTATAAACATAAGCTGTTATCTTTTTAATGAACAGACACACAACAAAAGAAACTGTTCAAATATATATATATATATATATATATATGCAAACAATGAAACATATTTTATTTGTTGGCTTACATATGATTTATACATTTTGTACATACAATAACTATTTAGAGATATAATTGTTAATATATATATATATACATATAAATATGTTTGTAGAAATATATAATATAAATGCATTTTGTAGGGGCATAATTTAATTTGATTCATTTTTATGGTTCTTTTTTGTACTTTTTTTTGTTATTTTTTTTTAAAAGTTATTACTTTACTCGATAAAACAACAAAAAAAAAAGTTTTAATACTACATATAAAATTATCCTAACTACATGGAAAAAAGTATAATTTCCATATCAATTTCTGTGAAAATTGGACCATTATAAAATGGATTTAAAAAAAAAAAAACACACATTTTATTGATTTTTAAATAAAAATATAAAAAATGGGAAAATTATCTCACGAAAAAAAATGGGAATTTTGTCTAAATTATACATTTATCTTTAGTACAGCAAGTGAGAAATGTTTTAATGTATTCCATTCATTAAATTATTTGACATATAAAAAAAGGTATATATATAAAAGTTTTTTTGAACAATATTGATAAGATTACGTCTTCCCATTTAAATTATTTAGTTTCTATCTTTTTTTTTTTTAAATCCATATTAAAAGAAAATATATATTAATTGATAATCTGATTGTTCGTATCTTTGTCATATCTCGCAACCTTTGCTAATTCTGCATAGTTAAATCAATCAACGTTTAGAACACTCCTAATAGAAAGAGAAGTAAAAACATCTACCGTTGACCAATAAAATACAATGTATTTTTTTATGTTTGTGGAGTAACACCGTGTAATGTTTAAATGTTGATGGAAATGTGTTTTAAAAAAATCCTACACTTTCATGAACAATGATTTTTTTATATGTACATAGGCTTTATTTGTCCCACAGTAAAACATTTGTTTGTTCTTTTTTTTTTTTTTTTTGAGAATAAAACCCAAGCACTTGTCTGCAATTTTTCCTCTAAAAACAATTGTGGATATACATATAAATTCATACATTCATGGAAATTTGTGTTATACTATCTTGGCTTTGATGATGTCATCAACAGATTTATTATTTATAAATAATTATTTTAGAGAAAGAATTTATATACATAAGTCTATAGGAGTCTATTATCACAAATTCTATATATACATGGGCTTATTATAGGTTATAACCCTAAATATCTAGACCATTCATTACAAAATTTCATACTCAAAATAACCATGTGAAAAATCTACTTTTTGTTTTCTTTGTTTTTTTTCCCTTAAGTAAATTTTTACTACTTGAGTAATTTGCACATAAACAGATTCAAAATGAGAGAAATGATTTCATGCCTTACTAAGTCCGTGTAAGTAACCTTCATTGCATTTCTCAATCTTTCCCCGCCACAGAGAAAAAAACCAAATTTATGAGTAAAATTATATTTGTTGAACAAATTAAGGATTTTTGACCATGTTAAATGAAAAATACAATATAAGTTATCCCTTTTTTTGAACGAAAAAATATGAAAATTAATTTTTTATTCACTTCATCAGATTGAGACCTTTTTAAATCATGTCTTACAAAATTTCAAGAGTTTAATGGTATTGAAATTATAAACCACAGCTCATTACAACAAATAGGCATTTGAACAGAGGAGGACCTCAATAAATGTTCCATATCTCAGTTGATGGTATACGTTATTTTATTATCATAAATAAGAACTGTATAAAATAACATTTAAATTATTTGATTATTTGGGGATATATATTTGTTTAGTTAGCATGAGAAAATTCCCCTATCATCTATATACTATCCACTAAAAATTGCGACATGATTTTACAAAAAAATAAAAAATCATAAATGTTACTCAGTCATTGCTCAATCTAAAGTCTAATTTTTAATAATCATTTTCAAGAACTATAAATGTTATACCCTTGATGACTTTTTCCTAAGATGAAAACACATAAACTTTAATACTGATCCTAACTGACTACAATATATCGGTGGGGATGCGACTTTTGTAGAGCACGAGAAGAAAGCAGGAGAAACAATTGATAAAAGATTCTTTGTTAACATTAAACGTCAGGTTTTTTTTTCTGATTTTGGAGGGTACAAAACGGTGTTACTGCTCTAGGGTGAAGAACCAGCTTTTCAATATTAAAAATCATCAACTTTGTGGAACTTATCAGAAAAATTTTCATATTTTTCAATTCTTCTTTTAGGGACGTACATCGAACAATCACTTTTTTTTAATGAACAAGAGTACCAATTGTTATTCCTTTTCAAATCACAAATATTTAATTTTTCCCGAACATTTCATTATTTTTTTTATCAAGAATAGAAATATTATATTTTAACTATGCTGAAAACAAATTATACTTTAATGAGATCTCAAACTAATGTTACCCTTACTCATTTCAAAAGAAGAATATATTCTTTCCCGTTTGCCTTGAGTTCAGGCAAATTTTTAAGGCATTTCCATTAATATTTTCGAGGTCTCTGCGTTACTATTTTAGTTTTTTAGGAGCTCTACCATAATTCTTTGGTTTTTAGTGAATTTTTGCTCAAAATTAGATGAAAATTTACACATTTGGACGGTTTTGGATTTCGTCTTGGTTAAGGATTCTTATTGAGAGCTTGACATCTCATTTGATCATCTGATCGTAACTGGCTACTTATGAGGTCAAAATGGATATTTACAAATATATTTATAAATTCAATTCGTGTAGTTATAAATATCTTTTCTTTGTTAATCTTATAATTTAATTTCTTTTACTTTTAGGGTAATTTTTATCCAAGTTCGCAAACCATTTTTAAAAAAAGGATGTACACAACATGAAGCTTATATAAAAATATGATCTTTGCATGTATTTATAATAAAATGATACAATGCCCAATGTAAATCAAAATATTAATGGCTATGACTTTCCCTATTCAACTTTTTTGGTCACAATTAACAAAAATATATATAAAAACAGTTCTTTTTTTAATATGGCGTAGCCTCGTCATGCCCTAATTTTCACAATTTCCGATGTCACAAAAAAAAAAGAAATTTTCTTTATATACATAAAAATGTACAAACAGAGATATCTGCATTCGCAGAACAATTAGTCCATACTCTGCACTTAAAATATATAAAAATAATAATATTTTCCCCTGCATTGAGCAAGATTATACAAATAATACATCTGTGTTTTTGCTGAAATATGTAGTCATTTTGAATTATACACATACAACATAGTCTTAAAGACATAGCATCTTGGTAACATACATATATGTATATTATTTACATAATTCAATGGAAGAATAATTATTATTATTATTATGAATCTTAGAGTTATTGAGTGAGTGGTGATGTGGATGTTATTTAATTTATTCTACATGCGTATTAAGGGGTTTAAAAGATTCTGTATATATATATATATATATATCTGTAGAATGCATGTAAAATTTGATATTTTACCTTTTCATGTATTATTTTTTTTTCTTTTTTGCTAAGCCATATAATTCAAAAGTTATCAGATAGCTTTTTGCATATTCATAATAATAAAATGAGTATATCACATGTATTTTTTTATTTTTCAAATGAAAAAGATATGGAATTAAAATAGGTGAAGAAAGATGAGAACAGAAGTTGTGGCTCTTGAGACAATGAATGCATAAGATACATTTTAACATTTCGTGACTTATTCACGAAAAAAAAAAAAAATTTAGTCCGTTTTGTATGCAAATATAAAACATTCATTCAAAAGAATGAAAAAAAAAAGAGTCACACAATTGTATTTATTTCAACAAATAAATGGATGCAGAGACACCATTGTTGCCTATTTATTGTTAAGGGTTGTTGTTTTTTTTTCAATTTAACTAAAGTGTTATGCATGCAGATGTAATAAATATGTGAAAGTTCTTGAAAATCATTGAATAAGAGTAACAATAAACATACATTTATACAATAATATGAGTCATTGTTTCCTAGAATATATTAACGCATATTTGTAACCATTAGGGTTCACTCAAATGACAAAAATGTTAAAAATATGATATACCAGGATATTGCTACTTGAAAATTTAGTCATTTAAAGATGAAAATAACCTCTCTAATGTCTAAATAAAAAAATCTTTCAAGAACGCGTTTTTGATTTGAACATTTGTAAAATATTAAAAAATGATGATGTTTTGTGATTAAAATTATAGAGTCAAAGCCAAATACAGGGTTTGATATTAACATATTACAAATATATCTTATGACATTTTTATAGAAATATAACTTTAATTTACAAGATGAGAGTCACAAATACCTAAGTATATTTATCTTTTGATACCATCATTTTTTTTTTTTTGCTACTCAGTTCGCATTTTTTGATACCAAGTGTACATATAATATACAATTCACAAATACTTCTAATTTAGGCCTATAAAAAGCTCTTTTTTTTTTCCTTTTGAACGACTTACACATCCTATTAAACTCATTTCTCATTTAATAGTGGGGAATTTTTCGTTGTTTATTGTTTAGAACACTAATAAGTAGACAATTCAACAGCTAACAAAAACAATATTTTGATGTTAGTGCGCTAGCATAGGGTAAGATATTAATATTTGGACAATAGTATGCATGATAAGATAGTTGTATTCTCAAAACAATTTGTAGGGTGATTTATTCTTATTTAGTACAACAAATTCATTTCAAAAACTTATTTTATTTGTCCTTTCAACTCTTAAAACGAATTGTTCATCTATCGACATATTTTATACATTAGTAAAAAAAAAAACCCACAATGCACAACAGAGCACTTCACATGACATCATTATAATAAAAATCAGTCACCTTCAATGCGATACAAACAGCCAAATTTTATAAGAATAAAAAGTTAGCGTCACTTAAGGTGTATTATGTAATCTGAACGGACAATTTTTTTTTTTTTTTGGTCAACACCATACATTAAGAAATGTTTTGATAAACAACTTTGTCTTGAATCTAGGAGCAAAAACTTTTTTGCAGTCCCTACTATCAGAAATATATGTCTCACAGACACTCAACACCTTTTTTCATCACATTGAGCGTTCTGGATACTAAAAAAAATACGGGAAGCCCAGATCAAAAAGATCCTTCAATAATCGTCGAAAAAAGATTTGGAAAACTTGGACAAGACGCAAACTTCCTCCCTTTGAATCATGTACTGATTACACAGGTCAACTAATTTGAACACTCAAAGATCATATGGGGTATAAGTATAGAAAAAGTTATTCAGTTTTTACACGCTGATCTGCAAATTTATTTTCGAGAGTCTGAGGGTTTACTTTTTGAGGTAATTTGGCCCATCTTCAAACTTCAACTTCAAATTAAGCCTAGAAGGATATACTCATTTTCTGCATTAAAAAATAATGATTCGCTAGTGTTTTTAATGTAGATTTTTATTTCAAGTCTTTGTTTGGACCTAAGGGGGATCCTAAGGACACAGGTGGCAAGAGTAAACCCAAAAGTCGTCCAAATTATTTGTATTTAAATAACTCCTTGAATATTACATAATATGGATTAAAAAGGAAGGCATTAAAAAGCTGAGACCCACAGCTTTCAAACGAGATGTCAAACGCCCAATAAAAATCCTTAACTAAGAAGAAATCATCCATTTAAGGGTGTAAATTTTCATTCAATTTCGAGCAAAAATTCGCTAGAAATCAAAGACTCATGGTAGAGCTACCTAAGTAGTAGGCGCAGAAGGATTTCAGCTGGTTTTTTAATCCTTCTACGCGTTACTACTTAAGTAGCTCTACCGTGAGTCTTTGATTTCTAATAGTTAGGATAGTGACGCTTTCGCTTTTCTAAAGGAAATCCAGGATGATTCAAGGAGAGCGGAAATACCATTGACTCGAGAATGAGTTGAAAATATCTTTCTCTTTCTTTTATACTTCCGATCCTCAATACTTAAAGTGACGTTCCTTGGACACCAGGATATTCTACAGATACATTTTTTAATTTAAATGGTCCACGAAATCCTTGTAACTTTTAAAATAAACAAAAATCCCCTCCCAATAAACTAGGAAACCTGGTATGGAAAAATGAAAGGTGCACCTGCAGGACCGCTCATAATAAATATTATAAATTATACTTTTTTTATGATGTTTATTTACTCCCTTGTTATTTTACTACTGATTATTATTAACTCGTTTAATTATTATTAATTATTATTTTTATTTTTGATTAATGTGATACTTACTTATAAAACATTCCTTTGCATTTTAAATGAGAAGACGATTTTTAATTAATGCACACAACTGCATTTACATACATTCATACCTATAAAGGTACCCTCAAATAACCACATTAAAACTAATGGAAATCTTAGTGCAATTACAATATATTGTGTGCAAATTAGATTGTTTAAATTGTCAAGTATGTTATAAAAGACATGAAAATAACTAAATTCATGTCGAAACAAATATATTGAGTTGAGGTTAAGACTATTCATGAAAATATTTTATTTTATCTTACTCAAATGTAAATATTAGTGATGTATTGAGCATCTACAAATGAGACTATACGGGCATCAGCGTTTAGTCATTGGTGGATGTGCTATGATGTGCTACATTTATAAAACACAGATTTTTTTTGGATGCAAATGTGATTTTTTGGCTTATCACTGACCAGATGGTTCTGTCAAGAGTCAAAGGAGCTTTGAGACATGGGGAACAAAGGGAATAGTTCCACCTAGGGATGGGGATTTTGCTGAGGTGAGAGTGTGCCTCTATATTTTATCTGCTGATTGTTATTTGACAAATTAAATAATACATAATAGCTACTTATAATTGTAGCAAGCACTTGACTCAACGATATAAAGAAAACTGAATTCAAATTCAGTTTCAAAGTAGTGGTACCATCTGTTAATTTTCTTTCCTTCTTTAAACTCAACGATATTTCAATATTCTGCTCATGTTTGGTTCTGCCCTCTACATTAACACATCCCTAGGGGTGCAGTTGAGGAGAGAGAGCAGCCCTAGATTTGAAAGAAAAACGATGAATTGTAATTTTTCTTTGCTCTCAGGCCCCTTATGCCACAAAACTGGCTTTGGTTTGAAAAAAAATATAAATCTGCCTCCCTCTTTATCTTCCCCCATTCTATGTAAAATTATTTATGTAGGAAACAGAATAGTGGATCTACAATATAGAGATAAATGCTATCATAAAAATGTTATATACATACATTAGTTTATGAACATATTTTAAATAATAAAAATTCATACATTAAAGTAGATAAATTAGTAAGTAGCAGTGCATTCGTTTCATACGATAGATGATCTTTAAAAATTTGATTGGACACAAGAAAAAGTATACTTAGAATAATGATTTTAAATAAAAGAATGATTGTTTTTATGAATTGATGAAGTACGATCAACGTGGAGATGGCCCCTCCTGAAAGAAAGAAATGATTTACTTACATTGAAAAAAACTTAACTCAAAGATTGAAAATGATGATGGACTCTCTACCTTAGGTAATTAGAAACGCGGTCACTCAAAGTTGCACTGATCAAAAAAGAATGATTGAGGAACATTGAAAATATGTATCTATTTAATATAGATATACTACTCTGGGTAAAAAATATCGGCAATTTGTTATATATCAAAAAAATCTTTATTTGATCATCAAGATTCATTTCATCTCCCTTAAAGTAAAGTACCTCCCCCCCCCCCCAATGCAATGCAAATGTGTCTACTTTTTTCCAACTTTCAAAACAGTTTAAAAAAATTTTAATCGATGAGCTGGTTCATGGTTATAACTAAGGCGGTATCTGATCGCCTTCAAACCTCTAACCATGAATCAACGAATGGACTTGATAACTTCTTCTTTTTTTTTCTTTTTTTTGCAATATTACTCAGTTACTAAATATCTACAAATTTTATGTCAATGAATTTCCGTTAGATTTAATATTTGTAATTTTTAATCAGACATTTAAAACAAATGAAAAATTCAATTGTAGCTGTTCACAAAAGGACGCGTATCTCAAACACACATGAATATATTTTGAGAAAGATGTCAGTGACACTAGTGTTCACTTAAAAATAAAAACATTTATCCCTATCAAAATACACTCCCCAAAAATTAAATTCAAATTTTTAGGTATTTTTTGCTCATAGTAGTAAATATATGTATATTATAATATATATATTTTAGTGTGTCAGTCCGTATGCAGTGAACATTAAATAGAAAAAAAATAAATGCACCATTTCCTTTTTTCTTATTTATTTCATTTGATACAATAAATTCAGTATTAGTTACATTAGAACGATTTCGACCCTTCATTTAAGACGTGCTTTGTTACTTTATAATCAAAAATTATCCTTCAATTTGAACTTATTATACGTATAATTATATAATATATTAGATATTATAAACTTTTACTAAAAGCAATGAAACAAGTTGCAAGACATACTATTCTAGACAAACTTATATAATAAATACTTAAGTAGGATAAAATTATTATCAGAGGTAAAAATATAAAAAGTACTCTATGAGATATATAGCATCTTATAATAAGTTCAAATTACAGGGGAATTTTCGATAAGCTTTGGATGATAAAATAAGACTAAACAAGTCTTAAATGAGAGATATAAAACGTTCTTGTCGGCTGACATTTGAGTAATCAGTCTCCCATTTCAAATGACCCTAATGGGTACAACAGAATGATATACGATATTTGATGACAATCAATAACATCTGTGTCTGACGGTACGCCCAGTCCGAGTACGCAAATAGACGTACTCATACTGCAGAAGGATTGTAGCTATTTAAGCACCAATCGGGAGAATAATAAAGTCAGATGTAAACCAACCTTACTCACATTACTGTCGTATCCGTATCCAACATTGGTGGCAGCGGTTGTTGTAACCAACAGTTCTAATTACATTGTATAACATTTTGTTGCAATTAATGCTTTAATTTGTTATATCAAATGAAAGAAATAGGAATAAAAGAATGCGCATTATCCGAGGTACATTTGATTAATATCTTTTCTTTCTTCATCCTTTATGTTACAAGGAGCTCAAAAGAAATATGGAATGCGAAATTCCTGCAATTTTGGTCGATTTATGCGAAAAAAAGTGGTAGAAAACTGAGTTCAACGATTGGATTAAATAGAATTAACATAAACTTAGTAAAAACACATTATTAAGATTTTTTATTTTACTAAAAACAGCTATAAAATAAAAAATATTATACCTCAAGATATTTGAATGATAATAAAAAAAAATTTCAAAAAAAAATTGTCCATTTTTGAATCCTCAGATACTCAAAATTAAAATGGTTAAACCTGGTTTTCTTGTTTCTGTGAGGCACTCTGTGCGTCGATCTCTGTACTTTTATCTCTGACATTATGGGCGATCACTCAAAAAAATGTGTTCTTTGTTGAACTACTAAGCTCAAAAAATATTTAAGTATTAGATATGTATCTCTGTCCAAGAAAATCCAAAGAGACAAAATCAAATTTTGCATTCAAACCCTGAATGAATATTTTTGAATAGAGAGATGATTTTTACTTGAGTAATAAATCTCTTTTTTGACATTAATAAAGTTGGCATAATTTTGGACAATGATTTTCAAAAGTGCATATTGTGGTGTGAATTATGTCTTAATGTATTCATATACGTTATTTGAAATGAAATAATTCATTAAATTAAGAAGAGAGGATTAAAAAAGGAAAGAAGAATCAAGAGACAGACTCAAATGTTCAAGTATACTTTAGTTTCAGACTAATAGCATTAAATCCTATGAAGTTGTTGTTTTTTTTGTTTTTGTTTTTACCAGTAAGCAAGAAGAAGCAGTAGACGGGTAAGAGAGAACTACAGATGTGCTAAGAAATTTATTTAAGGAAACGGGATAAAAGGGCTTTAGAATTTTTGACATCAAACGATATTTTTAACTATGCTTTTCTACAAATTATTCTTGAGCTTTAAATAGTCCTAATACAAACTATACAATGTGGCTCCCTCCCTTTTGGTCTAAGTCATCAATCATAAGACGCAACCCAACTAACTTTTACTCTTATTCATTTGCATGTCTTCACTGTTGCTTTCCATTAAAAAGTTACTCAAGTGTTTTTTTAAGAGAAGACATAGTTTATAACCAGGACTTCTGTATTTTGTATTAGACGTACAAACTAGTTCAGCTCGTTTTTTGTGGCTTTGTTACTTTAAAATAATACCCATGAATTTCAATCGTACGGAAACGGCTTGTTGCTTAAATTCTATTGATTTTGCAAGCTCTTCTTTTGTTTTACTTGGATCTTTATTGAGTAATGCCTCCAATTCTTTGTCTTGAAATTTTTGTGGCTGTCCAGAGAGAGGCATCTTCTCAACGCTAAAATCCCTGCTCTTGAAACATCAAAACCATTCCCTACATGATTTATCAGTAGGTGCATTGTCACCATACACTTTTTCAAGCAGTTGATGCGATTTAGCTGCACTTTTCTTCCAATTAAAGCAGAAACATATAAACTTCTGCAAATGCCGTTTGGTTACCACAAAATTTGACATGTTCAACAAAGTAAAAAATCAGGTTTTTGTTTTCAAACTCAAAACAATATAAACTGAACATTATTGACAAATGTCTAACCTCTCTGAAACCAACAAAACCAGCTGTGATTATGAAAAATTTAAATAACAGTCAGAGATATCTTTTAAAAACGAACTGAATTAATTGAAGCTTTCTAGATATATAAGAGAAAGTTAGTTCGTTCAACTTTTTTTCTTTTCTATTTTTGAGTCGAATCAACTCTAAACTTGCATCAGCAAATATATTGTGTGGGGAACTACTATAGCTAAAAAAAATAGCTATAAAATATGGACATATTTTGAGTCTTTAATTTGAAATAATAATAGTAAAAACAAATATTTTAAAAATTTTAAGGAGTGACCTCAAATTCACGTTCTAAGAACGGGTATTTTTTTAATATCATATAAATTAATTAATGAAGATATGTTAGTTAAAAAATATCTTTACATAAGAGTTGATAAATTATAATTATCCATATTTTTAAAGTAGAGTATTTCTATTAGGATCAGTGCAAGTGAAAATTCATGAAAAAAATTGCAAATATTCGATAAATCACTACATATATTGTAACAATGAACACATTGAGTTGCGTGTCAATACAAAGCTTTTTAAGATTCATCGATTATATTTACTTTCATATATGTACAACTTATTATGTGAAGCATATGAATGCATAATGCTTCAACAAAATATGTCCAAGAAACTTGCTATAACAATAATTGCACTTATGACATTCATGTTTAAATATATTTTTTCTGTACACGACTTCATTTCATGTGAGCATGTTACTTCCATGGATATATACATATATGGTGATAAAATGCACAAATGTACGGATTTTGCTTTTTGTATAGTTTTTGTATTTCGTAGCTCTTATAGATATATACCCAATTAAATACTTCATTCCTGTATCCAGTCAAGAAGAAATCAAGTTTATCTGAAATATTTCAAAAATGAGTGTGAACTGCACTCATGTTCTTGAAGATATTCTCTTTCGTTTGTATTAATAGTATATTTCGATTAATTCAATAATGACTCTAATAATTGCAACTGTATTATGGGAAAAAATACCGGCCACAATCAAGAATAGAAAACATCTGGTATTTCTGACTATGTAGTTACTATTACTATGACTCATGGCGAACATGATAGTGGTTAAGTTGATTCTTAATAGTCCTTAAACAGATGATGAACTGGTTTTAGCATACTGCAACTAAATAAATCTCTGGGGCTATGAAAAGGATGGACGTTCTTTCAAGGACCATGTCGTCTCCATGTGCAATCTTAACATTTAACCGATTGCTCTATTTCATGTACAACAGTTCTTGGTGTCTCGATATAAATCAACATTTTAGCAAAAACCGTAAGTGATAGATCTTAAAATGACTCCGAAAAATTTGGAAATATTTATGAAGTAAAAAAAGTGGATTTTTTCCTTTTTAATATTTGACAACAATCTTGCTTTATTGTTGACTTAACACGTATGTGAATATAAATAAAATGTTCATTTGTATCTCCCAAATTTTATAAAAATATAAGCCCTTGTTTCTTAAAGAGTTAGAAAAATAGGTATTTACTGCTCTGAGGTTGGATCTCACAGTGACACCAACTAAATCTTTGTCATCTGTCAAAAATGTATATCATTGAATTGTATCTCATTATACATTTGCATAGTGTGGCCATTGAATTAATTATGTTTTTCTCAAGGATCATATATTTTTGACCATTGTTCTACGTTTATTGTTCCTAATTGATTTAGAACAAAATTGATTGTTAAAATCTAGCTATTTATAGGGGTCTACAGTAGTTATTAGCTTGCTTTTATTCATATGCACATCATTGTTTCTCTTTGGAAGCAGTTGCAATAAATACAGCTCCAACAAGGCTATGATTAATTATGCAATTTGTGATATCAGTACAAACGTTATAATGAATAAACACCATTGTTTATATCGACTGACTCTTGAATGATTTTTAAATTTACAACAAAGATAGGCATAAAATCCTTAATTCTTCTTTAAGAGGTAGATGACTACACCATGACAATCCGTCGAAGAATAATAAAATTGTAATTTTTCTCTAAATATGTTCAATCCTCTTATAACGTTGTAACCTTCACAGTAATAGGCAATATTATTGTGTTTCTTTAAAATATACCCTCACTAAAATTTGGATGATCTCAAGGTCTCTGTCAAGCAACAGTGGATGTTGTCTCACTACTATAATCCTATTCATTCTGACAAAAGTTTACCCTATTTATTCGTTATCAAAAAGTACACGATTTTACCTCGCACACTGTAAATATAAACATCCCAACAATCAAGATTTTAGAGAAAGCGACGATCTTTTTCGACAACTCTAGTTATAACAATGAATGAAATATTTATAAACAAATTCAATTAGTCAAATGATGTACTTTACTTTAATCAAAGTATGAATAATGCCCTGAAGAGGGCTATTAAAAATTTGGAACTTATTTATAAGCCGATTACAAGGACATAATGGAAACCATTTTTAATTATATATTAAGGACCGATAACGCTCTATGTGAAATAAATATTTCATGACAAGTCAAGCGTCACTAAGATGTTAAAGTCTAGTTTGACTTCTATCATTCTCAATATTTAGCTGATTGACAAATTAAGCACTCGAGTCCGTGTTAAGTGTGGATTTTATTCCACACTTTTGGTACACATACATATATTAAATTTATGGTTGGTTTTGGCTTCGTCTCAGTTTCGACCCTTTAAAATCTAGATCTTGGTATCGGTTTTCATACCTCCTTTCTTGATCTCGACCCTTAATTTTTTTTGATCAGTTCGTTGAAAAAGGAGCAACGATCTTTAAAGGATGAATTTACGGATTCTCGTCAACAATAATTGTAGATTTTATTATAAATATATTATATAAATAATATTACAATATTCTCCTCATTATTGCACTAATATAAGTAATATATTCCTAAAATAATATATACAGGCAGCTGATATTGACAAGAGTATTAATTCAATAGTACTATATGACGTCTTGCCTTCTCACCATGCTCTCCAAAAGTATTATCATTTATTAGTCATTACTCATTACTATCTATGACATCAATAGTACCAAGTGTTGCTGCTAGATGTACATATATTTAGTGTGACTTTTGAGGATAATTATTTGCTCGAAATTGCACCTGCTAGAGAACTAATTGAAAAATAATCATAATAGAAATTGTAGAGCAATTAATGAAGAATAGTCATCTGCAAGGAATTGTATTTCGCCACATCAATTCTATCATTGTTTCTATGTAACATCTCACAAGTATGTACAATATATGTATAGATATAAGTCTAAAATGCCTTGCTTGCTAATTATAATGTTTTAATTGTATGAATGCATCTTATGTATTAAATATATATTTAATTACAGACCAATTTTGAGTGTGCTGTTTTTTATACATACAAAACTACATAAATTTCAATGATTGAGGGATGAATAATCTAGAGAACTTAAGCTTTTTTAGATATTACAAGTTATGAAAGTACTTTTGAAGGATTTTTATTGGTAGCCCTTATTAGCAACCTACTTTTATAGGTTGCAAAGCACTTACACGTTTTAATGAACTAGTTCACTAAAACATATAAGTATTTTTCAAGAACGAGAATAATTCATCATTATTATGATATAAAGCAGGGGTGCCCAAACTTTTTTCAAAGGGGGTCAGATTTGGTGAGTTAAAAATGTAAGGAGGCCGACCTTGGCGGACGTTCTTTACAAAGAACAGCTCTCGCAGTTAACTTTCTTCTTTTATTGATTGTCGCCATTTTAGAAAAGTTGGGACTCATTCAGTCAATTACTCATATACTAATTTGTTGTTCCTAATTGAGCCTAGATGGCAGCACTTATCACACGCGGGTAACAGCGCCCAATGTATTAATACTACATGCGGGACAGACGTTATTGATTTTATGACGGAGGCTGCGGGCCGGATTAAAATTGACTACCGCATTTGAACCCCCGGGACAGACTATAGACATGTCTGATATTAAAAATATATTATTCCTATAAAACATTGAATGTGGATTGATGAGGTATATGGTTGATGACGTCACTTAGCAGATTGTTTCATAGGTCGGGTTCTGCGTCAAATTTAGACGCCTTTATAAAATTTAAGATTAAAATGGACAGTCTGTTAAAATTTTGACGCCCTCTCTAATCCAGTTAGACGTAAGTTCTGCATGGGTCCAATCAGGATGTATAGCTCCCAAAATTTCGACGCCCCATCTAGTCTCAGATCTTATAAACGCGTTCTAATTGTTTTATAAAACAATCTTTGTTTTAACTATGTATTAATAGATATAAGCACGTGAGATCCGATTTAATTTTAATTTATTCAATATTTATAAAGGTAGAAGATATAAACATCCAATGCTACATGAATAATATATATTTTAATTAAGGTTAAATTAAACAAAATGTCGGGATGAAGAGTACTAAAATGTTTACTGAATGAATTAAATTGATAATTTGAAGTAGATTCCGCTATAATGCTAATGATGTCTTGTGTCTTAAAACATGGAACGTTTTTTTAAACGACAGATAAAAGGGAAATGGTACGGAGTCAAATGTAAGTTCCATTTTAAGGGCCCTAGTATCAAATCTAAGGATAGTATTATATACATATATGTATATGTATCACCAAGACAAGCTTTTTTGTACACTCGGAACCTTAACTCTCAAAAAGGCAAAAAAAAATTGAAGAAAAACAACTGGTAGCTAGTCTTCTGTATTTTCCTTGTTGCCAACATTTTAATATTGGGCAAAGTTATTATTTACATACACTATAAATTGATAAATTCTACCAATATACAAATTAATGGTTAATATTCAAAAATTAAAAAAAAAGGACGATCAATCTTTGGTTTAATATACTTTATATAATATATCAAAATCATAAATAATAATAATACCACCCTTTTTGAGTTCATAAATACGTAGAGTCAGCTGCTTTAAATCAAAAGAGTCAACCGATGAAAAACAGCTGAAGAGAGAATACAGTGTATTCTTGTTTATACCAAAAAGCTCGTCCTGCAAAGCGGTATCCACTACCATGAAAATTTACACTATGTATGTTTTTTTATCAGTTGTTGATTTATGTACTACTCATGTATGGGAAGAACAACTACCTACTAACTATTACTGGACTTTTTCTCTCTCTCTCTTTTGGTAGGTAAAGAAATACAATACAGATCATATTGGGATATTTTATTTTATCGAACAAATTCCTTAATGAATATATATCCATTGTTGTTATCATAAAAGGTAAAAATACGAGTTAAATAAAATTATTATTTCTTAGAAATTCTATTAATATTTTGATCATTTGTTCGTACTAGGTGAGGAAAATGAAGTTATTTATGGGTTAATGTTATATATTCTGATTGCATTTAAAATGTTGTTGCTATTACAAACTAATATGGATTTTTTTTTCTAATCCAATATATTATGTAATTTTGATTTCTAATGTATACTTTTTACCCTCTAATGTTATTATTTTATGGAACAACCAATCAATTTTTTAGTCAATTGATTGGTTGCAAAAAAATTTACCATTTATAGATCAATTCCTTGTGGATTTTTCTTCTTTTTTCTTTTTTTTCAATGAATTAATCGTGACAAACAAGTTTTTCGACTTATGACCCGATTTTTCTGTGTTTTTTTTTTTTTTGCATTTAATAGCGAATTTTATTCAAATAGTGAGTTGAGGATTAATCACTTTATTTCTTAACATTTTTTTGTTTGTGGTATGTTCTTACATGGAAGTCTAGACATATGGAATGCTCAACAGAGAGAAACAAAGGAAAAAGAGAGATCTGCATGAGGCTGACTTATTTATTTATTTTTAAAATCTGATTTTTAGGATTACACGTACTCATGTATTCCTAGCCTAAGAGGGAAAAAAGCACTTTCATCAGTTGACATTTTATTTATAAGAGTGAGGAGACTCAAAGTTTTTTAAAACATACCCTTTATTAAATGATAAACAAATAAATGCATAAGTAAATGTAAGTAAATCAAACGTGAAAAGCCACCAAGCAAATGTATTCAATACATGTTGTTTTTTTCAATTCCAGTCGTTCGTTTCTCATCAGTCATAATGCCGAAAAAATGTTGCGTTTCCAAGTGTCATTCTGGATATGATAGTGAAGCCGTAAATCCCTCACTATCATTCCATTCATTCCCTGAGGATGAATCCTCAAAATGTGCCTGGCTCAGAGTCTTTCCTTGTCAAATTAAATGAGCCTAGACACCTTTGAAGTATTCACAAGTGCGCTCACTGCCCTTTCAGAAGGAGGATTTTGTCTGTGGGAGTACTGACAAATGGAGAGAATTTCGGAAGTATAAGTTGCAGCACAACCATGTTCGGAAGCGTTATTCAAAGCCGTCAGCTATTCCCTGCATATTTAATATCCTTTCTAAATATCTGTCTACTCATAAGTTTAAAAGATTGACGTTCAAAGCCACTTCATTTGCTAAACTATCGAGTGAAAATGTAGCTAGCATTCAGGCTGAGGAAGCTTTTTTCTAGCAGGATGTCATTAGAGATGTTAGTAATTTTTGCATTAAAATTAGTGAAAAAATACTTCCACATAATATTCATTTCAAAAAGATGGATGATCTTGTTCAGTTGTATTGCCTATCTGAATAAACTGATTTTATTGATATCGATTTCGCTATCAATGTTAAAGAGAATATGTTTTTTGAAATTATAATACGTTATAATTATAGAATTTGGCCTCCTAATTACAAATTCATCTTAACACCGAGGGTTGAACACAAAACATTGGGAAGTTGAGGCCAAGACAAGACCGAAACTCTGAGGGGTACTGACCAATAAGAGACCCTGAAGAAAAATTTGAACTTTTTTTTTGTTAGAAAAGGAAAATTTTAATTTATGTAGTTACATTGTTCTCGGTCTGGACAACGACTCGTAGATCATTATGGATCTAGAACAAGATCTTCAGATCCCTTCTGGACAAGTCTTGCACTCATATTTTTAAAGTTTTGATTTTGAGTTAAGTAGTTTTCAAGACAGCATCACAATTAAAACAGGACACAATCTAAAATAAATTTCATAATGAAAGTGCGTGAAATGAATAAGATAAGTGAGTAAGTTAGTATAAATAAATAACTTGTTTTTGTTTTTGGCCTTGCATTCATTTGTCACGTCTGACATTCACATATTACCTCTTTCATGATACATCGAAAGAAAGTTTGTGATGGGATCATTTCATTTCTTTTTTTCTCTAAGAGCATACTATATTATTATTATTATTATTGACATGTATTCAAAAGAAGTGCACGCTTAGCATGAAGTTGTAAGCAATAATTTGGTAGGAGTAAGGCTGTAAATCAAACAAAAATATTCTAAGAATCTTGCAAAGAAAAATATATATTAACACTAACACAATAAATACAAATTCTGTGTTAAAATATAAGCAAATAGCCCTAAACCTTTTTTTGGGGGCTCAAAAGGGCTACTAAAGATGTTCAATTTGAGACTAGTGGACCATGTTGAGACCCAAATAATATATGTATAACGCTCACTCCAAACTCAATATATTTTCTTCTAATTTATCAACTTTGATGAACACAAAATATATTGTATTTATTCTCTTTTGTACAGCTAGACATTGAACAGTCATGGTAATTTGTTTTACAGATTTACACTCTGAACTCTTCAAGTTATTACTTAAAGGATCTTGGAATAACAAACCATACCTAAGCAAAACCACCGCTCATTGACATCAGATTAAAGACAGACTTGGTACATGTTCGTTATCAAAAATGTACATATTTATATTGAGCTTTTTAAAAATTTAAATACCATTAAGAATCATTGTGCCCCTATGAATAGTCTATAGTAAAAGGTAGAATGTTTATGGTATAGACCCATTAAAGTTGTTCATTTTAACTATTTGTAGTATTGGTATGAAAAGGAAATAGGAAATGAACAAATGTGTTCATTTCTTCGGTAAGACTTTGCAAAAACCTTAAGTTAATTTTTTAAATTTGATTTTGGAATTCTACAGAATTGGGGTTTTTTATAAAAATGTATGTTGATAAATTCAACATATCAAAATAGGTCCACGAAGGAGCTAAGTTCATATGTAAATTTTAAATACTACTTAGAAAAAGTATGTGTTGACTGTTCAACTATTGTACCTAAGTATAAATACACAATGTAATGTAATGTTGAAGGAAAAGTTTTCAAAAATGAATCAAAGTTATTTTACAATAACTTCTTCCTGGAAAACTAAAAAAAGAATAGTTAATAAGAAATTATTTTAAAATAATTCACTTTTAGAAAAAAAAAATGACGAGCCATTTTATTTTTTGCTTTTGAGTAAAACTTTGTTTTAACAACAATAAATAAATAAAAATCTCTGGAAAGAAAAACAATTAAGTCATGTTTTTAAAAAAAGTAGTTTTGAGACTTTTAATAGTAATTTTATGCATATATATAATCTATATAAAAATATTATTAAAAATTCATTTAATATGTAGAGATGAAAAAGAAGTAGTCTCAACTAAGCAACTAACCACCTCATATCCAATGAAATGTTCATATCATATTTTTTCAACATTAGTTTTATATAATGCTAGTATAATATATATATATATATTTCTTGAAACAGATGTTGGATAATGTATGTTGCTTCCAAGAGAATCATACATTATTAAAAGAAGGAATAATAAGTAAGAAAAAAAACAAAGGATGCGACTCGTTCATTCATTCATATACCGTTCATCTATGTATGTCTGTACTTGTGTCTTAGAGACACATATTTATAATTATGTTTACTATATATAAATAGTTTCTTAGAACTTAATGCAATCTTGAGATCCTTCTAATATTAAGTTAAACTTTATATTCTAAAGAACATGGAGAAGGATATTCCTATCTTTAAAATTAAATTCAAAGAAAATCCTTGAATAACTATCTATGTACCTCTTTTATCAGCTGTAGACATCCCTCTTAGTCTTTAAATTTGATTGGTTGAATTATAAAAGTATGTTCTTGTGTAATGCTTTACAAATATTAATTTTTTAAATTAAGAAAGATTGAATGAATTAATAACGATCACATTTTGCGGTGTACGTTGAATAGAACTGATCTCACATATTGCACAAGTAACAAAAAATAACGCCATGCTCAAAGCATTGGTCGTTATTGATATATTTAGCAATTAAGCGAAAGCAGACAAAATATCCAAAAAAATTAATTTGAGGGAAACTTCACATTTAATAACTTTAATAATGACTAAACCTAAACTATTGTGGTATAAAATTTGATTAATGTACTTCTTTGTACTTTCAGCTGACGATTTTTCTATTACTCCACGAGTAGTTTTTGGTACACTCGGAACCTCGACTCTCGATAGAAGAAAGAAAAAATTTGAAAAAACAACTGGTAGCTACCTTTCCGTATTTTCCTTGTTGCCCACGCTTTAATGTTGGGCAGAGTTATTATATAGATACATTTACCATACATTGATCAATTCTACCAATATACAAACCAATCGTTAATACCTTTATAGTATTCAATAATTCAAAAAAAGGGCGCGCAATGTAATATATTTTTTATATATCAAAATCATGAATAATAATGCTACCCTTTTTGAGTCCATAACACGTAGAGTCAACTCCTTTAAATCAGAAGAGTCAACTGATGAAAAACAGCTGAAAGGAGAATACAATGTATTTTTTTTATCTCAAAAAACTCATCGTGCTCCTACCCTTTATTAGTGTTCTAAACGTGTTGGCATCATTGAAATCAGATCAAATCTTTTTTAAATATTAAAAATACTTTATAATATGAAGTATAATCCCACAGTTGGGAAGAATTGACAAATTACAAATTGATTTTAAATCTTTATTTTACTTTTATCTTAGCACCAAAAGTGTCTAGATACAATGAATATTACGTGACATAGGCAAGATATAAGCACAATGATTTTATTCATACAAAAATGAATGACTCAGTAATTTAATATCGAATTAATAATAGTAATTCATTTGTAGAAGAGTTTCATAGTTTTGAGCATCACAAATATAATTATAAATATCATTCAAACAGAATAAGTATGTAAATCAATAACTGCTTTGTAATTCAATTAACTATTTTATCTAAATTAAATTATATATGACCATGTAAATACCTTCGATGTTTCTCCATATCAAAATTAAATAATGACATACATATATAAAGTTATGGAATGAATATTTATTATATGTATGTATATCTTTCAGAATTATTATCTTGCTCACAATCTTACAAAATAATTATTTATTTTTACATATATATATTATAAAGCTGTAGAAATAACTAATATGAATGAAATAACATATTATTTAAACCAAAGATAAAATATAAAGACCGTGCAAAAAACGATGTGACAAAAAAAAAAAATTTTTTTTTTGCTATTTCATCAGTATGAATAGAAAATATAGGGTATATGCAAATATATGTACATACATTTTTGGAAACCTCAGATACCCAAAATTAAGATGATTAAGCCCATTTGTGTGACAATTTTTGTGTTTCAATTGTTTCAATCTCAAAATCAAGTGTTGGGATTTTTCTTGTGTTTTTTAAAATATAAAACGAGATACATGATACTTTTTGAGTCAACTCATATGATACCTTCAACATAGTTCTACAAGCACAAATACCTAAAGTATGAACTGTTTTGTGTCTAAGCTTTCAAGGGCTAATAAGTCCATATTTAAATAAACAAAGTTTAAAAATCAATAGAAGAATGAATATTGTTATTTAAACTATACATATACTTATGATATGAAAGCATTATGCATGTATCTCTGTTGAAAAACACATAGAAACAAAATCAAATTTTTGCCTTCAAAATCTGAATGTGAAATAATAACTTCCATCATTTTTATATGTCATAGAATTTTTTTTTTTTTTTTTCAAAAGTAGGACTCAGATTTATTATTATTCCTATATGTAGGTATAAATTACATGGTTTATTACATGTAGTTAAATTTTGCAACACAAATGTACATACATATAGAGCTTTTCATTTCTTTAGGGTCTCTTTGACTTGATGTGACCCAATAAAGTTTCAAAGAAGTTTATTGTCAAAAAAAGAAAGGAAAAAAAAAAGAAGAAAAGTAAACTTTTTTACTACAATTAAAAAGTTTAGATTTCCTTTTATCATATTAATTTTGTACAATCTATAATATTACAAATGGGAATTAAAATAAAGCAATTTATGGATAATAATTACAGTACATTCCGTTTAACTGGGTCACTGGTTAATTGAGTCATCCACTTTACCTATAGGGTCAAATTGTGAAAAAGAAACTCAAATTTGTATTTATGTACATTCTTGTTCATAATTCACTTAATTCATCCATTGTTTCATCCATCAGTTAGGAAACTATCATATCATATGGTCATTCAAAAATCACCCTAGAATTAATAATGTACATACAGGATCTGTTAATAACAGGGGACTTCAAAGTCACTTCATTACTCTAAAACGAACAAACCTGGAATATAACCCAATAATGGTTGAATGAAAAAAAAAATTGTACGAAAAACTTCTGTCTGGCTTACTCACTAGATCTCAACTTTTTTGACCATTATCGGAAGGAAAACGGTTGAATAGAAAATATATAAAAATAGAGTGTCCATTAAAGCCAGTATAGAGTAAGAATGGTTAAATATTCCAAAAATTATTCTACATAAACACGTTATATGATTCTCGTGCAAACTTTAGGCTCTGATCATTATCAGGGCGGATTTATTCATTAACAATGATTTTTTTTAAATAATGTATTAAGCTATTTTTTTGTTTTGTTAATACATTATTCTATTTAAATCATAACTTATTGAAAAAAATGAAGTTCTAAAGTATTTTAACATAGTTGAAGAACCCTGTACATGATTTTTTTTTCTCTTTCATTGATTATATTGGCTTTTCAATGTAAACATTATTTTAAAAAATGTATAGTAGTAACAATAATTCGATGCCTTGCAGCTGGGCTTTTCTTCCAATTAAAGCAGAAACATAAAACCTCCCGTAAATGTTGCTTAGTTACCACGAAATTTGGCATGTTCAACAAAGTAAAAACAGGTTTTTGGTTGGAACCCAAAACATGGTGAACAATGTTTGGCCAGGTAGAAGTCAGGGGAAACCCTGATAGAAGATCGTAGCGATTCTCACGTGCAAATCGTTCATCGGAGCTGTGTATAGGGATGAAAGATTGAAAGAAACATAAACTGATAGCACTGGTCATCAAATTTGAACTTGCAAAAATCCTAATGAGTATAAGAATAATAAAAGTTATTCAGTTTTGCACGCTGATTTCAAGAAGGGCTAAGAAACCGGCTGAAATCCTTTTGCGCGCTACTACTTAAGTGGTTTTACCGTGAGTTTTTATTTTATGTATTGAAGGGAAAGGACGTGTGCTTGCTCCCTTAAACATATAATATCTTTAGTGCAGTCAGAAAGAGGTTTTCTCCTGAAAATTTATGTCCTAACTGTGATTCAAAGTCTTGTGAGTTTTTTTAGTGATAAAATAAGTGTTTTGTGATTATTTAAAAAAAATCATTGTTAATCAATAAATCCACCCTGATAATGATCAGAGCCTAGAGTTTGCTCGAGAATCATATAACATGTTTATGCAGAATACCAAAATGTGGAGTTACACTACTTGTAAAATTAACCCTTAGCCCAAGAGTCAAATATCGCTGTGCAGAGAGGAATTTTTTACAAGTGCACTGTAGCTTTCTCGGTTCTAACATCGACGTCATCGGCTTATATGAACCAAATAAAGACGATCCGAATTTTTACAGAAAAAAATTACTGTCCATCATTTCACCAAGACCAACCATTATTGGTGGTGACTTCAACATGAAGCTCAACCTAAACAGAGATTCCTCCTGCAAAGTAATTGCCCATTCTCAATCGAGGAATGTGTTGTTATCAACTATAACAGCCCTCGACTTCAGAGATGTGGGCTGTGAAGTGAACAACTTTAATCAAACTTACTTTTCAAACGATAAAAATTTTAAACCTGTCTCCTCTAGAATTGATTTATTTCTTATAAAAGGATTTCAAGAGGAAGCCATAAAATCATATTGCGTTGTTGATGCAAAGGTATCTGATCTTAGAGCTATACACTTGATGTTGGACCCTGTAATCAAAGAAATTAGAACAAAAAATCAGTGGATTCTCAACTCTCGTACTATAAATAACTCTGCAATTAACAAACAAATTACAAATATAATTCATGAAATATCTGCAGACAAAAAGGATCCGTCATAGCCACAAAAAAGCGGGAATTTCTTAACGAAGTTGAGGCAATTTCTAAAAGTGTCTGACGAAGAAAAAAAGGCAAAACTTGATCAAATCTACCGGAAGGAAGATCTAAAGAATAGAGTTAAACTGAAAGTCAATGACATAGGGGATCTTTCACATTCGAGACTGCAATGTGTGCGACAAGAAAAACTACGATATAAAACAAAAGATATCAATCTCTTAGACCCCAATGGCACGTTTTCAAAAGACCCAAAATACATGCGTAGGGAAATAAATAAACATTAATCTAGACCAGCGTTTCTCAACCGGGGTTCCGCGGAACCCTAGGGTTCCGCAGACGGTCTTTAAGGGTTCCGCGAGAAAAATGAGATTATATAAGCTATTACACTTTTCAGTCTTTTTGTACAGTGTGGTAAAATTTTGTCACCAGAATTTTGACTTTTTTTATAGTGACCTATTGCTAAGCCAGGCTCTTAAGAGAACTAATTAATCGTTTACATTTGGGATTCCCAACATTGCTTCAATGACCTTGTAGACTTTCGAACTCTTGCTGTCGATTTTATATTGATCCAAGCGTTCCCATGGCTACTTAAAAAAATCTGGGCGTGGGAATGTTAGTCATCGATTAGGTCCTAATTATTCAAAAATAATAGAATATTTACCACGTGAACTACGATGAAAATAAGATGAGAAAGTATGGTATTAATCATTTTTTGCGCAAGGGTTCCGTGAGACATGGGATATATTTTGAGGGTTCCGAAAGGGGGAAAAGGTTGAGAAACGCTGCTCTAGACTATACTCATGTTTTGATAGCAAGAAGAATAATAGATGCAGGAGATGTACAACAAACACTGCTGACTTTTGTGAAGAGCTACGATTCGAAGCAAACGATGTTTATAGAATATCAGAAGCAGATAAAAATAGGACCGAAAAACATTTTGTAAGCACAGAAATAAGAACTGCCATTATCAGAAATGCCAAGTTCTATAAATCTCCTGGTCCCTCCGGATTCACTTTCGAATTTTAAAAAAAATATGTAGATATACTTACACCTGTGCTCTTATCATTTTACGAATGATAAACATAAACTTAAAAAGCCTCTGTTATGCAGACGACCTGACACTGGTTTTCCGTGGTATTCCTCTTGTCACTATAAAAAGTCTCAAAAGGACTATTATCCTTCTCTCCAACTTCTCGCTTGCTTCTGGACTAGTAATTAGTCCAAGAAAAAACCGGAAATAATCAGTCCCTTTAGAGGCATCATACAAAAGGGATGGCCAAGCTTTCACACCGTAGAAAATATCAAAGTTCTGGGAACCTGGGTGGGAAAATTTGCATGCCTTAATAATGAAAAATATATTTTTAAGAAAATTTGTCAGGCCTGTTTTTTCTTCAGGGGCCTTAATCGTAACATTTGGGACAAAATAGTAGCATGGAATACCTACATTATCTCAAAAGTCCTGCATCTCCACAGAGTTACCCCTTATAGTGAAGAAGTCATACTGAAAATAAATAAAATTAAAACTTCATTCTTACAATTAAAAAAAATTAAAAAATATATCGCATGATAGGCTACACGGTCCCTTGAAGAGTGGAGGGCTGTCACTGATAAATATATCAAGTATGTGGAAGACAATGAATTTTTACTGGGTCCGGAAAATGTGGGAAAGCCAAAAGCCCTGGTGTTTTAGAAAAGATCCCCCTATTCTCTGAGTGCATGAAGCGGATGAGTGAGGGGTGCAGGAAAGTTTTTACAAAGTTGGAACTCTCCCTAGGTAGGGATCTGCCCTTAAACGAACGTCTGAACTTCCCTGAAGTGCGCACTATATCGTCTGATGTTGTCAATGATTGACAGAATAGCTAGATTATTTTTAAAAAACAAACTGGAAAGATTTCGAAGTGTTCAGAGGCTGCTGATTCCTTTCAGAATGAAAGTATATATGGCCTCAACATCACACATAAGAAGTGTGTTCCAAACCAAAACAATGGATCCTTTATCCGAGCAATGAAAAACCGATTACCATCATCTTCAGAAAAATGGTTCAAATACCGCCTACTTTCGGGGACATTTGAGGTGCGATCTAAGTTTTTTCCAGGCTTAGAGAGTGTCTATATTTTCTGCAAGAACGAAAAGGAGACCACAATTTATCTCTTTTGGGGCTGTAAGATGCTAAAAGAAACTTACAAATCAATATCAAATGAGTTGGACAATCACTTCGGAGCTATGATAGGCATAGAGGAGTATTTTAGTAGAATATATTTTACCGGAAAAGATGAACTAAAAGGCAATGCTATTTTAACCAAGGCACAACAAGTCGTCTACGCAAAAAGATCCTCCAATGACACCAAGATGAATTGACATTATTCCAATCATTAGCATGTTTGTTAGAGAAATTAAATGATTTTATATATTTTATAATGCCCAGTTTTGTTTTTTACTTATTGTCAATTACCATTTTGTTTTATAGCGTACCTTTTAGTTATTTATTATTTTAAACCAGTTTCCCCACACTATTCTTTAAAATTTTATTCTTTGCTAGTCCCTCTTAAGCTATGTTATTTATATAAATGAACGATTATTATGAATAAAGTTTCGCCCTTTTGCCAATAAAAAAAAAGTAGCTTCACCGTGAGTCTTTGATTTCTAGCGAATTTTTGCTCGAAATTGAATGAAAAATTTAAATATTTAGTTGGACGATTTCTTCTTGGTTAGGGATTCTTATCGGAAGCTTGAAATCTCGTTTGAAAGCTGTGGGTCCCAGCTCTTTAATGCATTCCTTATTAATCCATTTGATGTAATATTTAAGGAGTTATTTAAATACAAAGGATTTGGCCGACTTTTGGCCTTACTCCCGTCCCCTACGCCCCTAGAAGTTCTTTTAGATCAAATTAAGACTGGAATTGGAATTTGCATTAAAAACTAACGGTTCATTATTTTGTAATGCACAAAATGTGTATTCTTTTAGGCTTAAATTGAAGTTGAAGTTGGAAAATGGGCCAAGTTAGCTCTGATTTCTCGAAAACTTTAGGACTCTCGAAAAATAAATTACAAATTTGAAATCAGCGTGCAAAACTGAATAACTTTTATTATACTTATACTCCTTAGGATTTTTGAAAGTTCAAATTTGTTGATCTGTGTTATTGACGAATGTCTAATCTCTCTGAAATCACCAAAAATTGCTGTCATTATAAAACATTCATAACACTCAAATCCATTTTTTGACAACGGACCGCACGAATTTGTGCTTCCTATGGTTGATTTTTGATTTGTATGTAAATGTCATGAATAGAACTGGGATGTGTTAACCAAATACACGGCTAGTCATTTTTTTAATTTTTCTTTTCAATTGGTCATAATGATTATAGGTGCATTGTTTTTCATTTCCAAGAATTAGATATCAAGTCTTTTTATATAATTGTAAGTAATTCTTGGTATATTTCATTGAAATAACAAAATTTGAGTTTAATAAATAAACACAAATAATACAAACTATTATAATCACTAGCTATATTAATGAAACTTTAATTCCCCAATCAAATTAAAATGATGTAGCTTCATCATCAAAAACTTTTTAATCTCTAATATTTGAATTATTTATTTTTTCTATTATATTGTTTGATTATGTTTTCTTGTTTAAGCAAGAGATATGATATTTGTACCATATGTTAATGTAGATTTGTTGTCTGATTTTTTTTTTTTTTTGTTTGCTGATATTTATTCCTTGGTTTGTGTTTTTCAAGAGTCTATGAAAATTCAATTAAGTTTTTCGTCAAATAATATATAAAATTTAAAGAATTTTATAACTACACCAGAGAACTAATACATATGGTAATATAGTCCGCAGATGACAAATCCAGACTCTATAGCGAATGATCAATTAATTTCAAATGTACAAAGCTCTGGAAGGTCTTCAAAGTAAATTAGCCCGCGTAGCCTTGATGAAAAGCCAAGATAACAAGGGGCCAAAAATTATAGTAGAAAGAAGGTTGAGGAGACTCAGTCCCAATTTTGAGCTGACTCAATTGAAACCAGCAACGATCAAGAGGAACCCGTTCACGAATTCGCGCCAAAAATGGTTACCATATAGAATTGCAACATCTTCTCTTTGTACGAGTAAATTTGAGGCTATTACAGATGAACGTTTTTGTCACTGGTGTAAATTGGAACTGGAGACATCTTTTCATCTTCTCTTTTACTGCCCTAAAATTCAACCCTTCATTATTAAAATTGTTGAAAATTAAATCCTAGAGGCCTATGACGTAGTGTTTTGTCCTTCAAACTGGTTCATTGCAACATCACCTAGACACCAAGAGGCTTTTAAAGTTGAATTTGTATTTGCAAAGATGCAACAAACTACGGTCGCAGTGAAGGTGTGTAAGAGACAAATCCCGAAAAAAAATTAATTTGAAATCCTTTTTGTCATAAGAAAAAAACCATTTGTGATTAAATGTTTATAAGATCTACATGTATGAAAAATTCTACCTTTTTACCTAAATATTGAGTCTTTTCTTTCTAGAAATACTTTTGATGATATCATCATGTTTTTATAAAATAGGCGACCCTAATATTAGCTAACGCATAGGTAAAGAAGTCCTGAATGAAGATAAAAGTGTATCATTTTCCAATTATATAAGATTATAGAAGATAAAAGTATATACATACTCATGATCAATTGGATCTTACTTGATTTATTTAACCCTTAAAACAAATATATCAACAAAATCATTGGCATTTTAAAAAGTATGGAGGGATTTGAGTGAACATTTTTTATAAGAGCAGGTCAATAAACTCTTTCGATGATTACATATTTCAAAGGCTCAAAGGAAATCTTTTAAAAACATGTATAAAATGGCATGAAATTTTTTTATTTGCCTTTTACTGTAGCTATCTCTATACAAATATGCCTTAAAACACTTTTAGCAATGAATAAAGAAGACTCTTTACCTTTTCAGAACATGATATCTACTTTTTTTTCTTTCTTCTTTTTAATGGTAACTTTGCTTCAACATTCATTTATTTCTAATTTGTTATCAAATATAAAAAAAAATCTTTTTTTTTTACCATGCTTAAAAAATTTATTTGTGAGGCAATAAATTGCCTCTTATATGTATGTATATATATATATATATATATATATATTTCTTCATTTGAAAAGCCCCGAAACCTCATAATTTATGGCTTTTCAAAGATAAAATTTAGTCTTAATAAAAATAATTCTTTTTTGAGAAAAAAAAATGTGACATATATATATATATATATATATTACCCATTATTTTAAAATGATAATAATAATTTTATTAATATGGATCATTCTCTTTCAATGATATTTATGTATGTAATTTAATACTCTAAAAAAGCATTACTTGTGGTCAGCACATTGTAAATTGCAATTTAACAACATATTATCTTAAATATGATGCTGCAGAATAAAATATTTATAATCTTTAAATGAAGTATTTTATTGGTTTTAAAGATGGTGGGTTCGTTACTGCATAGGGTAGTCATGAGACTACCCTACATAGACGAAAATATATGTACCTCTAAACAAATACATTTAAAAGCAATAAATTAACTGATACCATGTTGAGTGACTATGCAGGACGCATTTGACATTTTAAGAACTTTAGAAGCTCTATTGAACCAGGTATATTGATCTATTTCATATATACTTTTAAAGGAATTATGTTTTAATCATTTCCATACTTATAAAAATCTGACTAAGTAATCACTTAGAAAGACTCCAGCTTAACCTTTTCTTTTAAACTTCTACCATATTCAAGATCGACGATATGTCATACAAGTTTTGACAAATTTTTGAGTGTATTAAAATTATTATTCTAATTCAATGAATCCAAGGAAATATATTTTCTTCTTTCAATTACATGGGAAATTTGAGATAAACTTTTGATAATACAATAACATAGGAGGTATTAAATGAAAGATCAAATTTGTTCTAATGGCATTGTACAACGTTTAATTACAATAAATGGTGAGTTTATTATATCAAATGAAAGAAATACGAAGAAAAGAGTGCGTTTTATACACGGTACATTTATTTTCTCTTCTTTCTTTCTTCTTTCCTTACGAGAAACTTAATAAAAATAGATTTAAAAGATTGTTTATTTAAATAAAAAAAGTTATAATAGAATCGACTATATATCTCAATGTATTTGGATTATAATAATAAATAATAATGTACCCTAATATACCCATGTATATCTAAGTGAGACATCACTAAAGTATTTGCAGTTCAGTATTCGCAGATTTTTCTATGTGGATTCTAATCAGTATAAAAGATTAATCTAAGGAATATAGATAAATGTCTAAATTTCCATCCAATTGATTAGGTATTTAATCTTAAAAAAATAAAAGATTTTAATTAAAAGTGATACTAATGTTTAAAAGTGTGTAACTTATATATTTTTAACAAAAAAATATGAGATAAAGACTCCTGAATATTCATGCATATATGCTTTTATTGGCCTTTAATGTAAAAAAAATCCGTTTATTTATCAATTGATATTTTGAATGAGATCCTTCATCATTCTTGATCTACTCACATCTCTTGGAAATGTTGAAGACACTTTACATAACTTTCTTCAAGACCCTGTCTTGGTGTATATAAGTATATTTTATCATAAATCAATGTTTCTTTTCCAAGAAAAAAAATAGGTTTTTTTTAAAAAAAAAAAAAGCTTTGAATATTGGATATTGGCTAAGAAAAAAATATTTTTGGTCAAAGAAAAATAGATGATTTTTACTTTGTTGTACAAAAAGTAGGATTTTTTTTTTAAATTTCTGAACATATCGAGACGGTAATCTACGTAGGATAGATACATTTGTATATATCACAGTACAAATGCCCCATCAGCATAAAAATATGCACTGTATTATTTTTTGTTGATTACTGTACTCTTATCACAATGTCATTCCCAAAACGATACAACTCCTTTGTATTTTTGTATCAGGGTGTCAATTTGTCTGTTTTTATGAAAGAAAATATTGTCCATATTCTCTCTCTCTCTCTCAATCATTCAACATAAAATCATTTGTTAGTCAGCCAATTATTTGTTTACCCGTAACTTAAAAAGAGCTAATTTTGAGTTTAACCAATCAACAACGTTCAAAGGGTCAAAAAAGTAGGAAAATCGACAGCTGATACAAAATAGAATGGTGGTAAGTTTGTATACTAATGGTATAGCACACGAGTTTAAAACATTAATTTGAGAACAGTTGGCAAACTGGCAAACAACCACCATTCATATATTTGAGTTGAGGGGCTCTTTCCTTTTACTTCCCGTAGGAATGGTTGTGTGATACGATAAAAATCCCATCATGATACACAACACTACTTATTTCAATTTATATACGTAGGTATATTGTGCACATGCATATCTAAACATGTAGATATCCACCTATTTTCCATAATGAAGAATATTTAATGCAAAGAAAAGGTTAAAAGTTTTGTTTGACCACTGTACATGACAGAAGTGCAATAATAAATTAAAGGACACAAATAAATATATATATATATTTACAAAATAAACAAATTAGAAAATGTATCAAATAGTAAATTTTATACCTATTTTTATAGTCATGCCCCTAATCTATTTTTTGAAGAAGCTATAGATGTACGATATAAAAGTAGCCGTTTGATGATATAATTGTGTGTACAAGTTGCAATTTACAACTCTCAATTATGTATGTTTTTGTTTTTTTTGTTTTTTAATTACTGGCTATGAATTGATGAAATTATAATTTTAACTTCATTAATTAAAGTTGTTTATTTACTGCTTATTTATGAGTCATAGAACTGTGTAGCACTTGTACAATTTGCTTGTAGCAATTACAATTTGAAAATAATAAGTACATTTTACACCTTTATATATATATATATATATGTAAAGTCAGAGAACAATTTTCATTGTACCTCGCAACCTTTTCTTTCAAAAAAGGTTGAAAAAAAATGACTGAAACTCAATGGTTTTTATCAAATTACGTCATTCTCTCAAATAAAGGATTTTTCTTTATGTTATATGGTAATATTCACTACTTAACAAAATTGAATTCGACTTTAATAAATTTAAGTTCAAATACATGAGAGGATAAAACAACAGCTGACTAAAAGGGTATACATATAGATAGCCAGATATACTAATGTATTTTAATACATATACATTATTTTTTGGCCGATAAGACGACCCTTAAAGTCAAAAAATGCCCCTTAAAAAATGTGGGTCGTCTTATGCAACCGATATAAAAGTCAGACTTTATATAATATTGTATGATAAATTCATAAAAAATTTGATCTAATTTGATCTAATTCGTCTTATCTGACGGTCGCCTTATACGACGAAATATAGGGTAAATGCAAGTATATGTACATACATTTTTGGAAACCTCAGATACCCAAAATTAAAATGATTAAGCCCATTTGTGTGACAATTTTTGTGTTTCAATTGTTTCAATCTCAAAATCAAGTGTTGGGATTTTTCTTGTGTTTTTTAAAATATAAAACGAGATACATGATACTTTTTGAGTCAAGTCATATGATACCTACAACATAGTTCTACAAGCACAAATACCTAAAGTACGAACTGTTTTGTGTCTAAGCTTTCAAGGGCTAATAAGTACATATTTAAATAAACAAAGTTTAAAAATCAATAGAAGAATGAATATTGTTATTTAAACTATACATATACTTATGATATGAAAGCATTATGTATGTATCTCTGTTGAAAAACATAAAGAGACAAAATCAAATTTTTGCCTTTAAAATCTGAATGAATATTTTTGAATGGGAAAGATGATCTTTATTTGAGTAATAAATCTCTTTTTTGACATTAATAAAGTTAGCATAATTTTGAACAATGATTTTAAAAAGTGCATATTGTGGTGTGAATTATGTATTAATCTATTCATATACGTTATTTGAAGTGAAATAATTCATTAAATTAAGAAGAAAAGATTAAAAAAGGAAAGATGAATCAAGAGACAGACTCAAATGTTGAAGTATACTTTAGTTTCAGACTAATAGCTTTATGTCCGGTAGAAGAAAAAACAAATGTTGAAAATGGATTTAAAATCGAAGTAAGTTCAAAAATAAAGTATTTTATTTATAAAATCGTAAGTTTCAAAATATTAACTCCCTCTTTCAGTATCAGACAATGATCAAGTCAAGTCTTCTCTTGTTTTTGGAAATAGAATTTTACTATAACACTTAAGAAAATTAAAGGAGTTATCTCACATTAATCGATGATAAATAAGTAATATTGATAGGTTAAAATGAACATTTTAATGAATATTAAAATTCAAACTTTGATAATAATTAAAATGTCTGCTCATGTAATTCAATTAGACATAATGCGACAACCTAATTCTAACCTATACATATGTATATGTACAAGTTGCAATTTGTACAAAATTGATTTAAACCTAAACTTATTACATCTCGATGCAAATTCACATACAACTATTTTTCATTAAAGGTACAATGTTTCAAAGTTTAGTTAAAGATTGATGATTTTTTTTCAAAATTTGATCCAGCCTAAGCTGTTTCTGTTATCCATAAGTTTCCATTTTTTGAAATTTGTTTCATTTTTCTTACATGTTTTTATCAATATTTCAAATTTGATTTAAAGTTTTGTTATAGGGTAGCTTTATTTCATATTAATGAAAATTAATAAGTTTTTAACTATATTTCATTTTGGCCTTGTGATTTTTTTTCCAAGCTTTTGGATATGGATAAAGATTTTCTATATGAAAAAATAAGTTATTATTACTTTTTAAAAATGAAGTAAAGTTTTATATCAAACACGTAGATATAATCAATAAATGTTCCATTTTTACTATAAAATAGTAGAACAAAGCTTTACATTGCGTTGAAGAAAAAAAAACTAAGCTGAACGATAAAAGGATTTATAGTGGCTTTCAATTTTAAGAAAGGAAAAATAACTAAAAAAATGGAGAAGTTGATGAACCTGGATCCGTTCATTTTGTATCGTTTAATGAATAAGCCCCAGGCCTAACTACCAGATGGCACCATTTACAATTTGAATTTTGAATCTTTTGTAGGTTGGTACTTTCGAAAAATATTTCGGAATGTTAGTGGCGCCATCTGGTAGTTATGCCGAGGACTTATTGACGGATGTGTTTGTAGTTAATCTAATTACATGTAAAATGGAAAAAAATAAGTTATTTAAGTCTTCAAGATGGCCGACTTCCATAATGATGACGTCACATGTAAGTTTTGTAGTACAACAGAACATTAAAGATTAGTATGATTTCTTATTTACATCTCAGTGTATTATTTGACCACATCAAGGAATATTTATTATGTATTTTCTAGTTAGCTGTCGATTTTTTCATAGCTCTAGCCCCTTAATATATATAGTTTTTTGAACGTTGATTGGGTGAAACTCGAATTGTTAAGCATTGACGAATTTCGACTATTTATTTATTAGATAAAGAAGTGTCCAACATTTGGGGAAAATTGGCCAATTATCAACTGAATGTCTTGTTCTCTATGTTAAGATCAAGATCAAAGCAACAAAAAGTAGTGTCTTGGTCTATGTTGAGGTGGTCTGAACCAAAACACCCTTGTACATATATACAAATTATTATATAACAGTAATTTGTACAGATCTAAGTCAAATGAATGTTGCATCAATTAATAGTTGGCCTTTAAATTGGCTGATGTATTGACTAAAATCGACGTTATGGGAAGATCAATTCATAATTTGAACAATCTACTCGTATAATTTACAACATTTACAAAATACCAATTTGTACTAATTTGTACAACATTTAAATGCAGATATATATACCTACAAATTATTTTATTAAGAATAAATGGAATAAAGGTTATTTCGAAATTAGTCTTTAGTTTTATCATGGAAAGTAAACTACTTTTTTAATTGTTGTATAGATAAATTTTACATTTATAGTTTAGGATAAATACTTGAATTTCAAACACTTCACTTGAATCGATTATTTCCTGTATTTACCCTCCTATACACCAGTAAATAATAAAGTCCATTTTGCTTGTGTACAATCTAATTCGACAGACTAAATATTTGTTTTATATTTAAATACTGAAGATAATCGATTTTGAAGTGTAGTCATCTAAAATAATTGATTTATGAAACTCAAGTATTTATGTTATAGATAAATGGTCCTTGTTTTTGAGAAGTTTTTACCCTGTTTCTACAAAGATTGTTTAATCAAATCAATTCTTGTTAAATTTGTTGGTTTCTTTAATATCGACAGTTCAAAGGAACATAGTATTATTGTATTTCTATATTTATTTGTCAATTTTCAATTAAATCTTCTCGCATACGCAGTCGTCATGTAAAAAAATGGAACATAAAACGAAAAAGAGTTATAAACTTTCTGCTATTTAAATAGTTAAAAATGCAATATTATACATAGTTTCACATCAAGGTTCATAAAAAAGGACTCATTATTGCTGTATCTTGATTTACACGCATTATTTGCTTCCGAAAGTTCCTTACAAATAGCGGTAATTTAAACATACCTTATCACGAAAAAATTGCTCGATTTTAGTAAATAAGAGTTTTATTATTTATATATGTATTTAAAAGATTTTTCTACATGATATTTTTGCCTCTTATTAGCACTATAGTTGATTGATTGAACTAAAATTATCGATTGTTAAGCAGTGATCAGTTTCTGGCTGTTAAATAAAAAATATATCCACAGTTGGGAAGAAGTGGCTATTAGTAACTATTTTAACGATTTTGGACAATTTTTCCCTTTTCCTTATTTGAAAGAGGAGTTGCGAGATACAATAACGATAGCTTTGTGATTTATAAAGATTTAAATAAAAATGGCATAGAAATCAGAAATGGAGCCCCCCCCCCCCTCCTCCATTTCTGTGGAACATCATGGTCGTCGAGATTTGTCTTAGATTTTTAAATTTTTAGAATTAACACCAATATTTATTCATGGAATACTTTTCATTATTTCTAAAGATTTCACTAAAATGTTCAAACGGATTATCGTTATAAAGTTCAGCTGCTTAGGTTGATTTTTGAATTCGACGAATATACTTTATTTATTGAAAAAACATTTTTTTAACGTCTATAGTTTGAAAAAAGTTATTTATTGTCTCATTCTCTATGGTCAATATTTGCTACACTTGATGATCAAATCTTTGCAATACAATCAAGTTAGGCGTTTTTTCTCTAGTTTTCTTGACTAAATGTATGATCAAACATACATTAAAATATATAAATAGCCGAGGTACCCAAACTTGTTCAATTTTTTTTTAAATTCCAATAAAAATAAATTGTTTATTCATATATTTTTTTTTTGTAGTTGAAAAAAAGAAAGCCGTACTATTTAAATTTTCGATGCTGAAGAACACAGTCAAATTTCAAGCTGATTAGGGTAATTTGCTCATTAAAACTCGGAAAACAAAACAATGATACGTAAATTCAATGGTTTTTATTGATATACACATTGGTATAAATAAATTTTAAGTAAATAAAAAAACTATTATTTGCAATTGGAGAAACTCTTAAATCGAGGTATCCCTGTTTATGTATCTATTTATGTATTTTTTAAATTCACTTTTCTTATGCAAATTTCACTGACGTAATTCAACTAAAAGTTCATTCTAAAAACAAATTCAATTTGACTCATTCATATCTATAATAATATGTTTATTCATAAATTTTAATACAGTCTCATAAATCTCGTTTGTCTACCTGCATATCTAATTGTACATTAATTCATAAAAAAAAAGTAAATTTAAGACGTGATGCTCCTACCATTATTATTCCTTAGACAAATTATGCTTGTACATATTATGTAAAACTGACATTAATTGAAATATTGCCTTGAGAATATTTTTATTTTTTATTTAAATTCCTTAGAGCGAAGTGAAATCTGTACGTACATACATTGTATGTATGTGCCCCACCCCCAATTATTAAAAGTTGAATGAATTCACAATGAGCAAAGCTATGTGGGTATTAAACTTCTTTCATCAAATATGTTTGTAGACAAATCAAGCTCTTGAATACTTCTTGATCCCTTTACATTTTTGAAATTAATTTAAAATACCCTATGTACATAAGTAATCTCAATGAGCAAACAAAACAAAATATTGATCGATTCATGTACATATGTAATATTGTATTTGCAAATAATAAATTGATCTTTTAACTATTTCAGTAGGGAGTTGAAAGTTATTCATTATTTTCTTGTAAGAGTCCCCTGGAGGGTTTATTGAAAAAGATTGATGAGTATGAAGTGATACCTACCAACCATTGAGTCTACATGCATATGAAGGTAGAGAAATTTAAATGATGTTCATTAATACTAAATAAATAATGCCTCATTTAGAAAGCATTTAACAAAAATTAATTTGTAAAAATATTTCTAATTATAATGGAATATTATTAACTCAGCGGTAAACTATGTATCGGTGTGTTAATCAAGAGCGCCTTACACGAAACCAAAACAGGACCAAGACTTTTAGTCTTGACAATAAGTTGAGACAATGAGAGAGAGAAAAAAAATATTTTAATGAAGTTACATCGGAGTTTAGGTCTTGACAACGAACGAGAGCAAGACTTTCAAGGCTCGATATCAATATTAGACTAAAAGAAGATGAGGGCATTACGTTAGATTAAGCTTGATCTTGAAAATCGCATCATGAATTATTCAAGGTATCACAGATAGCATCATATGTAAACTGCTGACATGCCTACATAGGTTTTGATATATTTATTTATTAAGTAAGATGGATAGGTCTTCAATTAAAATATTAAGAAAGAATCACATTTAATGGCTTTGAAAATGAGGGGGAAAATGTCCTTACAATCAATTTTATTCGAGATAGATTTGCCACTAGAAAAGTAAGATAATGGGGGAAAAGTATCTGTCCCTTGCAAAGTTATTTTTGATAACTTTTACCCACACTATATATATGAGAATATTTAAGGGTACAATAACTTATTTATAATACATTTTTGGATTTGGTGTTACTATAATAAAGAGAGAGAGATATTTTGTTAGAGGATACAAGTTTAGGACCTCATGGCTCTTGGTTCTATTATGTCATTCTAATAAACTATAATTAATTCATCATTTTCCATAACCCAAAAGAAGCATGGGGGTTATTACTATAAAATTTGATTGTTTATATATCTCACTTATAGGGTGATAAATTCTACCAAATACAAATCAATTGTTAATATTCAATAATTCAAAAAAAGGGCGCGCAATCCT
>OY804523.1:12516810-12541810 GCA_963680855.1 Lepeophtheirus nordmannii
TTTTCAAAGGCTTTAAGAAGAATTCCTATTCTTTTGATCAACTGAGGTTCTGAGTTCGCCTCAACCGTTAGCGTCACGTCGTCTGCGTATAAGTCCACCAAATGCCGATGTCCTTGGAACAGGACACCAAAACCACCATACTTTCTAGTAATAAAGCACACTAGTTCCTCTACAGCGGCTATAAAAAGTAGAGGCGATGTAGGACAACCTTGTCTACAACCCTTTTTGAGAATTATAGGCTTGCTCTCCTGACCACCCATCGAAATGACAGATGACCCATTAAATAAAAGAGCTCTAACAGGGTTAAAAAAGTATTTTGGGAGCATCTTTTTTACCGCTCGAAGGATTTGGTCATGTTTTATGGAGTCAAATGCTTTACTAAAGTCTATACCAATCACAGCCCCATATTTTCCTCTCTCTCTCACCGATTCAATAGCTGATTGAATATTACGCGATACATCAGAAATCTTTCTATTTTTAAGAAAACCCTTTTGAGGGGTACTTATTCTTTTATTAAGCTCCGGTTCCATTTTTTGGGCCAAAATTCCAGAAAGAATCCTATAGGAGTGATTTAAAACGGTGATAGGTCGCCAATGATTAAAATCGGTGCCATTTCCCTTTTTAGGAATGAGTACCACTCTGCCCTTCGTGAGGTTCCTCGGGAGCCGACCTCTCTTTTCCATTGATTCACCAAACCTTTGAAGAAAGGGCGCAGTTTCTTCGGGAAGTAATGAGTAGATATCCCCAGAAATACCATCTACCCCAGAAGCCTTCTTATCTTTAAACTTTTTCTTTATGTAGGTGGTGATATCATCCATGGTAAATAATTTGATTTGTGAGTGGCTCTTTCTCCTAGGAAAATTTATTCTATCTGTTCCAACCAAGCTCTGAAATTTGGAGTAGAAATAATGCAAAATATCCTTTGCTTTTGTTAACTTATGGCCATTGTCCACAATTTGCGAAATGGATCCAGCGGAGTAATAATCTTTTTGAAGAAGTGATTTTAACCTTCTATTTGGGTTAAATTCCAATTCCACTCTTTCAGACATCTCCACTTCAGCGACTTCAGCCATTCTAAAGTTATTAACAGCTTCAGCAGTGATGGTCCGAATAAATGGGGATTGATCACTAAGTAAACCGTCCAACTTCAATTGGAAGTCCTTCGCATTTTTCCTGTGAGCAGATAGGAACTTATATGCAGACATATGGATTAATCGAGGAAACCGAAAAGCCCCAACCTCAGCAGACATTGAAAAATCAAAACCCTGCGTTAGGTGTTTCCTTAGAATATCTTTAAACTTGGGCTCATCCAAAATCCATTTGGGGATTTTTGACCTTTTCGATCGTTGTGTAAAATCCATTTCGAGATCCAAAATATAGTGATCAGAAAAAGGTTCCGGTCTATAGGAAGCATTTTTAACCTGGCCAAAGATTATGGGAGAAACTAATGCAAGATCTATTAGTGATGATTGAGAACCTCTTCTCCATGAAACCTCACGAGATGAATTAATTTTTTCAGACACATTTTTTAAGTTAAAGTAGGAACTAACCATATCAAGAAAAGCTCTATTTGGATAAGCAGAACCTTCCTTTCTCAGATCCACGTTTAGATCCCCGATAAGAATCAGTGGAAGCTTGTTCTCCCTTTCGGAGTCCATTAAGGCTTCAAAAAAAGAAGGCGACCTTTCATTCGGACCATAGGCGTTAATGAGGAAAAAGCTACCTCCGTTTGTTGATATATATAATTTGTGCCATTCGCTTTTGAAAGAATATTCCTCCCTTAAACTTACAGTTTTGATTCTCTTTGAAATGAAGGTGAGAACTCCTCTTTCAGAGCCTGATCCGGTGAAGAAATAATGGTAACACTCCGGTTTACATAGGGAACAGTTCGATACACAAGAAGATGAAACATCAGTTTTAACGTCCTGAAGACAGATAATATCTGGATTGGATGAAAACAATGAATTCAAAAGAGCATGTCGTCTTTTTTTTTCTTTTCCTCCACGGGTATTGAGAGAAATAATTCTCTGCAAACCCATATTAAATTTTATGTCATCTGATATCTTATTTGAGTAAAAGTCAGTGATTTTCGACTGTGAAAAAATTCTGGAAGAAAGGCTCATGTTGAGATTATTCTATTTAGAGGTTTTAGCTTTTTGAACTTTTGAAGGGGTTTTCCCTTTTTCTGGGGATATTCCCATGTCTTGCCTTCCTCTTTTGGAAAGTACAATTTCATTCTATATGATCTATAGAGCAAACTGATAATGACACCACAGAAATATCTGTGGTCTGTCGATTAAGTTGATCTTTACCACAATTTTAACTTTATAAAAAAAAATGTTGCAGTTTTCCTTTCGATGGTTTGCGAACCGAGTCAGATCCGTGACATCACTAATAACTCATTTTGAAAATCGTGTGCAAAATGAATGAAGAAATGATATTTACAAAAAGATTTTAATCAATAAACATAACATAAGCTATGGTAATAAATGATTCTGCATCGGAAATATTTTAAGCAACATTAAAGCAAAATTGAAGAAAAAAAGAACATACATAAATGAGATAATTTGAATTGAATTGTTTGAAATACTCTTATAATAATTATTATTATCATACATATGTATATATATATATATATATATTGATTCCATTTCTCCTTTCCTTTTAAGATATTAACCTAAAAATATAATGTTTCTTCACTTTTATGAAAAGAAAAAGGCTTATCGAAAATTGAAAACTATTGAAGCTACAATATTGATTTTACTCTACATATGAAGGCAATGTTATAAAAGAGAGTTTGGTTAATCAAAAGCTGAAAGAGCAGCTGATTTTTATGTTAACAAATGGGGAAAAAAAGTATAGGAATGAGAGAAATTGTAATACCTATAATACAATTTTTTTCACTACATGCCAATATCCTTCTTTTGTTAATGTTAGTGAATACGTATTAAAAAATACTTTATATTGTTAACAAACAAGACTCTGCCTTTAGTGATTGCTCTAATGATGAATTTGTGCTCTAAAACCCTAAAAAGATGAAATTTATTCCTTTCTTGATAGGTGGTGCTTTTTAAGATAAACAAAAGCTCATCTATGTATTCTCCCGTCTTGCACGACGAGCTTTTTGGGATAAACAAAAACACACTGTATTCTCCCTTCAACTGATTTTCATCTTTTGACTCTTTTGATTTAAAGCAGCTAACTCTACGTATTATGAACTCAAAAAGGGTATCATTATTATTTATGATTTTGATGCATAAAAAATATATTAAATCAAGGATTGCACGCCCTTTTTTTGAATTTTGAATATATTACAAGTAGTAACGATTGGTTTGTGATTGGTATAATTTATAAATATATAGTATATCTAAATAATAAATTCTGCCAAATATTAAAAAGTTGGCAACAAGGAAAATACAGAAGGGTAGCTACCAGTTCCTTTTCCAAATTTTTCCTTTTACTTTTGTCAGTCGAGGTTGCGAGTGGACAAAAAAGTTCGACGTGTTGAGCTGATTTTCATCAGTTGACTCTTTTGGCTTAAAGCAGTGTTATGAACTCGTAAAGTGTATTGTTATTATTATTTATGATTTCGATATATTATAACAAATATATTAAATCAAGGATTGCGCGCCCATTTTTTGAGTTTTCGAATATTATACAATTATCAAAGATTGATATGTATACTTGTATAATTTATCAATGTACAGTATATCGAAATAATAATTCTGCCGAATATAAAAAAGTTGGCAACAAGAAAAATACAGAAGACTAGCTACCAGTTGTTTTGACAAATTTTTCCTTTCCATTTGGAGAGTCGAGGTTGCGAGTGTAATAAAAAGCTCGTCGTGATTAAAAAAGGATAAATAAATAAAATAAGTTACTCTATTGTTCAAAAAAGTAACTATGTTTCTAACACTTTTAAATGCTTTTACGTGACGTCATCCCCCTATAAGTGAGATTAACAAAATACTATGATTTCTCCCTTTAGCTGTTTTTCATCAGTTGACTCTTTTGATTTAAAGTAGCTGACTCCACGTGTTATGAACTCAATAAAGGTAATATTATTTTTTATGATTTTGATTTATAAAAAATATATTAAATCGAGGATTGCGCGCCCTTTTTTTGAATTATTGAATATTAACAATTGATTTGTATATTGGTAGAATTTATCAATGTATAGTATATCTAAATAATTACACTGTGCCCAATATTAAAAAGTTGTCAACAAGGAAAATACAAAAGGGTAGCTATCAGTTGTTTTTCCAAATTTTTCTCTCCCTTTTGTGAATTGAAGTTGTAAGTCCACTAAAAGGCTCGTCGTGAATATTCATATAGGTTTGAGAATCGCGTCCCTTAGTGAACAGCTAAAATCTAACTTTTCCTTCACTAAAATGTCTGACAATGATGACTAAAATGAAATTTAGATGCAGATCGTTGAAACCAAAAAAGTTACAATGAATATTCCAGTTTCTATTTTTTTTTTTAAATTTTGATAATCTGTGGTTTATTTCTCGAGATACATAACCTATTATTACTCAAGAAACCGACCATCCGATTTGTAATTTTAATAGCAGTTCAAAACTCAGCACAGATATTGTTCTGTAATTATTGACTTAGTAAAAATTTTGTGACTGTTTTGAAAATTGAAAAAAAATAAAAACTGTTGGCACATGTGCATTGTATCGGTGTTGACTTTTGAGGGAGATTAAATGAATTTTTGATGATTAAATAAATATTTTTTAATTCCCCATGTTTTTTGCCCATAGTAGTCTTTCAATCGAACTAAAAATGGACTCAATAGATCATTCGTTATATATACATTGTACACGTTTTTAATTAATGATGATCACGACTTTAGTAATGATGAAATTAATATATAAATAAATAATATTGACACTGTTTACATTCATCCCTCACTCATATGGTATAAATCCATATAACGTCACGGTGCAAATCAAAACACTCAGTATTATTACTATTGTTTGTATTATAAATTATTATAATACACACTTGTATACTATGTATCTACATGCTTACAAACGTATGTAATTGTATATGACTCCTTCATTAATAATCCCTTCTAAGACTTCTTCTAGAAAGTGCATTTTTTAAAATAGAGAGAAACAGAAGAAAACATATGTACACATAAATTCTTATGCATTTCTACACTATTCTCTTGATATTAGTATGGAGGAAAAATCAATATTTATTCTCATCATCCATTAATGAGTATATGGAATACCTGTATAGACTTCTATGGTGAGTAGTTAGGTATAAAAGAATGTTGTTCAGTGTCGTAACTGGTTATGTCACTGATTTGATCCGATTTTCACCAAATCTAAAAAATGATAATTCTTCTATAGGTCAGTGGTCCCTAATCAGTATCGAGCCGCACAAGAATTAATTAGCTATTTCTGTTGTATTTATAATCCAAGTCTGGGACATTAATTGTGTGGGGTAGATGTTAATTATTTTGGGGTTGATAATTCTTACTTGACTCATCGAATTTCACGGGCAACAAGCTACAATGCCATGTTCTCCGCGTATCTCCTTGTAAAGAAACAAGCTCAGGGCTTCCATTGATTATGCTTTACGGACATTTTTTAATATTATAATATGTTATATTGTTGGAGCAATGTGTTAATAAAGTTCCATATGAGTACAGGGTGGAATCACGTTTATTAATATTATTATTACCTTCAACGCTTGATAATTTTTTTTTCATACGTTGAACGGTCCGCAGTTATAAAAAGGTTGGGAACCACTGCTATAGGCTATATATATATATATATTTATATATGTTATGTGGATCCATTGAGCACAAATGTATCATGTCTACAAGAAAACAAGTTTATTTTCAAATATTAAAAAGGAGAAAATCCACTTTTAAGTTTTTTTACATCATAAATATAAAGGCCAAATATTTCGGAGTCATTTTAAAATCTACTGCACACGATTTTTGATAAATGTCACTTTACATCGAGAAACCAAGGTTTGTTATCTATCCAATAGAGTAATCGAATAAATTTTACGGCTGCACAAGGAGCCGATATGGCCCCTGAAAGAACATTCATCTTCTTCATAGCCCCAGAAATTTATTTGGTGGTAGTTGGCTAAAAACAGTTTATTTGTTTAAGAGCTATTAAGAATCAATTTAATATGCTATCATGCTGCCCATGAATCATAGTCAGAAATACCAAACGTTTTTATTCTTGATTGTAGCCATTATTTTTTTCCTATAATACAGTTGCAATTATTGGAGTCAGTATTTAATTAATCGAAATAACCTATTAATACAAACGGAAGAAAATGTCTTCAAGAATGTGATGGTCGTTTTAACTCATTTTTGAAATATTTCAGTTTCTTGTTGACTTGACACAAATGGTATTATGTGTGAAGAAAATCCTATAATATTCTAAGGGTGTATCAATAGTATCATATTATGTGCCTCATATTCTCTTTCCTCGCGATCAACAAAAGTCGCATCCCTACTTATATGAAATATCTTTAACATAATTATTTAAAATTAAATTAAATTGTTATCGTAAGATTATAATTAACTGTGTTTTTCTCTTTCTTCATATAATGAACAATTACTTCGCTTGTTCTTAGTTATATTGTTATTTATGATTACGAGATGTGTTCTTGTAAAAATATAGAAATTTCCTTTGGATATCTATTGAGAAAAAAGAACTCTCAAAAAACACCTAAATATATGAAATTTTTTGCTGACATAACAGATTGCATAATAAACCGAATACAACATCAACTTGGAGCCAAAAGGAAGGGAGGTATGTTCAAATATCACTGTAGCTGTCTACGGACTACATACAAAGCACTAATAAGGAACATGAGTAGTAGAGAAATCGAGAGCAGACTAATAAAAACATTGCAAATTCTCATGTTAGTGAGAAAACACTATAACATATAATACATACCGATCAGGTTGAGAGGAAAAAGAAAAAAAATGACGAAGTTTTTTTTTTATTTATTTTTAACTATTTTTGCATCACAAGAAAAGATCATACATATGATTTGTTTTAATAGGTCAATATGTACAAAAATTTAATGACTTAGAAGTTTTGTTATTTTCATATTTGTCAAGGAAAATTGAATTTCTGTCATATCTAACTTTTAAACAAATCATTCTTGGGAGACATGACAAGCTTTTTTGTGCACTCGCAACTTCGTTTCTCAAAAGAGAAAGGGAAAATTTGGAAAGACAATTGGTAGCTAGTCTTTTGTATTTTTCTAGTTGCCAATTTTTTAACATTAAGCAGAGTTATTATTTAGATATACTGTACATTCATAAATGCAATCAATATACAAATCAATCGTTAGTACTAGTATAATATTCGAAAATTCAAAAAATGGGCGCACAATCCTTGATTTAATTAATTTTTATGTATCAAAATTATAAATAATAATAATACCATTTTTGAGTTCATAATACGTAGAGTCAGCTGCTGTAAATCAAAAGAGTCGACTGATGAAAATCAGCTGAAAGGAAAATACATATAGTGTTTTTGTTTATCTCATAAACTCTGTTGTGAGAAACATTAAATAACATAGTAGCATTATTATTTTCTCTCTCTCTCTCTCTAATCATCTACGTTCACCGTTTAACATCAACAGCCATATCATGTGACTAGACAATAGCTCTGTTATCTTATATTTGACTTTCAAATCAAATCACAACTCTTAACTATTAACAAAAAGTTATGAATAAAAATTAAGAAGGAGAATTATGTGGATCATTTTAGTATCTTGAAGGATTTTCACAAGTCACATACCCTATAGTAAAGAAAACATTTTAACTAGTATACAACTTATATATACAAACCTGGAAGACAAAGACTCTCTTTATTTATTTTGTAGACACTCTATTTGGCATAATGGGACATTTACAGCTCTTGTGCAACTGTGTATAAAAGAAAGCATATATAAAATAAATGCAACATTCACTTCATCAAATAAATTAACTGCATTTATATCCTCTCCTTATATATTTGACAATTGATGACACCTATTGAGAAAAAAAAAGGCTGACTTTTGGTACATCTACCAACAAATAGTCAATGATGTACATATGTACGGAATGTGCAAATTATGTAATAAACTCTCATTGATTTAAAATAAAACACTTTCATATGTACAAGACATTTTTGAAGTTAATTAGTACAATATAAAATGTATTGTGAAGCAGGTCATGTAAGACGTTTTGTACTCCTTCGTTGTAAGCAGTATTGTACACATTACTAGGAATAATTAATACACATTACTCGTTACTTTGTTAAAAAAGAGCAAAAGGAATTAGATACTCGGTGAAGGTCCGTTTCTCTAAATAATAAAATATATCTAAATAATAACTCTGCCCAATATTAAAAAGTTGGCAACAGGGAAAATACAGAACGGTAGTAGCTACCAGTTTTTTCCTTTCCCTTTTGTCAGTCGAGGTTGCGAGTAAACAAAAAGCTCGTCGTGATTGTAAACCATGAGTTTGTGCTATAAATTCAGCCCGGAAAAAAGGGTAATGGATAGAATGGTAAAAGTAAAGCAATAGGTAGAAAGTAGATCAGTCTGGATTGTTCGAGATTTTTATTCATACGAACTAGCAATTAATTAATTATTTGTGTATACAAACGGTAGATATTATTAAAAGTGTCCAAGAATGAAAAACCGTCTAATAGCAAAATCTGACAAAATGTTTATGTGTTTTTCCCATCAATGGATAAGGTCATAAGCACAAAATTCGAGAAATGATCATTAATCATTCAATTAATACTTTAATTGAGAATAAATTTAACATTGTTTAAATTGATATGAGTTACTATTATTCTCCCTCTAATAATGAAACTAACGAACATAACTTCAAATGTATATCGAATAAATTTTTTTCGAATTTCGACTTTTCCAGTTCGAAAATTAATTTAAACTGAGAAATTGATAAAATATTTATTTAAACTAATTCGCTCGCTCAAAATGAGAGGTCAGCTCACTTTCTTTTATTTTTTTCATCTTGAAAAATGAGTAAATGAACAAATTTTGTTAAATTTAAGGCGATTGATTAATTTATCGAAAAAATGTTTCATGACTTTAACTTCATCGATTTCTTGACTTTTCCTAAGCTATATTTATCCCTTTCCTTAATAATTTATTTTTTTATCCAGACGAATGAAAACAATTATTATTTATATTACTTTTGTCATTCATTTAACATTCAAGCATTACTTTCAAGGAATAGTTTTTATACAATACAATGGCAAATATGTGAAGGACAATCATCTGTTAAGTTGAAGCTTGACAATTTTTCTTTTGTTGTGTTGATAATGGCCCTTACGTTATCATTCGAGAAAAACACAAAATGAAAATTTAAACATTTAGATGGACGATTCCTTATTAGTTAAGGATTCTTATCGGGCGCTTGACATCTCATTTAAAAGCTGCGGGTCTAAGCTCTTTGATGTATTCCTTATTAATCCATTTTATGTAATATTTAAGGAGTGATTTAAGTACAAAGGATTTGGCTGACTTTTGGGCCTACTCCCGTCCCCTATGCCCATAGGAGTCCTTTTAAGTCAAAACAAATACTGGAAATGGAATCTGTATTAAATACACTAGCGAATCATTATTTTTTAATACACAAAATGAGTATTCTTCTAGGCTTAAATTGATGTTGGAAAATGGGCCAAATTAGCTAAAAAAGTAGGGTCTGATTTCTCAAAAATCGTCAGACTCTCGAGAAAAAAAATTACAGGTTTGAAATCAGCGTGCAAAACTGAATAACTTTAGGATTTTTGAAATTTCAAATTTGTTGACCAGTGTAATTAGGAATGTAAATTTCTTGCACTTTTCGCGAGCCTGATTTTTTTGGGTTGGCACTCTGAACAGTACTTTTTGTTTTCCAAAGCTGTTATCATTTTTCCTTTAATACTGAGGGGAGAACATCTACCTGATAATAAGGATCTCGCATGATCTATGTAACACATGTAATACTCCGCTGAAAAACTATTAATTATTTCAATAAAATGTGAATTGTCGATAATGGAGATGAAAAGGTTTGGAGTTACGACAGGGATTCTAATTCTCCGTATATTAAAGAGTTCGACATTGCCTTTATGGACTACTCCAAATCCTTCGTTTCCTTATGAGTAGGCAATTGCTTTAAGACGAAACTTCCGTCCATCAGAATTGTCATTGGCTCTACGGACTTTTCCATATCTATCGTCTATATTACCAACCACTAAAATTTTCACACATGAGTAACACTTAAGATTTGCAGCTCTAGCTCGGCAATGAGTAGAGATAGGAATTTTGTTGAGATGAGAGGGCGTACCCACAATTACTATCAAGTACCTCTGCATTTTATTGGCTGATTGTTATTCAAATCAATATCAAATAATACTTGATAACTTAAAAACTTAGAGGACTGAAGGGAATTTGAATTGTCAGAAATCTATGAGAATGAGCACATTTTCTGTAGCATGATTTCTTAATTCATTATTATTAATTATAATTAATCAGAAATTGAAGTACTTATGACTCAACTTGGTCTTGCAATATTGGGACTTTCTTCCACCCTTAATAGTTTCATTCTTACGTCATCATATTCATTGGGATTCAAAGGAAAATTATCAAAATGATGATACTTTAATGACGATTTTCCATGGATACGACTATTTAGTAAAAGAAAGTAATATACTATAGCAATTATTTTCCATGGACAACGAATTTTTTTGTTACACTGTGTAATTAATAACACTTTGATTTCGAGTGGATTTTATGTCGAAATTGTATGAAAGTTTACACATTTAGAGGAACGAATTCTTTTTAGTTAAGGATTCTTATCGGGCGCTTGACATCTCGTTTGAAAGCTGTGGTCTTGGTTCTTTAATGCATTCCTTATTAATCCATTTCATGTAATATTCAAGGAGTTTACGAATTAAAAAAAACATACGAATTATTATTTTTTAATGCACAAAATGAGGTTCCTTCTAGGCTTAAATTGAAGTTGAAGTAGGAAAATGGGCCAAATTAGCTCAAAAAGTAGGGCCTGATTTCTTGAAAACCGTGGGACTGTGAAAAGTTTTTTTACAGATTTGAAATCAGTGTGCAAAACTGAATAACTTTTATTATACTTATACCCCTTAAGATTTTTGACATTTCAAATTTATTGACCCGTGTAATTATTAAGTATCCATTGATTTTACAAATCGACATTACACATCATTACAGATTTGAAATCAGCGTGCAAAACGGAATAACTTTTATTATAACCCTTAGGATTTTTGACCATTGACCACTGAAATAATAAGTTATTATTGACTCGAGTCAGCAGCTAAAATCTTATAAGATTTAATTAGGCTGAACGTAGTAGGAGCTGAGGTCTACATTTTAAATAGAAACTTATTTATTCTTTATAAGGCTCAAATCCTTCATCGCAACAACCACAAATTTTTTAAGATTCAAAGTATTTTTGTCACCGAGTACTGTAGATAAATAGTATGAATATATTCCAAAGACTCATGTAAAAAGACTACAAAACCACTTTTAGTATTTACGTAGATATGTGTTACTCACATAGAGGGAAAAGTATATTGTATGTTTCGAAGGCCTTTTAAGTTGTATTTACCTGTTGTAAAAAAAAATGGGCGTCCATTCGAAGACTTAAGAAGCTACTGCATAAAATATTATTGTCACTCTCTTTTTCAGTTTATGGTACTCTATGTCTGTATTTTAGATTTTGAATTTTGTTTGTGTTGAACTGTCGATTTGAGCCATTGAAAATTATGATCGCATATCATTATTTATTTAAGTTTTTCATTCATAAATATTTAATGTGTTATCTAAAATTCAATATACTTATTTTTAATTCATTTAATTAATAACGGAATTACATGAATTGAGTATCAAATGATATTATGCATTTTCTTTATATCTTAATAATAGATGCAACGTATTGAAGAAACGTTGAATCCGCAATTTTAACATATTAATTAATTATATTATTGAATTCAATTAACAATTGTAATAATAACTATGATGAAACTATTCAAAAATCAACAAACACTCTATGGGTGACTATGAAACGGCATTGATAAATACATTATATACCATATATGTAAATAGATTGTAAGATAGAAATTACGTTGATTCATCCAAGAAAAGTCATATGATAGACAAAAGTTGCGTTGGCTATACTGTCGTCTGAATTGACTATTTTCTGGCCAGTCGTCAGTAGCTTCATATTCACGTCGAGTTTTTTTGTTCACTTGCAACTTTGTCAACTCTCAAAAGGGAAAGGAAAAATTTGGAAAAACAACTGGTATCTGCCCTTCTGTATTTTCCTTGTTGCCAACTTTTTAATATTGGGCAGAGTTATTATTTAGATATACTGTACATTTATAAATTCTATCAATATACAAATCAATCGTTAATACTTGTAATATATTCAAAATTCAAAAAAAGGGCGCGCAATTTAATATATTTTTTGTATATCTAAGTAACAATAATACCCTTTACGAGTTCATAACACGTAAAATCAAAAGAGTCAACTGATGAAAAACAGCTAAAGGGAGAAAGAATAGTATTTTGTTAATCCCAAAAAGCTCGTCGTGATTATTTGCAAGAAAAAAAAGGGAGTAATACACTTGTAGTATATACCTACTAAAGTTGCAACGTCAGAATTGAGCCTACCCGCATGATTGCGTAATCTCACCTTTACCCCAATTGGCAAATATTGCATAATCCATTGTTTATCAAATTTTTTTACATCAAATAAACATATTAAAAAATAATACAGAAAAGAAGAGGGGGAAAAAAGTCTGTGGTGTATCTTGAGTCTTTTTTAGCAAGAAATATTTTGAGTCCTATTTTTCTTTGAAGGGACAATTTAAAAAAAAAAAAAAAATTCTCACATTTTTCGTACTATACCAAACACACTCTTCACGACACATTGGCTCAAATACACAAACAACTCAATAAGATGTAACAAAGTTAAGCAATGGATAGAAGGAACAAAGAAGACAATCCGCACCCCTGCATAATAATATCGTATCACTTTCTACTAGGGTGTTAAAGTAACTCGTTACAAAATCGTACCTCATCAAAATTTGACAAAGCAAAATCCTAGTGATACTACTTGGATAATGAGCAATATGTTTTTGTACCAACTATTCAAAAAAGTTACATTATTTTATATAATAATTCGATATTGAATTCAAATCATCGACACAGGGATAACCTATCAGAATGCATTTTATCGAAGAATACACACAAATATGCATTTATTAATACTTTTGAACATTGTATGCACGACCCATCAAATACTCTTTGAAACGGTGAAAGCTGTATCATATCTTTTCTGCAAGGATGCGCTCAACTCTTTCATGGTCATGCAATGTAAATAAATTTCCACATAAAATATATCTGTTTCGTGTAAATGGCAAAAGCCAATGATAGTTCTTACGTGACAAGTTCATAACTTTAACCACTGAGAAGGGCACGAATCATACTTTTTATAAAAATCCTTTTAATAGGTAAATTAACGCACATAAAAATGTTTTTTCAAAACAAATATCTACAAAAAACATTATTAAATAACAGTAATAAACTTTGAAATAAAAACAAAAAATACCTTTAATTCATTTTAAGACTAGATATGGGTATTCAGAATGAAACATTTTAAAATGATAACAATGGCATCATATAAAGGTAAAATAAGTCATCATATGTTATAAAATTAGTTAAAGTCCTCTACTTGATTGATACATTCGATCTAAATCCTTTTGATAAAATTCTTGAATCGGTTTGCGCTTAATTTTAAAGGCCGCAGTGACGAGTCCCGTTTCAGGACCCCAATTTTCTTTACAGAGAGACACTGCACCTGGCGTTTCGAACCTAGCCAATTTATTTTTCAAACAATGTGATTTCACTTCCCGAAGAACCATGTCGATTACTCTTTCATCTTGGCAGCATCTTGAAAATGCATTAACATTATGTTCAACTTCCGATTGAGAGTACGTTCCAAGTTTTTGTTCAGCCCATCGTCCAAGAACGAATCGATTAGGAACGATGAGAGCTACACAATTTGACTTAAAAGAATCCCCATAGACACAAACATTGTCCACAATCGGACAAGTTTTTAATGCAGACTCAACTTTGCCTAAGGATACGTATTCACCGTACTGGAGCTTTACCAAATCCTTTTTCCGATCGACGATTTTGATTGTTCCCAATTCCGTAACTTCTCCAATATCCCCGGTTTTGAACCAACGTTTACCATGTTCTTCAAGAAAGTCTTCCTTTGTCTTCTCTGGCATTTTATAGTAACTGAAACGGAAAAATAACCTTTCAAACAACTGAAGCAAGAATCACATTGACTTTATATTACCCGTTGGCGACACAGTCGCCTCCTATTAGAATTTCTCCTCGTGGTCGAGGCTGATCCGTAACCTTATAATTACCTTCTTCCCAGTTTACAAGCTTAATATAAAGACTCTGATTGGGAGGCCCGACCGTTCCGGTTGATATGTCGTTCACATCCATCACCGTAGCAGATGCAGTAGTTTCAGTCAGCCCATAACCCTGAAGAACATCCACACCCAAGCAAACCCGGATAAAATCATGAATTTCATCAGAAAGAGGAGCTCCACCCGATAATATCAATCTAACCTTACCGCCTATAAGTTTATGAATTTTTCCGAACAAAATTTTATTTAGTAAAGGAGTTGGCAAACCATTACGAATGGATTTTAATCGATAGTCATAACAAAAGCGGAAAATACTATTGAAAAGATCTCCACGAGAACTCATTTTCTGTGTAATACCCTTATAAATCCTAGTAAGAACAAGTGGTACTCCAGCCATCACAGTGGGTTGTAATACAGGAGCATCCCCTCGAGTACCAGACTTTATCATTGTTGAGGTGTCCAAAAGTGTATTTGGACTTGAATAACCAATTCTTACTCCCCGCAAAACCATCATCATTTCACAGAGTAATTCCAATACATGGGCTAAAGGCAAAAATGCTATATACTTGTCATTGCTACTAGTTTTTACGTCAAATGTGGAATTAAGAGATTTTAGAGTAGAAACAATATTTCTATGAGTGAGAATAACTCCTTTAGGAACTCCAGTAGAGCCTGAAGTGTACATTATAATAGCAGTATCTTCTGGCTGTGGAGGTTCACTCTTCGCTGGTTTCCAATTTGAGCCAGCTTCAACCACATCCTCGAACTTGTAGATTTCTACTCCTCCTTGAGGAACCTGACTATTACTAACAGACGTGTGATCAGGAATGACAATTACTTTTTCGACAAATGGTAGCTGGGGCAACAAGTCTATCAACTTAGGTAAAAGTTCATTAGAGCAAATGACACATTTAGCCTCGGTTTGATTTATTCCATGAGTAACTCCCTCGGGACCAAGATTAGTGTAAAGAGTAACGATTGAAATATTATGTGAAAACGCAGCTTGAGTCGCTAAGAACCATTCAGCACGAGTTTCCGCGTATATAGCTACCTTGTCCTTTGGACACAAACCAATATGTCTAAGCCCCCTTCCAAAATTCTCTATAGTTATGTCACAGTCACGATAGCTCTTCCAAAGATAGTTTCCGAGTTCCAACTTTGTGAACACCTTACCATCAGACTGAGTTTCGCCTTCCGTGGATAGGATACTACGACTTCCCAAAATTGGACGGTCTCCATAGATGTGTAAAGCCCATTTCCACACCTTATCCATTGTCATTATTCCTTCTAGTCCTCGTGTCAGCTTATTTTCTTTCTCAGGACTCCGTATCAAGATATGGGAGTCTGTTTTTTCAACAATTTCAGATCGAAACTTTCCAAAATCGTGACGTTTTTCCCAAGGCCTATATATAATCTGATACATTGGATAAGTTAAGAAGTCCCATAATCGGACTACAAACTTCAGGATAGCCAAAATTGGTTGAACCATAGCGCCGACGTAGTTGATCCGGGGGAGAGAAAAAGGTTACTAAAGGGATTTGTCGAAAACGTAGTAATCTTAGAATTCTTAAGTACTTACTTCCCTCCCTTTAACACGCCGAGTTAAGAATCCAGTCACTAAGATATTCTTATCTCCTTTGAGCATGCCGGACAAAATTCATTATGTTCATGAAACACAAGAAATTTGAAGACCCGATTGAAAAATAATAATAAAGTACCTACATATTTTCCCATAATTTTAATAAAAAATACGCGTAAATGCGACGAACCGAAAATTGCGATATTCAAAAAAATAAAGCGTCGTAAATTGCTACTTTAAAGGAACATCCCTAATTTTGCTTCTTTTCTAACCTCCCATGGATAGAGAACACATAAAAGTTTGGGTGATAACTGATATTTCCTTAAGGTTTCAAAGGTCGAACAACGTTACTTAGTTGGTATTGATTAGTAATTATTCAAGAGACACCTTGACAAAAAACATCATAAATATTATATAAATACCAACTATTTTGATTTCACGGATATACCATATGAAAATTCAATGGAGGTATTTCATTAAGTTTGAAGAAGATATTATTTGTAATAATGCTATTAAAAAATTATGTTTTTATGATATATTTTTAAAATTGAGAAGATTTCAAGATACCTTCGGCTGGCTATATGTATAGCAGGAAGAATGAACTTGTTCCTTAAGTGCATACATACAATATTTTCTAAATTCATATGAATGGTTATACTTTTTCATACCACACTGTAGAAACACAGCAAAATGTAAGAAGTTGAACAATTACTCAACGTATCGAACGGTTATCTCACCAATTATCATATTTTCCTGATAAACACTTATCTACATAAATTGAGATGGAATGATATGAAATAAATAAACACAAGTAGGTTTGAAAAGAATTTTTGCATATATTTTCCAGGATTTCACTTATGATGAAATACAATAAGGACATTAGATCTTTCATTAAAATTTTCATTATAAAAAAAATGAAAAAAGTGGGGCAAAACAAAATATTATAAAATTTAATGGGGATGAGTCAGTCTCTCCGAAAATAGTTAATCCTAAAGGAACAAAAAAACGCTCCAAACATTTCAATTCATCATAAGTTAGCGTGCTGCGTTAGAGGTAAAAAATAATTAATAAATAGCTTCAACGAAATCTAACTGCAAAACTTTTTTTTTTCATAAACTCGAAAACAATGTCGATCCATGAATCGACCCCAAAAAAAAAATATTCGAGAGGAAATAATTAACTAAGAATTTCATGCATGAAAAATAATTGTAGTAGCTAATAAAATACTAGAATTTACAGTTAACTTCCAAAGAATTACCACTCTCCCTATGTTCCATTGACAGAGAGAATCTATAATTACTAAAATACACATTCATTCAAATGAATGAAATCAATTTTAATTTGGCTAGATTTGCAACACATTGCTTATATAGGAAAATTGCCTTTTAATTTATTCTTTTCATTTTTCTACTTAAAAAAAAAAAAATTGCAACGTATAAAGAAACTTAAGGAATGCCTTTCACATTAACAGAATACAAATTCAGAGTAAAAAATAAGTAGAAAAAGAAAAGGGAGCAAAAATGTTTATTTGCTTGATTCGATATTTCTGTATGAATCCAAGAGATTTTTTTTTCTAAACATAGATAATGGTGAGATGAAGAAATATACATAATAGGAAATTTCTAAATAACTTTTTTGAAAACTTATTCTAACTTTAAATACATTTACATATGAACCCCGCATTCACACTCTCTCATGACAAATGAACAAAAAGCACACTTTTTTTTTCTTTTTTTTTAAATTGAGGTTGAAAAAAAATCCCACTTTATCATTTTACAAAGATATCAAATAACTTTAGGACAAATAACTCGGAGTTTGGGAGTCGTTAAATCGCTGTTGAATTTGGTGATCAACAAATTTGACGAATGCGTCGTATTGTTCAGTTAACTTTTGATGTAAAATTTTATCATACTCTTCACGAACTTGATCCGTACGTTCCTAAAAATAAAATTTGTTTTATATTGTAAGGTCATTAACTCTACACATGATTCAAATTAAACAAGATGAAAAGGAGGGAATATGAAAAGAAGAGACCCCTAAGAGCTGTTAAGGTAAGAATAACAAATTGGGCCATTTTGATGCATCTTTCTAGTGTGACTTACTCGACTCTTCCAATGAGTTAAGAAATGAAGGGAAATTCGTTTATTAAACGATTTGTACACAAAAATATACATATACTAAAGAGGGAGAGAGAGAGAGGGAGAAAGAGAAAAGGAGGGCCTCTTTTGGATGTTTCTTTGGTTGGAAGAAGAGGAGGAGTAGGAGGGGAGAGAAATGATAAGTGATGACTTACTTTGCACATCCGCTCACAAATGAGAGTCATTTGTTTGAGAGTGAAAATGGGTTTTTCCCTAGGAGATGCGGGATTCGAGGGCGAGGAAGGTGTGTTACTGAGAGAGGAAGGACTCTGTGGCTCCATCATGGTTTGTTGTTGTTGTTCTGATGGCGCCAGCTGACGCCGTCTCTTTAATCTTTTTAATTCATCCCGTAGATTATTGGCAATTTCGCCAGCTGACAATGGAGACTCCCGGAACACAGAACTCGACTCCCTAGAAAAACAGTAAAGACAAACAGAGAGAGGGAAAAAGAGATTAAAACAGGAAATGCTAATAATAATAATGTGAGGATGAGCCCTGAATACCTCGAGGAGGGGGACGCCATGAGGGATGAAGACGTCTCCAAGGACTGGCGTGGCATTGGTAAACATCTTCGAGGTCTCTTATTAGGAGGTCGATTGGGTGAATGTAAAGGATCAAAATCGCAGGGACGTTTAAGAGTCACGCAAGCCATTCTTTGCCTCTCCTTCGGCTGATTCTCCTTTTACTCTCTTTAGTAGACGACTACGACTCTCACTTCCAAGACTCAAATCTCAGCTCTCGAATCGACGGGAATCAAGAGTAGTGTAGCAGATGAATTCAGGCTCTATACTTCAATCTCCCTTCTCACAGTCCAGACTGTCTCGTAGAGAGAGGATATAATGATGAAAGAAGGAGGGAATGAAGGAATGAAGGAAGGAAGGAAGGAAGGCTAATCGGAGTAACACACACAGGAGTAGAAGTTCAAGTTGAAGAAAGAAAAGAGATCCACTCACACACAGAGACACAAACAGACAGAGACACACCAATCACTACAAAGGGAAAAAAAGGGAAAAATAACTATCCATTACACACACACAGACACAGCAGACAAGCCCGCCCGCCCTTCTTCTTTCCTAAGCCAGCCAGCCTTCTCTGACTTATTGTCCTCCTTGCTCCTCTTGAACGTCGCCGATATGAGCCTTCCTCTCTGCCCATTTCCTCTTGCTAGCTATTTAAAGAAGACAAAAAAAGTCCTCTCTTTCATTGTTCACTTTTTTTCTCTTTTTCTTTCTCTCTCTCTCTCTCTCTCTCTCTATGTATCTATGCGCATGTATGTTTCTTTTTGTCTGCATTACATTTGCGCACTTCATATTATATTCAATATTGAAGGACTTCAACATTACATTGGCGCACATCATATTAGAGTTTCTTCCCTACTCCTACTCCTGTATGTAGAATCGAATCTATCACTACAAAGGCGCACTTTGTAGGTTACTTATTTGTTATTTGATCAGTGACTTCAACAAGTAAAAAAAACAATAATATTAGGAATAAATAGGGTTTTGTCAAAAGATGATGAAGGTGCACAATTATAATTCTTTGAGAATAAAATGAGCGAGATTGTTTTTGAGCAGGGTGGGAGTAGCAGCTGCATTTTCTAAGACAATGTTTGATGATTTAAGTCTTATTAATTATACATAAATGCACACCATTTTTTTTCTTTTGGAATAAAAGCTGGAAAGTGTGGAATTTAAGAGAATAAAATTTTTAAAGTATCATTGAGAGTTGTCGTCATTCTTCTAATTTGACGGGGAAAAAAGAAAGAAACCAACATTTAAGTGAAGGTAGCAGTGTAAAAATAGATATTAACTAATATGTAGCCCAACTTGGATTAAAGAGAGCCCCAGGAAGCAATCTTTATAATGAAGGAGATCAAACACTTTACTTGTCATCGTTAAAAAAATTATAATATCTTGACCTCTTTCTCTCTCTCTCTCGGATATTATAAATTTTCCTGCATTTTAATTGTGACAGAAGTCTTCAAATCTTGGGGCAAAGTGAGCTGCTGGTATTTTAAACATATTATTTCTGTAGGCGACCTTCTCCCGCCTTTTCCTGCCTTTTTCAATATTACTTTGTATTATAGCAGGGATGACGCCATTGGGTTCGAACAAAGAAAATATATTCTTTATTGTACTGTAATAATTACAATTTAGTTGTACGTTTTCAAATATATATATATATATATATATATAGATCTTTTGGGAGAAGTAATTTGAAATGATGATTTGAAAATATTATATGATATTTGTAGTTTGTATAGTACTGACGATATATATATATATATATATATTACTAGTGTCTAATAAGTACTACTTATTACAAGTTTCTTAACCCTTGCTAAAAGTACATAATATTATATTCTTTTCAGCTGTTACATCCAATAAATATATACTATTGCATATTATGTAACAATTTTTGCCATGAATAGAAAATATTCTGACTTTTATTTTAATGTTTGTGTCAGCTCATGAACAAAACTTATTGTACACAAACAGTCCATTCCTTTTATTTCATAACATCACTTTGTCTTTTATATTTTAAAAATATGTTAAATAATGAATGAAATAGTGATTAGACTATAAACATAATAGAGACTAACTGATAGTTAATTTTTTTTAATGAATGTTTTACCACTTTAAGAATTTTTTCTCTCTTAATTAAATCTTAATTTTAAGTTGTTTATGGGTAATTTACAAAACAAATGATGATTTGACCCTTTTTATATAGTATTAGTTACTTAATTACGTGTTTTGATTCTTTTTTAAAATAATTAAACCTCAAGGAGAGTTGATAATCATGGATTGTTCTATTAATATTCCAACTGGCTACCCCCTCGTTCAGGAACATCGTTCATCAAATATGGGAGGCAGGGGACATCCTCTGCCCATAATGTTGATATATCAACATAATAGATGTAATACAGCCTAGACTTGTCCATCGGTCTACTCGTATCGTTTTACATCTTCATGTATCTCTTAAAACATTTCTTCTATCAGTCCATTATTGTGGGTTTTAGTTTTCACGAGACCCAAGTCGTATCCTTATTTTAAATTAATTATATTATATAACTACTTTTATCTGCATGGAATAGATGTCCCTTTGTCTTCGTTAGTTCATTTGATTTCAGAAATCGTGTTGTTACCATGTTTAGACAACGTGTCTGTATATTCTTATTATGATGTTACAATTAATTTTAGTTCATAAACATCTCAGTAAAAACTGATGGTAGTCATCTTTTTAAGTTGAACAGTCCCTAAAAAAATTGAATACCCTCGGGTTGGAGGCCTTCTAACCTTTCTGTTATTTTTAGTATTTAAGAAAATCATGTGTACACAGGGGCATAAAAAGTTTTTATTTGAATTGATGACGGCAACACTTTCCTGAGAAATTAATTATAATTATGGATCTCCTTGATAGATCGAATGCAGAAGTCAGTGATCCAAAATATTAAATTTATTGGCCTATTTTCCTTACTATGTTAGATTAATTTTCGCAATACGTTTTAATTAGTCAATTCAGGCTTTATCAAGGGTAACCATATTTTATAAGATTGATTTTCAAATTGAAACGATGGTTCGTGTAAAGATTCGATGATAATATTTTTTTTTCCGAATAAACAAGATTAAGAAATAATCCAAAATCAATTAGGTACTAACGAGTGCCAAAAATGCATTCCATTACGAACAAAATTTTGCCTATAGTAGTTGCTTTATTCCTTAAAGCCCAAACCGATACTATTGTTATTTATCACCATCTAGCTAAACGACGTTCGTGTTGACTAGATCTGGGCCAGACTATCCTATTCTAAAATCAAGACAATGGGTTCTAATAATATCAAGACTCATTGGCTTTGTGATCATTTTAATTTCTCTACATCTAAAAAAATAAAATAAAATAATATTTAATTATCTCAATTACATGTATAGTTATATCAGAAATTATCAGAAAAACTGAACGATGATTCGGAAAGGTAATGTAATTCCAAAATAAGGTTTCATAAACAAACCAAAAAATATAAATAAAATTGATATTAATTGTTAACACAATCAAATATACGTAAAAAGGGTTATTATAACAATTTCAAATATAATTTAGGAGAAAAAAAAATATTTGTCAGGAAATTAATTACATTGAAATCGATATAGTGACAACAATAGCGAGTCACTGAATAGATTACATGTATTGAAAAAAAATGGAACATCAAAAAATTAATAAATTAAAAAATAATATATTCAAATAGAATAATGAAATTCATGAAGACCAATAAACATACCAGAGATTTCGTTTTAGAGATAATGCTATCTGTTCTGTGATGAAAAACAGCCTCGTTGATTGAGCTGGTTCCAAGTTTGGGGGTTCTAGTAGTCTGAACAACAGGTTGATAAGTCTCATGTTTGCTCTTATGTTCCTTCAATCCTAGATATTTTGCTATGCTGAATACTTCTGTAACTGTTTTGACCCTATCCTGTGATTTTGTGCTTAGACAGTGGGAAACAACATTGTTGCTGATCATGTAATGTCCTTGAAAAACATTGCATGTGTGTCTTTGATTTCAAGGTCCTTGTCCTCAATAGCTTCAAGCTTGACAAGGGACAATTTTGAGTAAATCCATGTTTCTTGTCGAATCTGTGGAAGCTTATGTCAGGGTTTTTGGGGGTTTCGTGATAGCCCTGTCAGCATCCAGGGACAGTGCAGCTCCGTCCCATCCTATTCAAGTCTACGACAATCACGGTCACGATTCACGACTTCGTACTCTTTTACACAATTAAAATAAAGTAGATCGTTAAGAAGTTAAGCCACACTTTGGAGCGGCGTGCGTTTCTTCCCTTTCTATGGGCATTCGAGAGCGAAGCATAGAGATGTCTAGGAATGTAAAAAATATGCAAAATGCTGCGTGCGATTTTGTTGAGTTGGCACTTTTAACAGTATTTTTTGTTTTCCAAAGCTGTTATCATTTTTCCTTTATTACTGAGGGGGGAACATCTACAATAGCAAATAAAATGTAAACAAAAAGGGCTCAAGTCCTCGTATAATTATTAGTTAAAAATATATAATTTCCTGACAATAATTTCAGTTAATTTTCTGCCTCTCATTTATGGTATACATAATGTTATTATTTATTATTGATGTCTTCATTTGTATATATAATGGAGAATAGCAGCTTGTAGCTCAATAAAACGTCACTCATGACATCTCAAGGTGCTTCCCTCTCAACATTCATCTAATTGTCAGAGTTACCAGGTTGATTTTCTCTTTCTTTTTATTTTGCACACCCCATTTTCATATTTTTTACATTCCTAGAAATATCTAGAGCTGTAAATCCTAAGTTCAATCGGTATGTAAAATAAAAAGAAAGCAAAAATTGACCTGGTAACCTTGATAATTTGATGAATGCTTGGGATGAAAGATGAGTCAGCTGTCATGACATTTAACTATATCAGCTTTTCTCTTATCCTTTAACAGGGGAGGACATTTATATTCTTTGAGAGGTTTAATTGACTACTATTTTTTGTAGACGGCGGATAATAGTATTGCTCCATTAAATGTGGTTAGCGCTACATGTTCTCTAAAAAATTTAAGGAAAAATGTACATATTTATGAAATAAAAAATGATGTACAGATTGCCAATTACTAAAACATCACACATAAAAAAATGCCTAGGATTTACAGCTTTATATCAAATCTCGATTAATAACAAACTCAAGAGCGTTTTAACTGACGTTGCAGATTGCATCATATATCAAACCGACGCCACGTTAACACTTGCATTGGATACAACTTGACGTCAACGAAAAACAGTGATATTTGAATAAAAATAAACTAAATCAATGAAAACACTTATAAAATGGCTAGATCCTTAAAATTAATTTTGTTCTTGATCTATTAGGGACCAGAAAAGTCTGAAAATATCCAACCCTTGCAAAATTAATAGTTACTACACTTGACTATGTAAATCTGAATGGATAATGATGTATTAATATATTTAATATTAGGGTCTGAGATATAATAAAGAGTGATCGATTTTTGATAGACGGTAAAGATTTAAAAGTGGGCACTGGAGTGCGTAGGAACGATTCTCTTTCGCAATTTTTCCTCTCTTTTTTTATATTATTTATATCAAATGTCGAGAACCTTCGAATGAAACCTTTCCTTTTTCACTTATTTCTTGCATTTTGTTTGGACTTCTCTTCTTTAAGTTCAACACATAGAAAACCTTATAAGCTCTTATAACCTTAGGGCCAACTGCAGCCCCTGAGACGATAATTTGCGGCCTGTCTTAATATGAAAGATTAATGTTAGTGCGGCCCACAAAATTGAACTACTAAATAGAATATTAATACAGAATTTGAAACTGAAAAAAATAATTAATTTCTCTAATCAGCCAGTCAGTCAGTTAATATTATGTGTAGGAATGAAAATCATATGCAATTCGGGCGTGTGATAAAAAAGTGGAGTTGGCTCTTCAAACAGGTCTTTTTGTTTTCCGAAGCTGTTATCATTTTTCCTTTATTACTGAGGGGAGAACATCTACCTGATAGTAAAGATGTCGCATGAAGGAATACATGCATTAAGTTTAATAAAGTAAATAAAATGTAAACAAAAAGGGCTCAAGTCCTCGTATAATTATTATTAGTTAAAGATATATAATTTCCTGACATTAATTTCAGTTAATTTTCTTCCTCTCATTTATGTTATTATTTATTGTTGTATATATAATGGAGAATAGCAGCTTGTAGCTCAGTAAAACGTCATGACAGCTCAAGCTGCTTCCCCCCTCGACATTCATTAAATTGTCAGGGTTGCCAGGT